>CALNVZ010000174.1:71681913-71709256 GCA_940671915.1 Paracentrotus lividus
ATTAACCAACCCATGCTTTTTCACGTTATACCAACTTGTTTTTAACCAACTTTTCTTTTTAATACATTATTGGTTAATATTTTAAACCAACTGGTTTTAATATGCTTTTTTTTACCAGCGTTCTGAGAGTGTGGGAGAGCGTGACCTTTTCGGCATACATAGTGGTAGCGATGCACGTTCAAAAAAAGATAAAAAATACACTCACTCGTAGATGTCAAACATAATGTCTAATGTCATAAGTTCAAGGAGCGTCAAATATAGCGTTCAAATAAGTTTCCTGAATAATGCTTTTCAAAAATCAACGATTTTCAAGAATTTCGAATTGAAAAAGCGGAGGATACAAAATTGGTGTCTTAAACCGCAGTTGCGCCCTCTATTCCTCAGGGGAGTTGTCCTCCGGGGAGTTGTCCTCCGGGGAGTTGTACTGCGGGATATGTCCTCTGTGGGACTTGTCCTCCAGGGGAGTTTTCATCGGGGGAGATGTCCTCCGGGGGAGATGTCCTGCGGGGGAGTTGTCCTGCGGGGAGTTGTCCTGCGGGGAAGTTGTCCTCCGGGGAGTTGTCCTCCGGGGAGCTGTCCTCCGGGAATTGTCCCCGGGGGCGTTGTCCTCCGGGGGGAGATGTCCTGATACGCGATAATTATATAGTATAGATTATTAATACCTTGAGAAAGTCTTTGTCTTTGACATCTGAATGAATAAAGCCAAGGTTCGAATCGACCATGCACTGCAAAGATAACTTTGTCAATTGACAAATATAAATTTGTCATTAATGTGGTTTAATTTAACAAATTAATAAATTTGTCATGCCAAAGATTTGTCATTATAGATTTGTCATGCACCATAACATGACGAATTTTAATTTGTCATGAAAAGTGGTCTAATTTGACAAACCTTTGTCAAAGTTTGTCATTGCAACATTTTAATTCCTTCATTCTCATTTTCCAATTTGTTTTCTTCATTCACAATTTGTACTGCATTTTGACGTTAATTTGTCATGTAACAGTCAGAAAACACACCTGTAATAAACAAACATACACATAGTTAATATTTTTGTCAGTTTTAATAGAACTCGAAATTCCTGAGGAAACAATTCAAATACATCAAATCCAGTCAACACTTGCCAGCTCAAGCCTTGCCTCGCAGCTAAATCACGGCGACCGGCGAGTGATTCGAAGACGCTGATTATGTGCGGGGTTTCCCAAACTGTCTTCAGGAGCTAAATTTGTCATGCATTTTGCCGTCAACAAATTGATTTGTTTTCAGCAAATAATTTGTATTATAATTCGTTATGGCCGACTTAAAATCGTCATTTCTACATTGACTGCGAAGAGGATTTGTCAATTACGGTTGCGAAGAGTCGTCACGCAAATAAATCAGTCATGCGCAAGTTTGTTTTTTCAACACCAGTTGAAACTTTGTAATAGTGCTCGATCAATTTGTTATGTATACTATCATGAGTTCGTAACCAACTGGGGTTGGTTAACGCGTTTAACCAACAGTTGGTAAGTTCATATTTGAACCAACGGTTGGTTAAAATTTTGGCCGGTTGGTTACAATTTTTCTGAGAGTGCAGGAGCTTTCGTTCCCCAAGGACCCAAGCCAGTCTTTCTGCGGGCCAATGACATCAGAAATATAGACAAGAAGCCACTGACAGGTGAGAAATTATACATGGGAGTAGCTAAGGTAATTCAACCTGAAAGCATTGCTGATATCCAAGAAATACGCCACTTGTGGAGAATCTACGTAAACTCACATGAACAAAGAATTCAAATAATTTCGCAGGGCCTCGAATTGCGCGGCAATCAGGTACCTATTCATGATGTCAATCCATTCACTAGATTGAAAGATGAGCACCTGACAAGAGTGGTTATTAAAGATATCCCATTATCACTTAGTGACGACGTGATCCGAGGGGAGTTATCTGGACGTAAACAAGAAATAAAAGGTGAAATTCAACGTCAGAGGCTACGAGTAAAAGGTCTCCTAACGAATTGCCTGAACGGAGACAGAGTGGTGTTCATCACCCCTCCTTGCAAGCCCCTTCCACGTAGGATTACATTTGGAAACCTATTTACCGGTAGAGTATATCACGATGGTCAACCGCAAGATGCTTTTCGCGGTCAGTTAAAGTGTTCTAGATGCCTAGACACAGGTCACCACGTCTCTTCTTGCAAAAACGAGGTAAAATGTTTAAAGTGTAGTGGGACCGGTCACATGAAGAACGACTGCCCCGGAATGCAAGGCACCGACAACAGTGAAGCATCAGGCAACCTGGAAACGACTACAACGAAAGATGATCCACCCCAACATGCCCAAGCGAAACGTCAGACAAACCTTGCTGACTTCATAACGACTGAGCGTCTCAACTCAGCAAGGGGTACACCATCACATTTGCATTTTCTTCATCGTAAAGATTTGCCTACTACCTCCTTTTCCGATGGGGCGTTAGGAAAGCTTTCCCGGAGAGAATTCGATCCAAGAAACAAAGCGTAGTGATGAGTAGTAGCGACCTCGAGAGCGTTAGCGACGACGACGATGACTACCACAGTGGAAATTCCACAGTCGCTCAGCCTCGTTATCAATCCTCATCGAAACGACAACCCAACGCGAAGAGGAAACGGAAAGGATCAGGAAAAAAAAAAAATGAGCTACACGAAAGTTTTTTGGTAAACCGTGAGCTTGGAATTTGCATTGTATTTAAATGAGCAGCTCTTGTATACATTTCATTTCCTTGAATGTAAGAGGGCTAAGAGACAAAACCAAACGAGACAAAGTTTTCTTATGGTTTCAACAGCAGAAAAGTGACATCTTTTTACAAGAGACTTTATATTGGTCAATTGATTTAGAGCATGTTGTTCGCAAGGAATGGAAAGGCATGTGTTATTTTAACCACGGAACAAATCATTCCAAAGGAGTAGCTATTTTAATAAGAAACAAACTATGCATTGAAGATATAAGTTGCCAAAATAAAGGAGAAGGTAGAATTATGGCCTTATCATTTTCATGTCAGAGAGAACATTACATTGGTGTAAACGTTTATGCTCCAACAAAGAGAGTAGAAAAGGATCTTTTTTACAAAACACTCATGATTTGGATTAAAAGTTTTGTCAATGTAAATGATAAAATAATTTTAGGTGGTGATTGGAATTTTGTACAAAATAAAACAATAGATACTCAAGGAATAGCATATGCTTATGGTTCCAACAAATTTTTCCAACAACTAAAAAAACATTATAGCTTAATTGATATTTGGAGGAAATTTCATCCAAAGTGTAGACAATATACATGGAGACAAGTTACACAAGGATTATTTTCTCGATTAGATTATTGGTTGATATCTTTTGACTTGAGTCAGTATGTCCTTTCCACAGACATTAGACCATCTGTAAAATGTGATCATAACGCCATATCTTTAAAGTTAAAGCTGATGAATGAAAAGAGAGGAAGGGGATGCTGGAAGTTTAATAACAACCTTTTAAAAGATATTGTATATAAAAGTAATATGGTACGTGTCATAAATGCAGTTCAACTAGAGTACAGAGATGCCAGTTGTCAAAATAAGTGGGAAATATGCAAAATAAAAATGAAAGAGTTTACAGTCAAATAAGCTATAGAGGTTCAAAGAAAAAATAATGCTTATTATGAACGTCTGGAGAAAGAATATATCTCATTAAGTAAATCCATTGATGACAATCCTTCAAACGAAATGATTGAACAAATGAATGAGGTTAAAAAAGAAATAGAACATGGTACGAGCTTAAATGCAAAGGTGCTTTTATTAGATCGAGGGAAAGGTGGATGGAGGAAGGGGAAAAAATCGACAAAATATTTCCTTGGGTTAGAAAAAAGAAATGGTAAAAGAAAAGAAATTGACTGTGTTGAGGTTAAAGGTAAATGTATTACAGATAAAGAAAAATTTTTACTCGAAATTCATAATTTTTATCACAATTTGTACAAAAGTGATGATATCTACAATGATTTAGATTTTGAGTTGTATTTAAATGATACAGTGTTACGTCAATTAAAAGACAACGAAGCACTAATCTGCGAAGGTATTTTAACTGAAAAAGAATGTGGTGAAGCTTTGATAAAGAAAAACAAAATGTTACAATTCCATGTGTTACAATTGCCCCGTACGTCTGTTACAATTGCTCCCGGTAGCGATGGCTTAACAGTAGAATTTTATAAATGTTTCTGGAAAGAGATAAAAGATATGGTAATCAACAGTTTAAACGAAGGACACAAAAAGTGCAAATTGTCGCCAAGTCAAAACGTAGCATTGTTGTCATTGATTTAAAGAAAAAAGGAAATAAAAAATCGCTTCATAACTGGAGACCTATATCAATTTTAAATGTTGATTACAAAATTCTTGCTCAGGTTTTATCCAAGCGATTACAAACTGTAATAACCAGTGTTGTGTCTCTGGATCAGTCCGGTTTCATAAAAAACAGATCATCTGCAGAGAATGTACGCCTTGTTCAGGATATAATTGATTATTATAAACAGGTCAAGAAACCAGCTATTATTATGTTTTTAGATTTTCAAAAGGCATACGACAATGTTTCTCATGCTTTTCTTTTTTATATACTAAAAAAATTGAACTTTGGAAAATCTTTTATTCAGTGGATCAGAACTATGTATGCGGAAGCAAAGGGTCCTGTTTTAAACTATGGATGGTTTTCAGAGAGTTTTGATATTGAGAGGGGTGTAAGACAAGGGTGCCCCTTATCATTAATTTTTATTATTATCGCAGAGGTGTTAGCGACTAAAACTAAACAAAATAATCTCATTAATGGGATCAGTCTACCAAATCCCCATAATGAAAGAGAGTTCATAGAAATAAAAATATCTCAATTCGCTGACGACACAGCAGCTTTTGTTAATAATATTAACTATATAATGCAAGAAATAGAAAAGTTTGGCAAATATGCAGGCCCAAAAATAAATTGGGACAAAACAAAACTCTTTCAACTTAACACTGATATAGAGATTCGGCAAGTAGAACGTATTGAAACACCTTTAAAATACCTCGGCATTTACGTGGGCAAAAATAATAAACAAGTAGAAGATTATAATTGGAAAAATAAAATTGATAAAATACTCAATATTATCCGCTTATGGAAATCACGAAATCTAACCTACTTTGGAAAGGTGGTAATCATTAAATCATTAATAGTGTCACCAATTGTATATAGTGCCAAAAATAATTAGAATACCTGATTATGTAATTAAAATTTTGAATAAAGCCATTTACTCTTTTATATGGAACTCAAGAAAAGAAAAGGTAAAAAGAAATGTTTGTATAAACAACCTGCTAAATGGTGGTATAGACATGGTACACTTGGTATCACAAATTAATTCTTTAAAACTCTCATGGATTTCCAAGGTATTGGAAGAAGACCATTTTAGTTGGAAAATCCTTTTTAAATTTTGGCTGAACAAAATCGGCAAGATTCCGGTATGTTTAGAATACAACCTCTCTACGAATGATATGAAATACTTATGTAATAAATTTAAAATTCCGATATTCTGTCATCTTCTTTGTATTTGGTCTACAATACGATATGTTGACTTATCTGAAGTGGATGTTATAGAAAATCAATTGATATGGAACAACAGGCATATCAAATTCAATAATCATTTGTTATTTTTTAATAAATGGCAGGAAGCTTGTATAACAAAGTTCAAACATATAATCCAAGCTAGGAATTGGATAGAATCAACAGTATTAAACAATAATTATTCAATACACGTATCTCAATTTATCTTTGATGTAGCATATGCTATGTTAAAGAAAAGTTTCCCAGTAAATGTACTTATAAGGATGCGTAGGATAAGAACTAGAAACATAGAAAACCAAGAAAACGAAAATTGTTCAATATTTATCAAATCTGGAATTACCATTAGTTTAGACTGTATAACAACGAAAACGATGTACTCAATATTCCGTTTAATCTATGCACAAAAGCCACATTGCATTGGATGAATATCTTGTCATTACCCGAATCATTTAACTGGGAAAAGCTTTTTTATTCAAAATGTGTAAACTTAAAGATAATAGAATTAAACAATTTAACTTCAAATTACTTCATAATGTGTTACCTTCAAAAGAACATTTGTTTAAATGGCATATTTTGGATTCAAACTTATGTGCACGTTGTAATGAGACAACAACTTTCATTTCTGTTGCATTGTAAACAAGTGAAGTTATTTTGGAAAATCATATGTAGATTCATATTCAATTGTTTTAATTTAGAAATGGATATAAATGAGCAGATTTTAGTGGTCGGACACAAGCTAGAGAATCTAAATTGATTTACCAAACCTTATTGTAAATATTGCTGAATTACCATTATCAAAATTACATCCGTAATAATCTCAAGGAAAGTTTACAAATGCAAAAACACTTTGGTTGATTTTAGATTTAATACAAAGGCATACTTAAACGTGAAAACAGATGTAATTTTCTTGATACCAACAAAACCGATCAATTGTTAGTAAATTTTGTGAAAGGACACCTTTTTCTGTACAGAAGTCTTCTTTCCTTTTGTGAGTGTGTAGGGGAGACCGGGGACAATTGTAACAGTTTTTTTTTCCAAATTTGACCTATCAACTTTATTAAGCTAAATACTTGCTTAAAACTAAATAAAATGAAATATGTATATCTTAGCTTGACTATGAAGAGGTTTGGGCTAAGTACAACAAGTTATTTTGAAGCCATTACATTTCAAACAAGAGGTCGAGTGTTACAATTGCCCCGTGTCCGGGGAATTTAACAAACGTACGGGGCAATTGTAACACATGGAATTGTAACATTTTGTTTTTCTTTATCAAAGCTATGCACTTGACAGATCCAGATTTAAACCACATAAGCTAATTATGATAAAACATGACGATGCTTGACTCATTTATATATATTTTCCACTTTTATATTCATGATATGGGGCAAAAGTTATGATTTTTTTTTTTTTTTTTTTTTTTTTTTAGGTTGCTGGGGCTTCACCCTTTAACTGTAGAACTATAGAACCTTCATCATTTATATTTTAGTTCTTTATTACTTTGTACGTACCCAATATATCTTTAAACTGACAAACTGTGGATAAAAACTTTATATTAGGCCTACGCCTTTGACTTTAACACATTCTTTTTCCAAATAAAAGTGATACATTTCTGATAAGAAGTAAAAAATGATACCTGTTTTTTTTTTTTTTTGTAAAATCAATTTTCAAAATTTACGCCACTTTTTCTTGGCAAACCAATATTTCTTTGCCCTGTTAACAAAACGTATTGCACATATATTTTCAGGTATCATATTGATTTATGGGGGCTCCCATCTCTCCCTCCCCTCTCTCTCTCCTCCCTCTCTCTCTCTCTCTCTCCTCTTCTTCTTTTCTTTCTGTCTTTCTTTTCTTCTTTCACTCCATCTTTACCTTTTTACTTTCCTATCTGCCTTCCCCTCTCTCTTTTCCTCCTCCTCCTCTCACTCCCTCCCTTCTCTCTCTTCTTTCTCTCTTTTAATGTGTTGTTTTATTTATTAAGAAAAAGCAAATCGGGGGGGGGTTCCGTAATCTCTTTCTCATTTTTGTAAAGCATTATAATTTGACAATTCATTCAAAGTTAGAAGTTCTGACTTGAGTTATGGACGAGGTACTCTTTGCTGTGTTATTTATTCCAAGTCTACTCCTATTTACAATTTTGGCAATAAAGAAACTAATGTTCACTCTCTTTATATTTGTTTACTTTTTCGTTTCTAGAAAGTGATATAAATTATTAAAAACAAAAATAAGCATTTTGAGGCTCTGATTACAATTAACAAATGAAAAACAAACAAGATACCCTTTTTTTTTTACTAAATTAATATTCTTTGCCTTTTCAACAAAACGTATTGACAGATATGTTCAAAGTAATTTAATTCTCATGTCTGAGCTTTTAAATAAGGCCATTTGTTTCTTGTAAATAAAATAATGATTGATGGATACGTTCAACGTTATGCAAATCTCATTTCTAAGCCCCCCCCTCCCCACCACTTTCGTCAGGAAACGTGTACATAACGGACAAATGACCATACATTTGTGATTTTTAGCTTATTTTTTATTTATTGTATATTATGTTTTATGTTAATAAATACTCGATAGAGGATAAAGAAAAAAAAAACCTCCCCTGGAGGACAACTCCCCCGGAGGGCAACTCCCCCAGAGGACAACTCCTCCGCGGGACAACTCCCCCGCAAGACAACTACCCCTCAGGACAAGTTCCCCGGAGGACAACTCAACCATTCCGGAGAAAATATTTACATACATCCGTTAATTTTTGCTCCATTTGCGATTTATTCATTTATTTTTTTATTTTTTTTTTTTTTATTTAATTTTTTTTTTAAACCGACATAGCCATTCATGGAAATACAAAATCTTTGGCAATTTTTTTTCCGGCGATGGGTGTTAAAGTTTGGCAGCTGTATCGTCAAGAGAGAGAGAGAGAGAGATATCAACTTCAATCTTAAATCACCATAGGAAGATGATCTGATTAGATTTTAGAGTATGTAGGTCAATGGTCAGGCCCGTAACAAGGATTTTTGCGGAGGTTCGAAATTTGGAAAAAAAAAGAAGAACTTTTTGAAGGGATGATTTTTGAGCGCGAAGCGCGCGCCGAAAATTTTGACTAAAAATGACCCGAAGCGGTATATTTGTACTTTTATGGGTTTTTTGTTGTTGTTATTCTTTTACAAACGGTGACGATCAACTTTCTTTTAGCTCCCCCCCCCCCAAAAAAAAAAAAAAAAAAAAAAAGGATTTTCGAGCGCGAAGCGTCAAGTGGAAAATTTTATACCACACCTCTTCAATTATACAAAAATACATGTACATAATTTGATACAAGGGTTTTGTTTTGTCTTGTTTTGGCTTGTTTCAGCAAATGTTTTAGAATTATAAATGTTTTCATCGTATATGTTGACGGAAATATTGAAAACTTGGTTGATATGCCGAGATGTTTTAATTTTCATCTTCTTCACAATCTGGAGATATTTTCATACCAACACTAGTTGCAATAACACCCTCTTATGATATCGAACACACGGCATGAATGCAAAGCGGTGCCAGTGCATACTTATGAACACACACCATTCAGATATGAATATTCGGTTTGTTTTGGATAAATGTTAAACAACTGTCTGTAAAATCTTAAACCCAATGACAGTGATTGAATTACATTATTCCTTGTAAAACTGACAAAACAAGTGATGATGTTTGAATTGATTTTTGTGAATTTCTTTTTTGATAAATAAAAATTGTGTACTTTTGCACCCATTCGAATTTGTTATGGTGTGATTAATTATTAATTAAAGTTTAATTATCGTTTTCTCACCCTCCCCCCCCTTGCTGAAGACGACTAAAGATATGTAGCAAGCAACCAAACCTAACAACCTTTTGAGGGAAGGAGTAGCCATTCATAGATTGGAAGGGGTGGTTCCAATGGATGATTAGTAATTAAACAACCATTTCCATCCCCGCTTGTCATTACAGAAGGGTTAGGGGAGACCGGGGATGGACGTTACAAAATTCACATTTTGGGCCAGATAATTCTAATGAAAGTACTCATATACTCCATTTTGGGTCTGTAGTTAGCCTATAAGGTTGGCTAAAACCTGAGGCACATAAAACTTGAAAAAATGTAAACACTAATTAACTACAGCTTAATTAATGAAGACATTTTTTTGTAACAACCTACCCCGTATACGGGGTAAGTTGTTACACCATACAGGGTAAATTGTTACTATATGTAAACATACGGGGTAATTTGGGCAATTTGTAAATCTCTTATACCATACTTTTGTTTCAACTTTCCAGTTTCCTGGTATCGTTAACAGTAGATCAAATAGAGCTCTAGAATAGACTAAAGACTAAAGAAATATCAAAATATTGACGCCTGAAAATTGAAAGAAAATTACTTTACATGTGTAATGTAATTGGGGTAGGTTGTTGTAACAACCTACCCCATGGGTGCTTTTTACATAAAATCAACTGTAGCGAAGCCATAAGGCAGAATTACAGGGCATGGCTCAGGGGTATATTAGTGACATACATGTACTATATTCACAATACCAGACTATCATCATGTGCCTTCAGTTGTAAGAACTATTACAAATTTCAATTTTTGTCAAAAATTCACTTGGAACTGTAAAAAATGGTTTTTGTTGATTTACTTTTTAATAAAACGGAGAAAACGGAGAAACCTCACGACCGGCAGTTCATCACAGCTATGTGTAGGCTGTATAAAGATGCCAGTTAGCACGAACTCTCTTGTTCCAACTTAGCACACTGAGAACTGTAACAACTGACCCGTGTAACTTCCACCCCCGGTCTCCCCTACTCCATGCGAAAAGTACTGTAACAATTGTAACAGAAAGAAAAACCAAGGGGGTTGGCATAAAATCATAGCCGGGGGAGTTGTCCTGCGGGGGAGCTGTCCTGCGGGGGAGATGTCCTCCGGGGGAGATGTCCTCCGGGGGAGTTGTCCTCCGGGGGAGTTGTCCTGGGGGAAGTAGTCCTCCGTGGGAGTTGTCCCTTAGGGGAGCTGTCCTCCGGGGGACTCATCCTTGGGGGGACATGTCCTCCGGGGGAGATGTCCTGCAGGGGAGTTGTCCTCCGGGGGAGCTGTCCTCCGGGAGTTGTCCCCTGGGGAGTTGTCCTCCGGGGAAGATGTCCTAGAACCTAATTATCCTAATCATTATCCTGATAATGTACACCTCCTGTACGGTACTATGATTAACTTTAGAATATGACTATGAGGTAAATACCTCAACACTGCACACATCTATTTATGAGACTATTACTCTAGACAATACAAGACAAGTAACGATACCTTACACCATACCTCTTATAAATTCCAGATGCCTATATTTAAGTGACCGACATGAACCTTCTTCGGTCAGTTTATGCTGCAACTAGTTCAAGAGGAACTCAAGAATACTTTATAGACTATACTCTAGACCTACCCCCAAAATGATATCAAACATAAATCTTCCCAGAACTCCGATCGAAACTTATTGTTACAGCCGTAAAGATATTGAAACCGCCGCGATTCAAACGTAAAGGAAATAACGATATCACCTGTGAAGATGTATATTTACATACTTATCTAAATATGTTCCTTTGTATTTGACAGAACTTTGTGTTCCTACAAAAAGCAGCTTTATTTATTGCTTCAACCTCTTCCTATCCCCAAAATTATCATTTTTACCACATAATTCTGTCCGCTTTCCTTCTACTTTCCTATAATGTGGCGATTTCTTCATCAAATAGCTCATTTATCCTCTGTTTTTACAACATTCCACATTTATCTTATATAAACCCACTATTGCCTTCAATATTTAATCGGCCTTTGTTCTTTGTCATTGAAATGGTGAAATAAATTCTAATTTAGGGCCCATACTGATAAGTTGCCTTGCAAATGGTTGCGGCTTTAATACCTTCACAATATCCATCGTACCAGTTTTTCAGAGGTTTGTCCGGTTTGTAGCCGATGTAGATGATGTAAATACAGGTGGTCTCTTGGCCTTGGGGTTGTCCTGGTGCCCAGTTGGTATAGTCGTAGGGAGTTCCGTCAGTCCAAGTAAACCCCGTAGTGCTACCGGTGCTGGACAGACCAATCCACAGTATGATGGTCCCTGGCGTATGATTCTCTAGGGCATTGATGTATATATCGAGAAAAAATAAGAGAACGTGAAAAATACAAAAAATAAAACCTCATGACCTTTCTCATTAAGGACAATTATATTATATCTAGCGATCTTTAAAAAAAGCAAATGTAGACAAACTTCATCAAAAATAAGTGCAGTATATAATCATACCCTCCCTGAAAATAAGAATACACATCACAAGTAGTTAAAATACATGCATTTAGGTTTCTGTATATTTATTCTTTGGTTCATACACTGTAAAGAAATATATATATATATATATATACACATAAATCTGTATTTTTACACCAAAGTGATGTCAGCAGAGTCTCCATAAAATGTGTGTTTTTTTTAAAGAAAAAATTTTCTGTTTATTTCTTCCATGAATTTATGGGATAGAAGGGGAAGTCAGAGTTTCTGTAGCGTAGCTTAAATATTTAGTAAACAGAACAAATGTGTTATTCCTGATGTATGTTTTGTACCTTTCACGTAATTATATGCAGGAAAAGAAATAAACCATAATTTCTGTAATTTTACAAAGAAAAATATGTCAACTCCGCTGACAGCGTTTTCTTTTTTTTTTAAATGCAGATATTTTGACTGTGTATCCGAATGGCTGAAATATTTTGAAAGAGTAATTTTTCCCTTTTCATTCTCGTTTCCGGGGTAGACGAAAGAGTAGACCAA
Source organism: Paracentrotus lividus (assembly GCA_940671915.1). Lineage (NCBI taxonomy): Eukaryota > Metazoa > Echinodermata > Echinoidea > Camarodonta > Echinidae > Paracentrotus > Paracentrotus lividus. The sequence continues at coordinate 71,694,276 of CALNVZ010000174.1, forward strand.
AGACAAAAATCCACAACAACTACAAAACAACAACAACAACAACAACAACTAAAACAACAACAGCAACAACACCAAAACAACAACAACCACAACAACACAACACAACAACAAAACTTTTGGGCAATGCGTCGTCCTGAGCTTGCTTGTAGCCCACACTCGTCGCGCACTCGTCGAGCGCGCTAGACGAACGCTTTTTGATTCGCCGTTGTGCGTCTAAAATTTTAAGCATGTACAAACATCTGCGTCGATCCCGACGCACGGATGTAAATGCCAGCAGGGCGCTAGACATTCGCAAAGCCCGCTGTGCCAACGCCTGCAGGGCGCTAGACATGCGCAGAGCGCGCTCTGCCAACGCCAGATACACGCAGACCACGCGTTGAGCATTCGTGACATGAAAAAAAAAAAAAAAAAAAATTGCAAAGACAGCAAATTGATGTTATGGCCCGGTCACAGCTACACGACGCACGGCCAGCGTCGAACTTTCTGATGATTTTGGAGTAGGTAATGCGTATGTAGGACACTCCCACAGCCCTCCCACACCGCCCCCACACCGCCCCCACACCGCTCCCACAGCGCATACACTGTGCACATATTAAAGCATCCAACTAATACACAGCTTACTCTGGCTGTCTACACGGTGCACAACCTGCGAACAAAAGTGGTTGCCCCTCAAATTGACGGTGCGATTGTTTGCAATGTATTCGCAACGCTTGGACCTACGCACATGTCAAGAATGCTAAACGGGTGGTATGCGTGTGTCTGGCGCTGGTGCTGCGCTCTCTGCGCATATCTAGCGCTCTGCCGGCGTTTACATCCATGCGTGAGCTCGACCAGAGCATAGTTGAGCATGCTCAAAATTTTCAGACGCACAACTACGCACAACGACGAATCAAAAAGCGTTCATCTAGCGCGCTCAACGAGTGAGCGACGAGTGTCAGCTACAAGCCAGTGCAATACAACGCATTGCCCCAAACTGCTACTTTTTCTGAGCGCTGGCCGTGCGTCGTATAGCTGTTACCAGGCCATTATGGCCCGGTCACACTCGTCGAGCGCGCTAGATGAACGCTTTTTGATTCGTCGTTGTGCGCAGTCGAGCTCGACGCATGGATGTAAACGCCGGCAGAGCGCGCAGCGCCAGCGCCAGACACACGCAGACCACGCGTTAACCATTCGTGACATGTACATAGGTCCAAGCGTTGCGAATGCAATGCAAACAATCGAATGTGAGGGGCAACCACTTTTGTTCGTAGGTTGTGCGCTGTGCCTGCGCAGGTCATTCGTGTAGACAGCCAGAGCAAGCTGTGTATTAGTTGGATGTTTTAATATGTGCGCAGTGTATACGCTATGGGAGCGCTGTGGGAACGCTGTGGACTCGCTGTGGGAGCGCTTTGGGAGCGCCTTACGTAAGCACTACCTTCTCCAAAATCATCAGAAAGTTCGTCGCACAACGACGCACAGAGCTTATTTTCTATCTTTTTTTTTTTTTGTGCGCTGGCCTTGCGTCGGGTATATGTGACCGGGCCATTAGCAGAGTCGCTATAAAATGTGTTTCAATCTTTCTGATCATTGTAAATATTGTAATTTGTGTTTCGTTAAAGTAGCGGACGCAGCCTGATTTCATACAATGAACTTATCGGGCCCATGCGTAAACATAATAGAGCCGCTTTTGTCCCAAGAGAATTAGGCCCGAGATATGTATTCAATTCGATTTTCTTGGATGCGCGCCTGGGTTACACTGAGGTCGTTCTATAACGTTCTTTCCCCTTCTTTAAAAAAATGCTGAACGGGCTTTGGTCGGGTTGGAACTTATAACTTTGAAAAATAATTTCTTGAATACGGTACTAGGCAGTTCATAAATAGTTCTCGTTACGTCAATTCCGTCTTTATCGCGTCCGCAATACGTTGTTATCCAGTTCAGACCGAGTAAACGGCTCGTTCACTCTATACCGTTCGTAGCACGTCCAAACCGTCACTAAAAGTGCCTATGCGCAGCATGATAAAAGTTAGGTACCATGTTCGTAGTAAGTCCTTCTCGTTCAGAGTAAGTCCTACCCGTTTAAGGAACGTTGTCACTACGTTTAATTTTAGAACTGGAAGCCAGTACGATTTTTTTTAACATGTTAAAAAAAAATCGGAATGCCTTTCCGTTCTCTCCGTTCGGGCCCGTTCGCCAAGTTCGTAAACAGATTGTAAACGGTCTGTACTAGATTCTAAAAGGTCTGTACTACGTTCAGTCCGTGTGTACACAGATTGAGCCCCTTCACCAAGAACTACCAAGAACGCAGTGAGAACTAGCTCAGTGTGACGGGAATTATGACATGCCGTTCTGTTTAAAAATTGAAACGTATTGCTATCCAAGCCCGTGCTATAAAGTCCTGAGCAGATTGAAATAGGTCTCAAGTACGTCCATTCCGTGTGTACATAGATTAAGCCCGTTCTGCAATAATTTCAATAACATGGTTAGAAATTGTTCAGTGTGATAGTAGTATAAGCGAATATATCAGCTGTTTATTTGCCACACATTAATTGTTACAATTACAGAAATCTCACAAATTTTAGAATAAATATGAAAAACGGCCATTGGTCCGAAAAGAACGCGTACATTTGACCTTATTATTTCTGGATTAAGATGAACAACGTTCGTATACAGTCCTCAATACGTCCAACACGTCTCTGCCTCGTCTGCAGTCCGTTTGTATCTAGTTAAAATCGGGTGAAAATGACCGTTTCCACGAAACAGAGCCCGTCTGAAACAATCCAAACTCGTCCCCAGTTAGTTGCAACCCGTTCTTAATCAGTTCCAACTCGTTTCAATGCGTTTCGTCCCGACCTAACTAGTTCTGGGTCGTTTTTAATCCGTCAAAATCCGTTCTTACTCGTTCTTACGTCGACCAAGCGGCTTCCAGAAAGTTCATCTCGTTCTTACTTCGTCAGTATCCGTGGCTAGAACGTGTTGAACGCAAATGCGTGCCCGTTTCCCATAAAAAAAATCCTAACCCGTTTTTGTCAGACCTCACGCGTCTTCATAACTTGAAGCTGATAATGAATATACAATGCTCGCTTGTAAGACGTCCTAGAACATCTTTAGAACGATTTAAGTACGGCCATTTCGTTTGTAGTACGTCCATCTTGTTTCAGGTACGTTGCCACCCCGTTAAATTTTAGGACGAGATGGGCGCCCGATTTTTTTGAACACTTTTTTTTTGAAAATCCGACCGAGCTAGTCCATGAAGTTCGTAAACAAGATGTAAGAAGTATTTACTACGTCCACTCAGTTTACACACAGACTATGCCCGCTTCGGCAAAATTTGCAAGGACGTAGTAGGAACGAGCTCAGAGTGTGACGGGGCGGTATAATGAATACATATATTTTAAACAAGTGTCTTTTTTTTTTTTTTTTTTTTTTTTTTTTTTTTTTTTTTTTTTTTTTTTTTTTTTTTTTTTTTAAACCAGTATTGGTGTTAATTTCCCCGCGTGAATAGACAAAAAAAATATACAGAGATTCTGTCTTTAGCATAGGCACGAAATTTAGTTAAAACAGATCTCTCAGGTATTAAATATTTGGAAGAAAATTAAACAACATTTCTGTAATTTTGGCACACAAGATATAACACCCTGCTGAGGCAATTTGCTGTAGAAAATACAATGTTGTTGTTAAGTATTTGCACTGTAAAAATGGTTCTTTATTTAGCAGCCAAAAATCCGGAATCCGGAAAATTTTGGCCTTATAATTTTTATTTGATATGAATTTAATATTGTGCAACCGTCGTCTGCGTTCGTGGAGCGGGGGTGGAGCGGGGATGGCGCCCACCCTTTCGGGAACAGCGGGGGGGGGGGGGCCGAAATTTTGAGGCTCAAATTGGAGTTATTTGTGCATTATGATTTAGATATCCGCGAAGCACGGAAAATTTTGGGGTTATTTAAAACAGATAGGGTAGCATGCGGTTCATAGGACAAATGTACCCCCGGACAATTAGGCCTACCCTCCGGAGAAGTTACACCCCGGTCCAACCGACCCCCCCACAAGGGCATGATTGTTTGGAATCAAGCGGACGCCCATTTTGGGTCTCGCCCGGTGTAACGCAGGTTTTTTCCTAATGATTTTTCTACTTGATTTTATCATAATAAAGCTCTCTCTCGTCTTTCATAATTTCTCTTTCTCCTTTTGCCTCTCTCACATTCTTCTTTTTTCCTTGCTTTTTTTCCTCCCCTCCTTTGAATGCTTACCTCGCCATGAAAAAATGGGGGGGGGGGCGGGGCTTGAGCCCCAGCTCCCGTTTGGATACTCATATTTGCATCAGAAAATATGTACGGGCCGCTCAAGATTACCTTTTATTTTCAATAGAACAAACATTTGATAAAATTCATGGAAGGACACAAATACACATAATTATCACACATGTTGAATATCTCTGATTCATCTCTGATTCCAACTTTTTTTTAAATTATTTTTTTGTTTAATTTCAACACGAAAAAATGGATAAACCTTGGTCTGAACCATGTTTTCTAAGGGCGGCCAATTAAGGTCATAAATTAATAACTTCCCATAAATTACCAATTAAGTAGGAATTAAGAAGGCGATCCTCCAAAATAATGAGATTATTTACACTAATAGCATACCTTACGGACGACCTAACTAACACTGAGAAACGTTTTCATTTCGCTCCCCAAAAATAAGTTTAGCAATAGTAATATTTTAAAAACAGATTTATAATCCTAACGCTGGCGCTGGTTTCCGTCATCGCTCCCGGCGATGCGTACTGAGACTAAGTGGTTCTAGTAGGGTGACGTCACGGCCCGGGTATATAAGGCGATCAAGAAAAGTAAATAAAGCCTGGCAGCGCAGTTGAATTGTGTGGTAAACGACATTAATGAATGAATTTTACATTTCGTGTCAGAACTTTTATTTCCTCGTTATGATATTGGTGTTAATGGATTTTTTATAAAAAAGAAATGATAATAAAGAAATGTCGTTATCGGTCAAATAGATATGTCTCTTATAGTGTTACAATATTCTTCATTTTGTAGTCGTTTTTAAGGAAGTGGGCGATTTTTTCTGCCTTGTCCTTCGGGGTTCGTAGACACCGCGGAATCAACGGTCAAAAGTGAATGTGCGTACAATTATCAGTGCATCAGTTGGTGGTTCATGTGGCGGCAAAAAACTTGTGAAATCGAAAAAGGTTAGAAGTAGATATCCTGCGCCGGTACTTATTCCTCGCGTAGTATATGTAACTGCCCCAAAATGATGCAATAGATCTATAAAGATAATTTTTAAGATAAATAATATGACAATATTTGAGCGGAATATTCTTCACGACAGTGCAACACGTAGCGGCCCGAGACGATAATTCGAGCTAGTTCGTCTCCGTTGTAAATATTCATGACCGCGTGTGATGCGGCGCTTGAAGAGAAGAAGAAGGGAAAGAAGAAAAAAAAAAAAAAAAAAAACCGTCGCCAAGCGGAATTAGTCTGCGCTGGCCGCCGGCGAGGCTGTGGCGTAGCTAGGGTAGCCATCGATGCTTTCGACTTCATTTTGCTTACATGACGTCCTATATTAATAGCTTATAAGTTTTCAACTAGCCTGAATCAGGAAAATCACATCGGGTAGGCCGAGAAATATATTGTGAGTAATTCTAGATTTCTAGAAGTTTGTGTGTGGTGTTGGCCGCGCCGGATTACTATTCAAACAGAGAAACTGATCGTATACTCTTGTTTGGAGAAAAAAAGGAAAAACAAGTTGAAAATATTTGATTATTAACTACCCATTGTTGGCAATCTAATTTTTCACAATTTAAAGACTGAAAACCCGTTATTTATACTTTTTTTCTATATAGGGAAAGTAAAGATTTGTAACATATGATTCGTAATTTTTTATAATAGCCATCCTTCGAAAAACATTGGTAAAATCATCTCTGTCTATCTGCACATCATTGTATTACATATCCGGGCACTCGAATATACCCAACACCCGGCCGTGACTCACCTCTCAGACGTGTACTGCTGTATACTAGTCAATCGGAGGCCTGGGAGCAGCCTATTTCATAGACTTTCAACCAGAAAATATCGAGAAGTCAGGGGAAGTTTATGATATGCTATCTGTTTTGAAACATCTTATAAAAAACTATATAATGGGTGTAGAAACCCAAATTTATGGAAATTCATGCCCTTTCTTATAGCAACTTAAGTGAAAATATAACTAAAGCTTAATGTCAATTTATGCAAAAATAGTTAATCGTAAAATTAAATATCATACATAAGTTATTCGTTATGGCCCAGATGACCATGGTTTCGGACCACGTATTTTGCAGAATCTACCGTTGGGAATAATGAGGGGCCAGTTTACATATTTTCTGATGCATATAATGTGTATCCAAAACAGGGGGCTTGGGGTGGCAGCCCGTGCACGTTCCGCCCCCCCCTCCCCATTATTTCATGGCGCAGAAGGCGCTGCTAAACAAAACAAAAAAGGGGATGGAGGGGTGGAGGTGGTGTGGTCGAATGGATAAGTCGGCGGACTGACGATCATAAGGTACGCGGTTCAAATCCCGTCCATTCCACTAATGTCCTTTTGCAAGATATTAATCTTGCTCTTCAACTTCTGGGTGCATCAAAGCAAAAGATGGGACCATGCTCTTTGAAAAGAGAGACATCATGAATAGATGGACTGAATACATTGGTGACTTGTTCAGAGATGAAAGAAATGCAATGCAGCCTTTCTCAGCCACAGCTGAAGGAGCCCAGATCCTCAAGTCAGAAGTACACAAGGCAGAGGCAATGATGAACAAAAATAAATCAGCTGGACCAGATGGAATAGTTACTGAAATGATAGAAGCGCTGGAAGATCTTGGCATCGAAAAACTAACAACAATTATCAACATCATATATGATGAAGGAAGATTTCCGGAAGAACTGTCTAAATCCATTTTCGTCGCAATACCAAAGAAAGCAGGGGCGGTAGATTGCGAGAAGTACCGAACAATCAGTCTCATTAGTCAGATCACCAAGATAATATTAAGAATTCTATTAAGTAGAGCAAGAAGTAGGATAAATCCTGAAATTGGTTCAGAGCAATTTGGTTTTGTGGAAGACGCTGGCACCAGAAACGCAATCTTTGTCATCAGGAACATAACTGAAAGAGCTGTCGAAATGCAGAAGGATGTGTTTATGTGCCTTATCGTATTATTCAAAGGCCTTTGAACAAAGTTCGACATGAAAAGTAATGTTTACACAGAGAAGAAATTAAGACGCAAAATTGATATTATAAACGGAAAAAATGGACCTACTTTACTTTACTACATTGAGGCCTGTACTGGAACCAAATCCGCCTGTAATGAGAGTTGATGGAGAAATTCCACAGAACTTACAGGACTTAGAGAGGAGTGACAGAGTGTTGTTGAGATATGTACTCCTGCGTTCTCGTATCAGTGAGATCATTACTCAGAAACCTAGAGAGCGAAAAAGGCATCCAAGTAAGGATCACACAAACATCACAATATTTAGGATATTGCCCACTGATGACACAGTAGTTTAATAGCAGAATCTGCAGAAGGATACAAAAACTCCATAGACATCAGTAGTTAGAGAAAGTGATAAGACATGGGACACTAGAACATTCAACTACCAAAAAGACAGAAAGCTAGTTGTTGCCAAAAAAGGACAGCCCAAGATTGCAGCCTGAACTGGGAGACAAAGACGATCAACAAGTAAGTCCTTTAATTCCTTTGGAAGCATCATCACAGAAGAGGCCAGACTGCGGAAAAGATCAAACGACGAATAGCCTGAAGCAAAGTCTGCTTTTTCCAAAGACTGCGCAATCATCTCCAAAACAATAATTCACACAGTATGAGAACCAGAATACGGGTGCCTGCAATGTTCTTATGTTCATCCCGTTTTTAATGTACGGTAAGCGAAAGCTTGGACAATACAACAGATATAAGAAACGACTGGCACAGCTGAAATGACAACTCGTTAGGTTTTTAGACAATTGTTAAAATCAATTAGGACAGATAAGAGGTTAGCAATGAAAATGTAACTCAGAAGAGCGAAATGTTTACTCACAAAGTACTCAGCAATATAAGAATTAGACAGTTGAAATTTCTAGGTCATTTATACGTTTAAAGAGGTTCTGGAAATTGTCAATTGACAGGAAAGATCGAGGGGAGGAGAGGGTAGAGGAAGAAAAGAATACTGTGGATGACAGTTTGAAGAAATGGCTTGAGAGAAGGAATAGAGCATGATAGTGGATCAAAGCCATAATGGCATAAGGCTAGAGACAGAGAGTTGTGGAACAAGCAATGATCGCAAAAGTCAATTGATTAACGGCCACATAGAAGTAGACATAGAATCTGCATTTGCCAGAACTTGACCACAAAGTTACCCAGTAAATGTAGGTACCCGCGGTAGGAAGAAATCCTCGAACTGCGCTAAGCGCCCTTATAATAATAAAGGAGAGCTATGGCTATAGACCGATGGTAATCATATATTTAGCTTGCGCCAGACTGAATAGCTTTACTAGATGTACAGTCAGGATCCTACCGCATAATAAATTGCTTGAATATTGATAACTTATTATTAGAAATTCATTATTAAAGGAAAGGAAGAGGAAAAAGCTAAGAAAGTGTTGTGTAGGAGAGAGAGAGAGGCATGAGATAGAGAAAAGGGAGAAAAGGGAAAGATTAGCCATAATATCAAGTAAAAAATCAATTCGAGGGAAAAAAAACTTGCAGACACCAGGCGAGACTCCACGATAGGGGCGGCCGCTTATTCCAAACATAAATTTTGCGGTTAGGAAGGCCGTGTGGGGGGCTTACTGTCGCAGTAAATGTCCTCGGGGGGGCAAAATTGTCCAGGCGTAATTGTCCGGAGGGTAATTGTTCCGGGGATAATATTCCTTCAGGGGGTAAGCTGTCCTGGGGAAGGTAGTTGTCCTGATACGAAATATAAAAGGAAAGACGAAATTCATTAAGTAAGAAAAGAGTAGAAAATAATTCGAAAACCTGCGAGCGAGACTCCACAATGGGCGCCACTGATTCAACATCAATGCCTGTGAGGAAGGGGGTAATTGTTCTGGGGGGGGTAGGGAGGGACTTGTCCGGGGTGTAAATTGTCCTGGGGTAGTTTTGTACCGCAGGAAGAAGTAATTGTCTGGGCGGGTAATTTGGATCCGGGACGGTAATTGTCCGGGGAGGTAGTTGTTCCGGGGGTAATTGTCCGGGGGTAAATTGTCCTCGTGGGTGTAATTGTTTAATCGGGGGAGGATATATGTTCCTCAGGGGCGGTAATTGTCCAGGGAGTAATTGTCCGGGGGTAATTGTCCTCGGGGCGGTAATGTCCGGAGGTAATGTGTCCGGGGGGTAATCGTCCAGGGTTCTGGTAATTGTCCTGATACGCGCGTACATTAGAGGTAATCATGGGCCACTGAAGCAAATCATGTCGTGACCGTCGACCGGTGACCGACGTGACCGCGTGTTGAGCACCACAATGTTGATTCATATGAACTGTACTATTACTAAAATAATATCGTCGTAGGGAGCATTTGATACCGAATTCATCTGAGAAAATTGCACATTGAAAACAACAATGGATAGGTAAAACTTTACGGCACTTTACCCTCGATGTAAATATTGATATTTCACAGAATTGTGATTCGGTGAAGAAGTGTTTGAGGGGTAACCTCAATTCTGTTTGTATATTTCAGTAAGCTTATATAATTTACATTTTGATCACACTAGCGTGTACAGGTCAATTTGTTTTAGTGAAGGGGTGCAATGTGGCTTTGAATGCTTGCCTGACACAGCAACATTAGTGCAGGTAAAATGGGACATCCAAAATGGCGGAAATGATTCTGTTACTTAGTATTTGGATGAGGCATCAATCTCTTTGCTACGATTTTTTTGGGTATATTCACAGTATATTATTAATATAAATAACTTATTCTAGGCCTATATTGACTTGTAAAATGAAAATAATATTTAAATAATATTAAAAAAAAGAAATAATATACAAAATACATAACAATGAAATATATACACTGTCCGTCATAAAGGTGAAATATTTTTTTTTTGCCGCCAAATCGACATGAATTTTCTCTGACTTTAATTTCTTGAATATATTTGTCCCTGCTTTTACTTTTTGGGACCCTGGCTATATCTTGGACATTCTCCCAACCTTCACGTGGACCTTTTTCCGAAAAAGTTTTGTCAACCCCCGTGATGCCCATTTTTGTCATTTTTTCTCATTTTGGGGCCCCTTTTTGTTTTCCCGGCCGATCAAGCCCCCCTCAGTCCTACCCCCAGGAAACGCGACTGAGGTGTACTGTTTTATATTGTTCTTTAAGTTAAATCTATATTTCTAGGGACAGGCTAAAGTCTCGTGTCTAGGGGAGGGGTTGAAGTGAAAAACAAGATTGGTGAAAATTGGGAATATTTTATTCCATCTTTATGCTGAAAACAAAAGAAATGAAAAACCACCTTTAACCCTTAAATATCATCATTTCCCCCTTAAATTTTGTTTAGCCTTGATGACAAGGCTGTGAATAGTCATTATTGATACTATTTTATTTTTATTTATGTTTGGTTGAGATTTTACAATACAATTTAGGGAAGATAGAAATTTCAATGGTGTAAAAATGAATAAAATGAATGTTGAACCTCAATCAAAATAAATTTTTAATTTAATTTAAAGATTTAATTTAAAGAACAATAACAAATCTCCACCTCAGACATATTTCCTTGGGGTAGGACTGAGGGGGCCTTGGTGGGTCACGTGAACAAAAAAGGGCCCCCAAAATAAGAAAAAATGACGAAAATGGCCATCTTCTGGGGTTGACAAACTTTGTTGAAGAAAAATCCCCGGGAAGATATACCCAGGATCCCAGAAAGTGAAAGCGGTGACAAACACATTCAGAAAATTAATAACGGAGCAACATAAGGTCGCTTGAGCCAGAAAATAAATATTCCACCTTTATGACGAACAGTGTAGTCAAAAGATTTACTGAAGGGTCTTATAATTTCAAATTATATCTCAAAGTTAATGATTTTTAACATTTTAAGCAAATTCCAGACATGGTGGAGTCATTGTAGTTTTTAAAACATACATTAAATACATGTGCCCATATTACCTGCACATGCAGGTAATATGGGTACTTTGGTAATGACGTCAACATTTGAATATTGCAGACAGGGGGGTTGGTGATAATTGTTTTTCTTCACAATAAAAGTTAGAGCAGTAGTTATTGATTCATATAAACAAAGATTAGAATCTGTGTCATTTCGTAATTTTATGCAAATTAGGCAAATGAGCTTAGGGGGCCCATATTACCTGCATGTACCCTATATGGAATAGATAAAGGGCAATTTCTACTATTAAATTTGTTTCTAGTATAGGTTTTCCCGGCCAATTTCATACATTTATTATCCGTTTTCATTTAATCTGTATTCAAATTCGTGTATTTGATGCGACAGACTGACTTTAGTCAAACAATTTCGTGTTCATGCTCTCAAATTCATTTTTAGGTGCACAAAATAATGGTTGCAAAGTTCAAATTCGGATACAGGCATTTAATTTCATTATTTGTGCATGCAAATTAGTGCGATTACGGAATGAAATGTCGACAGGACGAAAACGAATTTTAATAGCTATTACCGAATGTATATGCTTATTATGTGAAGTAGAATGCGCAAATACGAAATCGATCACAACAATCCTTAATTTTGATGATTGAATACGATTTTGGCTGGCAACATTTCGATGCATCAACGTTTTTTTCCGAAAATGAATGCCTCTAATATGCAATTGATTGACAAAACAATGAAATTGACCGGGAAAACCTATATTAAAAATCGTAGATAATTGTGTACTATAGACCCTATTTAGTATCCGCGAGCGCGAAGCGCGAGCTAAAAAAAAATTTTGAGGTAAAATTTTTGAGTTAATTGTGTATTGTGTTATATACCCTACTAGATTGGTATCTGCGAGCGCAAAGCGCGAGCCGAAAATTTGGGCTTTTAAAAGATATGTAGAATAAATAAAGGGGCACTTTCTAACATAAATAATTGAAGATGATTGTGTATTATAAACCCTATTTAGTATCCGTGAGCGCGAAACGCGAGCAGAAAATTTCGGGTTTTAAAAGATATATGGAATTAATAAAGAGCCACTTTCTAGTATTAAAAATCGTAGATAATTGTGTTATATGTACCCTATTTAGTATCCGCGAGCGCGGAGCGCGAGCTGAAAGTTTTGAGGTAAAATTTTGAGTTAATTGTGTATTATATTTTATACCCTACTAGATTGGTATCTGCGAGCGCGAAGCGCGAGCCAAAAATTTTGGCTTTTAAAAGATATATACACTGTAAAAAATATTTATATTTTTACAGCAAATCTGCTGTCAGCAGAGTCGCCATAAAAAAAATGTAATTTAAAAAACAGTTTTGTTGTAAATTTCTCCTGCAAATAATTACGTGAGAAATACAAAATATACATCAGGAGTAACACGTTTGTTCCGTTTTAACCAAATATGTCAGCTATAGAACTCTAATGATTTCTTTTCTTCTCTTTCATTAATTATTAGAGGAGAAATTTACAGCAAAACTGTTATTTCAAATTTCATTTTTGTATGGCGACTCTGCTGACATCACTTTGCTGTATTTTTTTTTTACAGTGTAGAATAAATAAAGGGCCACTTTCTAGCATAAGTAATTGTAGATAATTGTGTATTATAGACCCTATTTACTATCCGTGAGCGCCAAACACGAAGCAGAAAATTTCGGGTTTTAAAAGGATATATGGAATTAATAAAGGGGCACTTTCTAGTATTAGAAATCGTAGATCATTGTGTAATATAGACCCTATTTAGTATCCGCGAGCGCGGAGCGCGAGATGAAAATTTTGAGGTAAAATTTTGAGTTAATTGTGTATTATATTATATACCCTACTAGATTGGTATCTGCGAGCGCGAAGCGCGAGCCGAAAATTTGGGCTTTTAAAAGATATATAGAATAAATAAAGGGGCACTTTCTAGCATAAATAATTGTAGATAATTGTGTATTATAGACCCTATTAAGTATCCGTGAGCGCGAACGCGAGCAGAAAATTTCGGGTTTTAAAAGATATATGGAATTAATAAAGGGGCACTTTCTAGTATTAGAAATCGTAGATCATTGTGTAATATAGACCCTATTTAGTATCCGCGAGCGCGGAGCGCGATCTGAAAATTTTCAGTTAATTGTGTATTATATTTTATAACCTATTAGATTGGTATCTGCGAGCGCGAAGCGCGAGCCAAAAATTTGGGGTTTTAAAAGATATATGAATGAATAAAGGGGCAATTTTTAGCATAAATAATTGTAGATAAATGTGTATTAAAGACTCTATTTAGTATCCGCGAGCGCGAAGCGCGAGCCGAAAATTTTGGGTTTTAAAAGATATATACAATAAAAAAAGGGGTACTTTCTAGTATTATATTTTTTTTTTAGATAATTGTGTGTTATAGACCCAATTTAGTATCCACGAGAGCGAAGCGTGAGCTGAAAATTTTGAGTTAATTGTTCATTATATACCCTGCTAAAATGGTAGGCCTATGTGCGAGCGCGAAGCGCGAGCCGAAAATTTTGAGCTCAAAATTGGAGTTATTTGTGCATTATGATTTAGTATCCGCGAGCGCGAAGCGCGAGCCGAAAAGTTGGGTTTTAAAAAATATATGGAATAAATAAAGGGGCACTTTCTAGTATTCCCACGAGGCCGACTATTTTCCATCGAGGCCGAGATGAAAAATTTGTTGCTCGCCATAATCAAGAAAACAAACAGATAGCGCCCTTTTCCCCTTAAGTTTAAAACTAGAATTGATATTTTGAGCGCGAAGCGCGAGCTGAAAATTTCGAGGTAAAATTTTGAGTTGATTATGCATTATATACCCGAATGAATTGGTATCTGCGAGCGCGAGGCGCGAGCCTAAAATTGTGAGCTCAAAAAGTGCGTTTTTTGTGCATTATGATGTAGTATCCGCGAGCGCGAAGCGCGAGCCGAAAAGATGGGGGTTTAAAAGATATATTGAATAAGTAAAGGGGCACTTTCTGGTATTCTTATTCGAATTCAAATTATTTTGAGTATTAAAGGCCCTCGCAAGTCGGAGATCGTGGGGAATGCGCGTTTTTCTTGAGCTCCATTGACTCATACACAATCTACAGTGAGGCTTACGCAAGGGTCGGCCTACTGGGGATTAACAATTGGACAGCATGAACATGACGAAGTTTACCGAATTCAGTCAGTCAATAGGTTACACAGGCCTAATTACTTCGAAGACACCAAAAATGTGAGTGCGAGCCAAACCAAAGACAAAATAACTAATTTCAAACGCCAGATTGACGAAAATGTATTAATTTGATTGGTTTAATGACACCGATTCCCAGGAAAGCAAGACTTGGACACACTTTGCACAAAATAGGAAATATCTAGGCAGTTGTTTTGGAACTATATGACGAGCGTGAATGTAGAGGCCAATTTACTGCCTCCAACTTCCTATCCAACAGTGTCCGCGAGAGGGCGTTATATTTTTTGTTTAATGAAAAATCGAGCTGGCTATGCCTATGTTTTGAGACCAACAGTGAGAAGATGAGTAAATTGTCTTTAAATTACTACTAGACATTAGTTAGCCCAATTTTCACCCTTTTCTCTGCTAACGTTTCGAAATCTAAAATTAACACACGAGTCAAGGGGGAAACATTTACCGCTGTGAAACCAATAGGGTTAGTAGCTTCGGATTAGTTTATAGACTCTCAACGGGTCTCTTCGTATTAATTCAAAGAGAGGACTTGTATAATACTTCATTTCAAAAACAAAACATAGGTTAGATTTACTTCGGACTTCTGGTTAGTTAGTCTAGCCATGAAGGATTAACGGGTGTTTCCATTACCTGCTACCCTGCTACACTTCCAATTTCTGCTATACACCTTTTTCAATTTGGACTCGACCATTTATCCCGT
>CALNVZ010000174.1:71729614-71750513 GCA_940671915.1 Paracentrotus lividus
GGAATTTGCACACCATACCATTATATTGAAAGTTAAGTAGGGTTTTTGACTCCCTGTTGGTTAAAACAAGTATGTGGTATTCCCTCGTGGTATTATACCACACACTCTGGTATATATAGCCAAGGTATTTTCAATGTGGTAATAACACACTTTCACACACACAACACATCACACACACACTACGACACACACAAATACCACACAACACACCACTCTACAAGTTCACATCATAGGCGCGGTATATCTCCTGTATATCTACATTCATGTTGTATTGTATATGCTGGAGGTAAGCTGTGGTGTGATGTGTGGTACATCATGGTGTGATACTTGTGACGTGTGGCTATCATCTCTGGCTATTGTTTGCTTTGACTACCTGACATATATGCAGAGAATGTCTACCTAACATTATTCGTATGAAATATATTCCTGTTGTATGTTGTGCTCTTATTTTTAGTACACGGATTACACGACACCCATTGGATTACACATATACCCACGACACATTTCTCGTGGTATGGAATCTTTTCTCGTGCATTTTTTTGTTTGAGGGTAAGTACTCCCAAGTCCCTGTGTCAATAAATGGTACAGTTGGAAAAATATAGATATTTTTTAAAATTGTATGCCATACATTTCTGTGGTATTGAGATATTCCTTGCTCGACTGTCATTTTATGATTTATTTAGGTACCACAGGAATACCATGGGTACCCGCATTTTCATTACCAACACGATCTCCTTTACCATACGCTCATTTCCTGTAGTATTAGAATATTCGTGTGGTATTTGTGTGCGATCTATTTGTGGTGAGTAGTCTGGTAACGCAACAAAATACCAACAGACACCCATTATCATTACCTACATAACTCTGTGTTTAATCTACCACACATTTCTCCTGGGGTATGGAGATCTTCCTGCTGGTTTTGGATTGTGGAATTTTAGGTACCGTATCAGGAATTACCAAGACATCCATCTTTTAATAACACAAAACTCTGTTATTATGAGACACATTACGCTGTGGCCTATGGAGTATTCGTGTGCTGTGTTAATTTATGTGTGGGTAATATAGGTTACTAACACGGAAGTAAACAACGACATCGTACCATTAATCAACTTTCACACGACTCATGAAATGTTAACACTCACATTTCCTGTGATATGCAACAAGAATTTTATTTCCAGTTGTTATTTTGTGTTGGTAATTTAGGTAACTCATTAGGTTCCACAGGAAATACCAACAGGTACCAAATTTTCTTACCTCGACTCTATATTCTACCACTCGATTTCACTGTAGTAATTAGATATTCATACGTGGTATTATGTAGTGGTACTAATATGGGGTGCCACAGGATTACCACAGTACACTATATTATATTACCAATACTCTCGCGTAATACATCTTCCACACCATTTCTCCTGTGGTATGAGATTTCCATGGTTTTTGTGTGTGGTCAATTTTAGGTCCACAGGAATACACAGACAGACTCATATTTAATTACACATTCAACTCTGTTATAACACACATTACCTGTGGTAATGAGATCTTCCTGTGGTATTTTGTGTGGTTAATATAAGGTATTACAGGATTACCAGACACCCATTTTCATTTCCCACATCGACTCCATGAAGTGTTTACCCCCACTTTTCCCTGTGATTATGAGATATCTGTATGTATTTGTGTGGTTGTAATATTAGGTAATTTAGGTTCACAGGAATTACCACAAGGTACCCCATTTTCATACCACACGAACTCTATATTACCGCACAACTCATTTCCGTAGAATTTATATTTCATAGTGGTTACTTGTGTCGTACTTTATTGTGGTATCTAGCGTACGAACAGGGAATATCACAGACACCCGAGTTATACATTATACCACATAACTTCTGTGTTATATTACTCACATTATCCTTGTGGGTAGAGATCTTCCTGATGTTTGTTGGTAAATTAAGTGTACAGTAATACCTTCAGACACACATTTTTAATTACCGGCACAACATCTGTTATAACAACACATTACCTGTGGTAATGAGATCTCCTGTGGTATTTTGTGTGGTAATATACGGTACTCCAGGATCCACAGACACCCTTTTCCATTTCCACACGACCATAGGAATGTTCTCCCTAAGTCATTTCCTTTGATATGAGATAATCCTGTTTGTATTTTGTGTGTAAATTTTAGGTATTTATGTTTCCACAGATAACCACAGGGTCCTCATTTTCATTACCACACGACTCTATATTTCCTACACTATTTCTGTGTTTTAATATTTCATGTGGTTACTTTGATGTGTGGTACTCTGGGTACCACAGGAATCACAGACCAGCCTATCATTACCCGGCATAACTCTATGTTATTATTACCACACATTTTCTGTACGGGTATGAGATCTTCTTGTGGTTTCTTGTGTAGTAATTTGGGTACCAAGGATAACAACATACACCATTTTACATTACCTGACAATCGACTCTCATGTTTTATTAAACACAGTTCTTGTGGTAATGAGATACTTGCGTGTATTCTGTGTGGTAATTTTATAGTACCACAGGAATACCACAGGCACCAATTTTCGTTACACCGACTCTAGGTATAATTACCACACATATTCCTGTGGTATGAGGTTTTCCTGTGGTAATTTGTGGTGGTAAAACCAGTTACCACAGGATTTACCACGGCCATTTTTTGTAAGGGATGGCGTAAAAGGGTAACCCATCAACATGCTTGGGTAAGCGTCTTGCCGGTAGGGGTTTCTCATGGGCGACAGGTGGACCAGACCGTCAGTCTGTTACTGGTCGCAACAGGATAAGATCATAATTGGAACTTGGAGATGTGAGAACGCTATATCAGATGGAAGCCTAGAGAATGTAAAACAAGAGATGGAAAGGTTTTAGAAATAATACTAGGTATAATGAAACAAGATGGATAAAACAACGGAGATTTACAATATGATCGCTACAAAAATGATATATTCAGGAGGTGAAAGACATGAGAGAGGAGTAGGACTTTGTGGACCCAGCATTTCTGAAAGCCATCTTGGGCTATTGGACTTTGATGGATCGAGTTCTTATGGTCAAATTACTGGTCAACCATTGTGAACTTGGTCAATTATCGTGGTTTATGCTCCCACATAGAAGTACAGATGAAGATTGTATTGTTCTACGAGACTTTAGATGAACTAAAATCGCAGTGCAAAACAAATGAAATATCTATCGTCATGGGCGATCTTAATGCAAAGGTAGGCCGAGAGGAGAGAGGAAGAAGTTTGGTCATCATGGAATTGGTAGTAGAATGATCGTGAGACAGATTTGGTACAATGGTGCGAAGGACAGATAGATGACATTTACAAATACTTGGTTTAAGCAACACCGAGACGAACCTATACATGGATGAGTCCGGTGACTGGTAAGGAACCAGATAGATTACATTACAATAATAACAGGTTAAAAAGAGCAATAACAACAGTAAAACATATCCAGGGGCTGATGCGGGAGCGATATGTACCGTGATCTGTACGCTTCAATTGCAACTGTAATAAACTGAAAAGGCAAGGTTGTAGAGAAAATGGGATTTTGAACAGTTAAAGAAACTGAAATTCGCATTCAATACTCATACAAGTAAAGAATAGGTTTGATGAACTGAAAGATGAGGAGAAGAGGATACATGGGAAACAATGAGAAACATCCTCGTAGAAGCTGCTGAAGAGACTGTGCCAAAGAGAAAGAAAGACGCAAAAGTAGATGGATAACAAAGCGGGATCCATAGTGATGATGGAGAAGAGACAAAAAATTCAAAGACAGAAAAGGCAGGAGACAGAGATCTTGAACGAAAAATCAAGACACATTCGCAAAAGGCAAAGGAGAGTTGGTTTAATGAGACGTTGTGGCAGAAACGAAAAACGTATGGAAAGAACCATAAAGCACACCAGGAATAAATGATCTCACTAACAGAAACCTTTTCCTTTCAAACTCTGGGTCATCAAAGCAAAAGAGTGGGACCATGCTCTTTAAAAAGAAAGGACATCATGAATAGATGGACCGAGTACATTGGGGACTTGTTCGAAGATGAAAGAAATGCCATGCAGACTTTCTCAGCCGCAGCCGAAGGATGCAAATCTCAAGTCTGAAGTACAGAAGGCAGTGGCAATGATGAATAAGAACAAACAGCTGGACCAGATGGAATAGTTACAGAAATGATAGAACGTTTAGAAAGTTTGGAATTGAAAAATTGACAAAACTCATAATATCATTTACGAAGAAGGAAGTTTCGGAAGAACTGACTAATCTATTTTCGTTGCACTACCAAAGAAAGCAGGGGCTGTAGAGGGTGAAAAGTATAGAACAATTAGCCTCATTAGATCGTCACAAAGATAATATAGAATTCTACTATTAAGAGCAAGAGTAGATAACCTGAAATTGGATTAGAACAATTTGGCTTTGTGTGGAGACGCTGGCACCAGAAACGCTATCTTCATAATTAGGAATATAACTGAAGAGTGTGGAAATGCAGAAAGATGTGTACATGTGTTTTTATGATTATTCCAAGGCCTTTGACAAAGTTCGTCATGAAAATTAATTTCAGAGTTACGAAACTGATATATATGATAAGGACCTTTATTTGTACAGAGCCTCTACTGGAATCAGTCCGCCTGTATACGAGTTGATGGAGAATACAGCGAGTATACAGAAATCAAGAGAGAGTGAGACAGGGGTGGCGTAATGTCTCCAGATTCTGTTTAATCTGTACAGCGAGATCATCTTAGAAATCTAGAGGGCGAAAAGGTATCCAAGTAGGTGGACACAATATTACAATATTTGGATACGCAGACGACACAGTATTATTAGCAGAATCTGCAGAAGGATTACAAAAGCTCTTGGACATAATAGTTAGAGAAAGTAGAAGCATGGGATGAGCATTAAACTACAAAGAAGAAAGCTTAGCTGTTGCAAAGAGGACAGCCCCTAGATGCAATCTCAAACTGGGAGCAAAGACATCAAACAATGTACAGTCTCAATTACCTTGGGAAGCATTATTACAGAAGATGCCAGATGCGAGAAAGAGATCAAAAGACGAATAGCACTTGCGAAGTCTGCTTTCTCAAGCTGCGAACGAGTACTCAAGATCACTCACTAAGCATGAAGACCAGAATACGGGTGCTGCAATGTTATGTCCATCCTGTTTTGATGTATGGAAGCGAAGCTTGGACAATAACAACAGATATGAAGAAACTCTGGACAGCTGCGAAATGTGGTTTCTCAGACAAAAGTTAAAAATCAAATGGACAGATAGAGTAAGCAATGAAATGTACTCAGCAGAGCGATGAGAAACCCAATTGCTCTGCAATATAAAAATTAGACAGTTGAGATTTCTGGGACATTTAATACGTAAGAAGGTTTGGAGAATTTGTTCATTGACAGAAGATCGAGGTGGGAAGAGAAGTAGAGGAAGAAAAGAATAATGTGGATGATATTTGAAGAAATGGCTGGAAGAGAAGAAGTAGAAGGTATAGGATTACAATCATAATGCAGAAGGCTAGAGACAGAGTGTTGTGAAAAACATGATCGCCAAAGTCAAGTGATACGGCAACTACAATAGAATAGATATTGTTAGCCTATTATGTGGTAAAAACCTGAGGCATATAAAACTTGAAAACATGTAAACCACTAATTAACTACAGCTTAATTAGTGAATACATTTTTTGTCACAACTTACCCCATATACGGGGTAGTTGTTAGTCAATACGGGGTCAATTGTTACAATAGTGTAAACATTACGGGGTAGTTGACAATGTGTAAATTCTCTTATACCATACTTTAATTTCACTTTCCAGTTTCTTGACATCGTTAACAGTAGATTAAGTAGAGCTCTAGATAGACAAAAGTAATAATAAGAAAAATAAAAATATTAAACCTGAAAATTGAGACAAATGTAATTTACATATGTAATTATGGGTAAGTTTTAACATTCAACATGGGGTAGGTTTTGTAACACCTACCCCATGGGTGATTTTACACACAGAATTCAACTGCAAGCACAGTCATTAGGCAGATTACAGGGCATGGCTATAGGGGGTATATAGTGACATAACATGTACTATATTTACAATACCAGACTATCATCATGTGCCTTCAGTTGTAAGAGCTATTACAAATTTCAATTTTTGTCAAAATTTACTTTGAACTGTAAAAAATGGTTTTTGTTCATTTGCTCTTTAATAAACAAACGGAGAAACTCACGAACCGGCAGTTCTCACGCTATGTTGCTGGTATATTAGATGACAGTAGCACAATTAGCACATCCTCTCTTGTTCCATCTTAGCACACTGAGAACTGTAACAACTGACCCGTGTAACTTCCATACCCGGTCTCCCCTACAAAACTACATGTACATAATTTGATACAAGGGTTTTGTTTCGTTTTGTTTTGGCTTGTTTCAGCAAATGTTTTAGAATTATAAATGATTTCATCGGATATGTTGACGGAAATGTTGAAAAATTGGTTGACATACCGAGATGTTTTAATTTTCATCTACTTCTGGAGATATTTTCATACCAACACTAGTTGCATTAACACCCTCTTATGATAGCGATGACACGCCATGAATGCAAAGATGTGCAAGTGCATCCTTATGAACACACACCATTCAGATATAACAATTGTCTGTAAAATCTTAAACCCAATGACAATGATTGTATCACATTATTCCTTGAAAAATGACAAAACAAGTGATGATGTTGGAATTGAGTTTTGTGAATTTCTTTTTTGATAAATAAAAATTGTGTTCTCGTTTGAACTTTTGCGCCATTCTAATTTGTTTAGGGTGTGATTAATTATTAATTAAAGCTTAATTATCGTGGCTCATCCCCCCTTACTGAAGACGACTAGAGATATGTAGGCCAACTCGCCCTTCGTGCTCTTTTCTACTCCTCTAGCTTCATATTTAAGTTCCCCTTTTAGCATCCTTCCCTTTTTTCAACATTTCTTTTATTTCTTGCATTTTCGTTAATTTTCCTTTTCTGAGTGTCACATTTCGTTGAGGTACCTCTGAATCTGCCAAACCTAACAACCTTTTGAGAGAAGGAGTAGCCAATCATAGATTGGAAGGGGTGGTTCCAATCGATGATTAGCAATTAAACAACCATTCCCATCCTCGCTTGTCATTACAGAAGGGTTATCCCATGCGAAAAGTAATGTAATAATTGTTAAAAAAAAAGAAAAACCAAGGGCTTGGCATAAAATCAATAGTTATAAAGCTTTTAAAGTGAGAGGAGATGTCATCCGGGGAGTTGTAATTGGGGGGACCTATCCTCCGGGGGAGATGTCCTCCGGGGGAGCTGTCCTCAGGGGGTGTTGTCCACCGGGGGAGTTGTCGTCCAGGGGAGTTGTCCCTGGGGGAAGATGTCCTCCGGGGGACTCGTCCTTAGGGGGACCTGTCCTCCGGGGGAGCTGTCCTCCGGTGGAGTTGTCCTCCGGGGGAGTTGTCCTCCCGGGGAGCTGTCCTCCGGGAGTTGTCCCAGGGGGAGTCGTCCTCCGGGGGAGATGTCCTAGAACCGTTTGTTAGTTACTATTATGGTATAATTTACCCACATAGCCCCCAATAGAAGGGTTAATTAATTAATCATTTTTATTATGTCCAATATCATGAAAAAAAATGGTTTTCGTATTGTGTTTTCTACTGGTACAATATTAAATAAAGTGTCTCTTCACATTTTATTGGCAGTGGACACACATTATCAAGTGTGGAGATGTCTACAGGTCAATCCCATTGCCTTTTACTGTTTTTCATTACCATTTGGGCCATATATATTATGTTTTTATTTAGGGGGGGGGGCCTCATTTGCCCCATCGGACATGTTGAGGCATCCAGTAAGAAAAGAAGAGGGAAAGTGATGAAATTTACCCCAGTACTGGCATGCACAATAGTGCCTTATACAAGTAAACCAAGATATAAGTTAATACACATTATTGTATAGGTACCGTATTCGCCGAACCAAAGTGGACATGCCACTTTCAAAATTTTTATTTTGAGGTGCTGCTGGATTTGTGCCTCTCCTGACCTTAAGAATAAGGCTATGAGTCATTCTCTGTGCTCAGTACCTGTGCTAAGGATGTGTCTCAAATAACACACAAAAAGTAACCTCATTTACCCCGGGGCCTCAATTACCCCACTCTCCCCTACATCATTTCGAATAAATCAACAAAAAAATTACTAGCGTTTTGTTTTTTGTTTTTGTTGTTTTTTTTCTAATATTATTTTTCACGATTGAAGAGGGAAAACATCGTAACAATAATTTTAAACGTATACATTATTAGGGGCTCCAAATTGACCTGAAATTAAGGGGGTGCCAATTTGATCTTAAATTTAGGGGCACCAAATTGATCTTAAACTTATGGGCCGCTATAAAACATAGGAGCGCTAATTCGATTCTAATTTTAATTCTAATTCTAATTAGTAGGAGCCACACTTCTATACAAAATTTTCGCTCGCGCTTCGCGCTCGCACCATTTTTCCTAGAATTTATTACATTGTTTTCAAAATGAAATTATAAAATTTCCTGTTTTCCGATCACTCAATATGTGCAATTTCCGCTCGCGCTTTGTGCTCGCTTTCTTTAAAAAAAAAATATATAATTATTATTTTTATTATTATTATTATTATTATTATTATTATTTAATTTAATTTTATTGTAACCAGATTATGCATTATGACGACTTTGCCCACCAAAAGAGTATTTTACATTGATTTCATATGCGTTGTATAGAATGAATTTTGCTCGCGCTTCGCGCTCGCATCATTTTTGAAAAGCTCTTAAATTACATCCTAGAGGAAAATTATTATTTCTAAAACAAGATCACTAGTATATAATTATAGAAAACTTTCCCGCTCGCAATGCTCGCTCGCATATTTTTTTTAATACTTTTTTTTGTGCATTATCAGAATATGCATGTACATGTTTTTCAGGGTAATTAGTTTACAGTGGCTTGCTTTCAAATTATTTTGACAAATTTTATCTTAACCGATTTTCTTGTCATAAGAAGATAAACAGAATCAAATCCCAAAGTATTAAAATTTCCATTGTTTCTGGTCACTATGCATAGGGTATTTTCCCGCGAACATGACATTTAAAAACAAATCAAAATGGGCTTTGAGTGCCTTGTTTTCATGAAATTTTGTCCGCCAAAAGAATTTTCAAAAGGGCTGCAAATTAATGTTTCAATAAAATCCTTCAACATTAAGCCGTAGGCATATGTTTGCCTTGGCAGGGGGAGGGCATAAAGTACACAGGGGCGTCAAAATCAGGTTATGCCCCCGGGATGCAAAATTCTGGATACGCTATTGATGTTTGCAGAATTAAAATGGAGGGGATGAGTCAAGACAATCATGACAAACACATTTTACCGTAGGGCACTGCCTTATCATCGAATCTGCTCTAATTTGAAATAACCATTTATTACTCATTCTTTTTCAGCAATTTTGGTATATATATAGGGGAGAGCGGGGTTATATGGAACATTTTTCACAAAAATGGCCGTAAAACAAAAGCGGATTTATTTCAAGAAACAATAAACAATCAAGTTGAGTGTATATCTGTATGCTACAAATGTACCCCATAAAATTCTTAAACTTAGAGATGGTTCCGGAAAAAAAATCCATCTTCAACAAGTCCATGTCAGGTGTTCCAACTAACCCCAGACACAGGGTTAGTTGGAACAAGGTATGGGGTAAGTTGAAACATTGTGCATTACATCATATAAAATTATATTTAAAATACCTGCATCATTATTGCATGGGTTCAGCTAACTTGCTTTATTGGTTCCAATTAAAATATTAAAGATTGGTGTTCATTTTTTTTAACATCATGTTTTATTACACTTGATAGCATCCTCTCAGATACAGATATTCTGAAGTCCTGTGAAGTAGCATTCTGCAATATATTTTGTTTAAACTAAAATAAAATTGTCCAATGTGCACTAATATACATTATAGGAATATTTCGGAACACTTCATTGAATTATATGATGTTTATTTTTTTATTCAGCTGAAACATATTTACTTAGTACATGTTCCAACTAACCCCGTTCAAAATGTTCCAACTAACCCCAGAGGCCCATTTGACATTTGTAAGCTTACCGCACAAAAGAGGGACAACAACATGCCATATATTTAACCTTGTTTTGTAGCTTGGTATAACTGTTTGTTATAATCAAAAACTGGCCAACTTAATTTATGATCTTCTCTGAGATAATAAAACATTTGTAAAAATGACGAAATTTACTCAGAAGGTGAAAAAACACACATTGCTTTCTAACTTCACGAGGCTTGAAGCATGTGTGCTGTCCAATATATATATAATGATGTCAAAAATGGCATTCATAACAACACAAAGTGAAGTAGTTACATCTTATGTGGGGATTTTTAGATTATTTTTGAAGGGCCCCAAATTTTTAATTCAGTGCCCCTATTTAAGTCCCCCGTTCCAATGACTTTTAACATTTCAACATATTTGAATTGCTCATGAAATTTCCTTTTAAAAATATACATTTACAAGGAGTGTTTTCATTAAATGAAAAAATAGTCTTAACCTTCAGTGGGCATGGTTATTTTGGTCATCTCACCACCAAGGATGGGGGCAAATCCACCCTCCCCATTAGACCAAATTTTCTGAAACTTAGCATGTATTTGAGGTATATTAGAATATATAAGCCGGCTAAGTTTCATACTTCTACCTCAAACACTTATTGAGCAAAATGTAACTGGCAATTTACTTTTTTTTTGTTTTTTTTTTTGCATAAATTAATACACAAGTTTATGGGGAAACCAAAAGCGCATAGCGCAACTGTTTTTAATGCTCCGCATTACCAGATGGTCGAAAATATGTAAATTTGGTGTCTACACATATATACGTAAGATCCTATTCTAAAAAGGTCATGAAAGCTCATGGCACACAAAAGATATCTTTAATCTGATTTCGGCAAATGAACTAGGGCATTGATAATCCCATAGACTTTGTGTAGGTTCAGGTGTTCTAATAATTTTGGCCACCACTGTATATAAAAGAGTCCCTTAAGAGTACCGCTCATTTGCTAAATAACGAAATGCGAACGAAGAACAATCGAACCAATTTAAAATGAATTTGTGAGACTTAATCGTGCACTTCCATTAACTTAATTGCTGCACCTCATTATACGCGCCAACAAACTAGGCGGTGTAATGAGCGTGTTGCACTCAATCATGTGCTGATGCGGAATCGCTCTTTTATCATAGAGACCCTCAATTCGTCGCATCCAATGATTCGAAAATTTAACGGTTACGTGTGGGATCATTCCGAGTAGATTTATTTCTGGTTTTGGGTCTACGACAGGTTAAATCTTAACAACAGCGAGCTTATAGTTCCACTTTGGGAAAATCAAAGTTCATATACGATGCCAGCATCTATTCAAAATCATCGGTGGATTTGGATTGCGATGATCATTCTTCTCGCCTGCTTTTATGCTGTCACGGGTAAGCTTTGGAAAATATATTAATTAATATTTTAATTAATATATATATTAAGGGGTATAGGTAATGGTCTGATTGCTTTTATGTCTATACGATACTTTTGTAATATTATAATTCAGATTCTTTTAATGCATTGAACCTTGACTGTATGTAGTAACAAAGATGATAAAAGAATATGTAAGTTGTTGAGCTTGAAATCATTAATTTCATGCCAAGCATAGAAAGCGCAAAGTTTCATTTAACATGTTTATTTTTTTTTGGGGGGGGAGGGGGAGGGGGTGAGCAGTAAAGTACGCACAGACCTAAACTCTCGCTCAGATTTGAGAGTTTGCAATAATAGGCCTAACGTGTTAGAAATAACACTATATATTTTTTTTCTCCTTTTTTTGTGCATGTATGACAATTATACTCTTTCGAGGGAACACGAATTTATCCCAACTTTAACGGATCTCTGAAGATAAAATATTTGTTTCCCGGCAATAATCTATTTTAATCTGTTTGATTGTTTACCGCTCTCATTTCCTTTTTGGGCCTTTTTTTGTTGACCGCGGGGCCATTCCAATGCCCCGTATTCCTACTTTCGGGGAAAGAATATGAGATGGAAATTGCTCTTTGAGAAAACCCCTAAAGGCCCGGTCCCACTGGCAAGAGGATTAATTGCGCATGAGTTGCGTATACTAATTTCGTTCGTCCGCAACAAAAGTGACAAATTTCCTCAAATGCATTACGGACGTATAGCGATAATATGACGGTTAAAAACGGATATTTCACGAATAAAAGCGAATATGGTTACGGATTAATCGCAAATCAGACATAATGCAAATGCACTATTTGAAGCAGTCTGTACGCATTCGCTGTATGTTATTTTAGTTCGGGATGCAGACGGGATAGACACGCTGTATATCCGTTTTACGCACTGTCCCATTCCGCCGCCAAGTCGCAATACCACCGTCAGTTGTGGATATCAGCGGATAACAACCTGATATTCAGCGCATAGATTAAGTATGTATTTGGGGTGAATTGCGTATGTATTTTGGATGTCTCCGTTCCCAGGATTTTTGAGCTGCTCAAAAATCCTGGGAACGGAAATACGAGCCTTGCGGATTATTGCAGACTTGTACGGATGTCGGTCAACTCAAACAATCATGTTTCACGAATGTTGCGGATGTTCAACGAATTAAAAACAAATTTTGTCCGCAATTCATACACAAATCTTCCTAATGCTACAGTCACACAGACACTTACGTTTAGTTACGTCCGGTAGCGTCCAAAAATCATTTTCTTTTCTTCGGATCCCCACGGATGCTTAACCGTCATAGTTAGCAGTAGAAATATTGATAATTTCGTTCATCCAGTAAAACAATGAAATACATAAGAAATGATAGAATAGAAGATGAAATAAGATTACAACAACACAAACGTATCTATACGTAAGTGTCTGTGTGACTGTAGCATTAAGGCCCGGTCCCACTGGCGGGAGGATTGATTGCGCATGAGTTGCGTATACAAATTTCGTTCTTCCGCAACAAAAAACAAAAACAAAACAAACAATCCGCAATTCATACGCAAATCAAAAAAGCCAGTGGGACCACGCCTTAAACGCCAGTGGGACCGGGCCTTAAGGTCGTCATTGGCAACCTTTATTCAAGGAGATAACATATCAATTCTAGTTGTAAACTTAAGGGGAAGAGGGCGCTATCACTCTACGCAAAGCGAACGCGGCCATAGACATTTTGTATTTTGCACAGTTTTTTCACTTTGTTTTCTTGATTATGGCGAGAAACAAATTTTTCAAATAAATGTTCACTTTAATTAAGTAAGCTAAGATTCTGATTTTTTTAATAACAGGAATAACAAATTGGAAAGAAAAGAAAAAGTTCTGTCACTTGAGTCAATTCGAAAGCAAGGTCAGATCAAATTCCTGTACAATATGGCCAATTTTGCTCTCAAAATAGCTCATACGCCGCATAATCATCTTCCTGGATAACGCATAATTATATCACAGCTTATTGTTCAAGCAGTTTTTAAAAGCTTGAATTCTCAGCTTTCCAAAGATTTGAACATTATCACAATAGAATCTTTACTCGATGAGTCAGTATTTCCGCATATCACATGCATATCGCATGTGGACGGCGTCTTCACAAGAGGTGACATGATCACTATTTAAATCAATAATCGTTTGGAACATCAATCTATGTGAAATAAAGATTCTGATTACAACTTCAGCACAATCGTGTTATAGGCTTGCCATAATGTCTTTCCCCCAATCTGGTCTGAAGCATCTACCTACGAAAACTATGATAAAAGTTCAATTATTTCTTTCATGTCCATGAGTAATTTACTCAAACAGATCGACGGACAAATACCATTCAACTACAGGGAAGTTTTCTTAGGCGAGTTTTTGTACGCTAAGTAATAATTGCATGCAGTTGTCAACTGTTCGCTTCCCGTCGTCAGCGCGGGTTTAGTTGACATTTATGTGGAGCCGTATAATTTTCTGCGCCGCTCAGCTGTATTTCCACTAAACTCATGAATGCAGTGTTGCATTTCCCCTCCCCAAATAATGGACGCGTCTTTATGTTAAGATTTAATGCCATACGTTAGATTTACTTTTAACGTGGAGGAGAATTGATATGATATAATAATGTTGAGAGTCATCACGACATTTATATTAAAAGCCCTGTTCGTGCCCATGGTTGAACAAAAGAATCCGAAATAACATCATGTTTAATCATATTTTCCCCAAAAAAAGAAATGATATCTTTTCACCATGTTAATACACTCATATCTGTATACACCATGCCAAATCTGAGAATAATTTGTGTTGCTTTTCCTAAAAGGTTTACCCCTTTTAAAAAGAGTGTTCGTTAATTTGAAATATTGCAAACTACACTATTATATATCATTTTTGAAGATGTTTAAAGGTCCAGAACCGAATTCATACTATGAAATGGATTAAATTGGTTGTTCATAATTATAATCGATAATGCTATGATAATGTTATAAAGTATGTAAATTGCTCGGCATTGGTTACGAGGTGCCGTGTAATTAGCTTGAAATCATACCTCAAGGTAACACTATTGAAGGACATTTTTGATCAACATGATCAGGTCTATAATTTCACCCTCTGGTTTTATTGTACCGCCAAAGGAACGTACTTAACGATGAGTTCAGCCAATGATGAAAAAAACAACAACATTGTACACACATTTGGACAATACTAATTCACTCCTTCTCGGATGGCGTGCGAACTATGAATACAAAATCGATATTTTCTATTAATCTGGATGAAAATAGAATTTATATTCAATCAGGTGCCAAATCATTTTACCGCAGCTCATTCTCCGGAAAACGATGAGAACATGCTCACCGAAACGTCGAGAAGGTCCTTTTCAGACCACATTACCTCAAGAAAAAAATACATGGTACACCGTCAAACCAGGGGGTTCTGCTAATCTTTTTATCACGAGTGAAACATTCAAAGTATATTCCCAACTCATCACTTTTTATTCAATGCAAAGGAGATTAATAATATTCAATTAATCTATGATCTACATTTCGAATTAACAATTTGTAAAAGAAAAAAAAAAAAAAATTAGATTTAGAGGCACATACTGTATATCAGACCCGAAAATAAGGGTTTGTATACACTTGGTCTAAGAGCAGTTCAAATTTGATAATCTAATACCCCCTGGGCTAAACCCATTTGGTCTACTAACAATTGGTCTTATTTACAGTACATACTTGATCTAATTTTCAATTGGTCTAATAACCAAACGGTCTAATTGCATTTTCGTCTAATTCCGAAATGAATAGTTTGGTCTACTACCAGTTTGTTACAGGATTTGACAAAATGGTGTAAAACCAATTGGGCACTAGACGAAACTTGTATTAGACCGAATGAAAATTAGGCAAAATTGTAAATAGGCAAAGTGCCAATGAGAGCAAGTGGGAATTAGACGTACGGGTTGTAGACGAAATTACACCATGTGGATTGAGACCAAATGGACATGAGTCAAGACAAAGTAATAATTTACCGAAAGTAAGGGGGGTGGGGCTGGGGTTGGGTTTCCCTCGCTACCGAGAAAGGTCCTCATAAAAATTGCTTGGTAAAACTGCTATACACAATTTTGCAAAGAAAGAAAGAAATGCGCAAAAAAGAAGTTCAAAACATCCTGCTCTCAATACCTGTTATTAATTTTATTGACAAATAACAGGTCAACCAGTTTATCATTATTGACGGGGAAATGGATTTTAATTTTAATGTATTGAAATATTCCATGGCTGATATAATATTTGCTGCGGCATTTGTTTGGATGATTATGCTCCGATAAATTGCTAGAGCATGATATTTATCCAATTATGTAAATTGATCAAAATTTTTTTTTACAATTGTTCGCTTTTAAACCACACCAGGGGGCTGTAACACAAAGACTTACGATTGATTAAAAGTTACGATTGATTTTTTCTCGGTGCCCTCATTTGGAAACCAGGTACAGTCATGGATGAGAATTTTGATATGATTAAGAGTAGGGTTTGGGCTATGGTAAGGATTAAGATCATCAACTTTGGAGCATCCTGTCCATGATGAGGCTAATGAGAAAAAAATCAATCGTAACTTTTAATCAATCGTAAGTCTTTGTGTTACACCCCCCTGGACACTTGTGATTATCGTACTTTTAAATTGATAAGCTATTGTCGCGTGGCGTAACATTCATTTCGGTCCTCGCATAAAACAAATTTAATCTCTTCTAAAAATGGTTTTGTGCTCATTTGAGTATTGTGTTTTACCAATCGACGAGTAATGAATTTCCACCATCAATCCTGTGTACGTCATCCGTAAAATATCGTCTGTCAAATAAATGCAATCTCACTTCTCGCTTTTATTCTGCCGTTTAAAGCCAATACGAACCCGGAGCCACCTCAAGTTGTCAACCACTCAATTCTGCCCTGATTTCTAACCCATAATGCAACACCCTGAGCTGTGTAGTCTTATAATACAGGCCCACTTGTTGCAAAGCAAGTTCTTTTCCCTTCAAAACATTTAGTTTCCTTGTTTGTAATAAAATTAAAGGCTATTTCAGTCATTGTAATATCTGAAAAGGTATATTCTAAGACTAACTATTTATAGCACACAATTTAAATGAGACTGTTTGTCAGTTCGTTCTTGCTTTAAAGTCCAGTTTTTACATGCAAAAAGCCTTGCAATAATCAAATGACATTTAAGCAAAATGTCTTCCTGTGAGTTTTGGAGTTTGGGGACCAATGGTTCACAATATGTATACTCAGAATGATATTCGTTGTTTGGGTTCTCTTTATACAGATATATCCCCCCCCCAAAAAAAAAAACAAACAAAACAAAACAAAAACAAAACAAATAAATAAATAAATAAAAACAAAAACAAACAAAAACAAAAAACAAAAACAAAAAAAAATAAAAAAATAAAAAAAACAACAACAAAAAAATAATGAAATAAATAAATAAATAGATAAAAAATAAAATAAAAATAAATACATCAATAAAAAAAAGTTGCAAGATCAAGATTCATCTAATTCACTTTATTCATTAAAAAGAGTCGAGTCTCGGCTGAAGTTAAGTGCTCTTGACATGATGGCAAGTAAGGAAGTATTTTAATATAATTATATAGACTTGATCAATCTCATAAAACACCCTAGTACATAAAGTACAGGTATCTGATGGTAGGCGTCACCAAGGTCAGAACTTATGAATTTGATGAATAACAAAAAGATATACCCATCTGCAATCTAACAAAACGTGTCATCAATGCATTATCACGGATGCATTAACGAGAGAACCAGGTTGTGTTTGCCTTGAATATGTAAATATTTAGTGGACATTGGTGAACTATATTTTTCTGCCGTGCATGCATATATACGGTTATTATTGGCTTCACAGAATGATACTCATAAAAAAAATCTCTCATTAGCATGCATGGTTGACCTATAAATTCAATATCACGTCAAACTCGCCATGCAGTATCCGAATTTTACAAACATTGTTTGCAAATTCACTTTATTTATTCTATATCATCAAGAATATAATCTGGTATTCATACATTAGTATTTTATTGCCGTCTAAAGAATCTGTTCAAGCAACTCATATTAAGTTTTCTTCCTCTTAAATGTGCTTCCCCAAGAACAAATTATCGATTCTAATATATACAATATCTTTAAAATGTCAGCCTTCTGTGTAAATCTGGTGGACAGTTTAGATTTATTTTATTATTATTATTATTTTTTTTTTTAACTTCAGTGCCATTCCAGCCTTTCAATGTTTGACGATGTATATCTTTAACGGAAACATCGATCGATCAGTCCATATTTTGAGTGACATTACGTAGCCAAAACGACCTCGCCATGGAATATTTGAACAAGCATGAAAAGTGGGAGATTATTAGTATACCTAATGCATGGGCGTAGGCGCGTTTGTCAATGGGGGGGGGGGGGGGGTGATGGGATAATCACCAGCCAGGAATCAGACAATTGGTCCGAAATCGTAAATGCCTGGAAGCGCGACAACTGTGGGGAAGTTGGTAAATCGGGGTAATTAGCAAGATGTTTTTTAAGAGAGCTGCACTATGTTAAAAAAAAAAAAAAAAAAAAAAAAAAAAAAAATAGATTTTCTATAATTAATTAATTAATATTTTAAAAAATATTTTATTTTTAATTAATTAATTTATCTATTTATATATGTATTAATTATTTAATTTATTTACCTCTGTATTTATCTTTTTACTTTATTAATTAATTAATCAATCAATTAATTATTATTATTATTATTATTTATTTATTTACCAAACCTCTACTTTGCTAGCGAAATTGTTATCCCTATACCTCTCCCCTATAATAAACCACATAACATTTACATGTATAATGTACTAATGCAACAATGACAGAACTGTCTTAGAGGAAAAATTGCACACCGCTACCCTCACCCATGGTATCTCGGGTTTCTACGGACGGTCAATAAAGACGGATGGAATGTAAATACTATTTAATCTATACATCGGTATTTCCACAAACCATTAGTCGAACACATTAGGGTGCTATCTCACTTCGCGGAGGCGTCTCCGGGACGGAATATAAATTTCATCTCCGCGACGGATAAATAGTACGTCTCCGAGACGTCTCCTGAATTTCGGGGACGGATTTTGTATCATATATTGTCGCGGAGACGTCTACGCGACAATTTGTGAAGAAAAAAAAATCCGTCTAAAAAATTCAGGAGACAGTCTGTCTCTAATACTATTTATCCGTCGCGGAGACGACATTTATATTTTGTCCGGGAGACTCCTCCGCGAAGTGAGATAGCACCCTTACTTCATGGGTCGATAGTGACAATGGAGATCAAGTACAGTTATTGCGTTTACCAGTGCATTATAATGTTCAACAAAAAAAAAAGAAGAGAGATGATCGGCGATTAACAAATCTAAACGTTAATCTATTGACCAATGCTCCGCTCCAAAAGTATCGTTTAAATGAATGAACATAAAGAATTCGTTTGCAAAGAGTTAAAGTTGACCGGGAAAAACCTATATTATTATTTCATAGTTTGTAAACATTTTATTTATACTTCATTTAATGCATCCGCTAGTAATATCCTGTCAATGTTACAAGACAAATATTTTTGTTGAACATATAATGCACTGGTAACCGCAATAACTGTACTTGATCTCCATTGTCACTATCGACCCATGCAGTAATGTATTCGGTTAATGGAGGGTTTTTTTTTTTGTATTCATTATTTCATAGTTTGTAAACATTTTATTTATACTTCATTTAATGCATCGCTAGTAATATCCTGTTAATGTTAACAAGACAAATATTTTTGTTGAACATATAATGCACTGGTAACCGCAATAACTGCACTGATCTCTTTGTCACTATCGACGGCATGCAGTAATGTATTCGCTTAATGGAGGTTTTTTTTTTGTATTAATTATTTCATAGTTTGTGAATATTTTTGTATACTTCTTTTAATGCATCCTAGTAATATCCTGTTAATGTTAACAAGAGGAATATTTTGTTGAATCATATAATGCACTGGTAAACGTAATAACTTGTACTGAACTCCTTTGTCACTATCGACCCATGCAGTAATGTATTCGGCTAAAGGAGGTTTTTTTTTTGTA
This sequence comes from Paracentrotus lividus, assembly GCA_940671915.1. Taxonomy (NCBI): domain Eukaryota; kingdom Metazoa; phylum Echinodermata; class Echinoidea; order Camarodonta; family Echinidae; genus Paracentrotus; species Paracentrotus lividus. The sequence continues at coordinate 71,749,262 of CALNVZ010000174.1, forward strand.
TTTATTATTTCATAGTTGAGAATATTTTGTATACTTCTTTTAATGCATCGCTATAATATCATGTCAATGTAAACAGGACAAATAGTTTTTGTTGAACATATAATGCACTGGTAACCGCAATAACTGACTTGATCTCCTTGTCACTATCGACCATGCAGTAATGTATTCGGCTAATGGAGTTTTTTTTTGTATTCATTATTTCATAGTTTGTGAATATTTTTGTATACTTCTTTTAATGCATCGCTAGTAATATCCTGTCAATGTTAACAAGACGAATATTTTGTTGAACATTATAATGCACTTGGTACTGCAATAAACTGTACTTGATCTCCATTGTCACTATCGACCCATGCAGTAATGTATTCGGCTAATGGAGGTTTTTTTTTTGTATTCATTATTTCATAGTTTGTGAATATTTTTGTATACTTCTTTTAATGCATCGCTAGTAAATATCCTGTCAATGTTAACAAGACGAATATTTTTGTGAACATTATATGCACTGGTAACTGCAATAACTGTATCTTGATCTCCATTGTCACTATCGACCCATGCAGTATGTATTCGGCTAATGGAGGTTTTTTTTTTGTATTCATTATTTCATAGTTTTGTGAATATTTTGTATACTTCTTTTAATGCATCGCTAGTAATATCTGTCAATGTTAACAGGACAAATATTTTGTGAACATTATAATGCACTGGTACCGCAATAACTGTACTTGATCTCCACTGTCACTATCGACCCATGCAGTAATGTATTCGGTTATGGAGGTTTTTTTTTTTTTTTGTATTTATTATTTCATAGTTTGTGAAATTTTTGTATACTTCTTTAAATGCATCGCTAGTAATATCCTGTCAATGTTAAAGGACAAATAGTTTGTTGAACATAATAATGCACTGGTAACCGCAATAACTGTACTTGATCTCCATTGTCACTATCGACCCATGCATAATGTATTCGTTAAGTATTATTATTATTATATTTATTTCATAGTTTGTGATTTTTGTATACTTCTTTTAATGCATCGCTAGTAATATCCTGTCAATGTTAACAGGACAAATAGTTTTGTTGAACATATAATGCACTGGTACCCCGCAATACACTGTACTGACTCCACTGTCACTATCGACGCCATGCAGTAATGTATTCGTTTAATTTTATTATTATTATATTATATTATTTCATATTGTGAATTTTTTGTATACTTCTTTAATGCTCGCTATAATACCTGTCAATGTTACAAAAGACAGAATA
>CALNVZ010000174.1:71752827-71781808 GCA_940671915.1 Paracentrotus lividus
CAAACTATGAAATAATAATATAGGTTTTCCCGGTCAACTTTAAACTCTTTGCAAACGAATTCGTTTATGTTCATTCAATTTAAACGATACTTTGTGGAGCGGAGCTATTGGTCAATAGAATTAACGTTTAGATTTGTAATCGCGATCACACTTTGGACGAAAAGTGCTTGTAGAAAATGTCAAATTGATCGGAGGTATTTTAAACTTGACCGGGAAAACCTATAATAAAAAAAGCTCAATCAGCCGAATACATTATGCTGAATGGGTCTGTAATGACAATGGAGATCAAGTACGGTTATTGCTGTTACCAGTGCTTAAATATTTCATCAATTGCTTGCTGTCACCAAAAGTATTGACTATATAACAATTCGGGTTTCACTTTTTCTGAGACTCACTGTATACTGCATGCATCATTTTTCTTGTTTTTTCTCTTTTTTTTGCGGCAAAACATTAATGATTGAACATGCTCCCGATAATAGAATATGTCGTATTATGGAGAACAATGTTTTATTTCTGGTGTTGATCTAATTAGTTTTGACAATCGTTCACGACTGGCTATAAATGAAGAGGTCATTTTCAAAAGGTACATCCATAATTGTTAATTCGGAGAAAAACACGTTTTTTTTTTTTTTCTTCACTTATAGGAGTGTCTGTTTGGAATTAAACTTTTACAAATTGTTCTACTCTATGATATTAAAGGGAAACCAGTCTAACAAAAATCTAGGTCTGCAAGTTTTTTTGTAAATGAATTTTTAATTTTTTGTTCTGATAGATGTAGTATCTTTTCTTTTGGAAACGAAATGTCTCAGAGTATGTAAATTGCCATGTATCTCAGCAATTTTTTATTCAAAAAGGAATATTTTGTACTATTTCATATTGTTTTAAATAGATGCCATGTTAAAAAAAAACAAAAACGTTGCATTGAGTAAATACGTTTTTAAATTTTCACTGATGCTCTGGCGAACCCAGTCAACTATGCATTATTTACATGCAATAAAAACAAATACATGGGACTACATAAAAGTGGATGTAGTACGTTTTGGAAACGAACTGAAATGGGTGTAGTAACTTTTGGAAACGAAGTGATTTTGAAAGTAATTTTTTTCACCCTTCCCTTTGAAAATTCATGTTTCTGTTTGTAACAGTGTGTAGAGGTGCTAAAAATGAGTAGATTAAAGTTAAAAAAAAAAGAATTTTGATAGAAAATGGATGTAGTACCTTTTGGAAATGAGCTCTTCAAACATTCTTAGAGCAATGGTTTTCATGCAGGAGACCGAAAATGAATACTCGCAATGCATTTTGTCCGAAGGTCATTTGTCTTTTGTTAAAGACGAAATTTTACATTGCCTGTGGGATATGGAAATGCATCATTTTTTTTTGGCAATTTAAATGATGGTTTGAGATCTCATTGACATCGGCGAAGAGAAAATTTAAAAGACCTTTATGACTTTTCAACATCCATTAGATTAGTGATAATATAAAATAAACATTATAATGTGCACTACATAACGTTGGTGTTAAATACAAACCACTGGTGTTTATATAGGACAACACCACCAAGAGAATTGTCATATATAACGATAATGGTGTTAATTTAACACCAATTTAACACCACAATTTATTTGCAGCGTCATGCACAATTCTTGTTTTGATGTTTTGTCAATCAATGTTTGCAATAGCCCATATAACGATTGAGTGGTGCACTTTTACATGTACACTAATTTCAATATGCTAGTAGTTATATAAAAGATGCAACTAAAGATAGATATAGGGGGTGTAACGAGCGGGAACGGGAAATGATGTGACTGTAGCTAAGGGTAATTTTTAAAAAAAATCCTTTTCGGCATTGACCTGACCATGTAATTATTTTTTGAGTCTTTTGAAGATTTTTGGTTGCCGAACTGTCTTTTGATGGAGAGAATTAAAAAGAAAACAGAAACAAAAACAAAAACAAAAACAAAAACAATAAAAAAAACCCCCAAAACAAAACAAAATTAAAACAACTAAACAAGACCTTTCCTTTCATCTTCATTACTTCAAGTAATTATATCATTTCCCCCCCAATAGTCTCCAACGCAGAAGAAAGGTTTTCTGCTGAGAAGAACGTGACTGAACGGCTCTTGGCGAACTATGGTCCTATCTCGGCTCGACCTCTTCGTAACTCATCGGGACCAGTAGTCGTCTACTTTAGAGCTTTGCTCAAAGAACTGATCTCATTCGTAAGTTTGAATTCAAACCACTTGCTATAAATAACGTTGGTAACATAATTGGGAATACATGCTTAGATATTGCACATAATTATGAATCAACAAGTCTTTTAAGCACATTATTTCCAATGAAATTATGGTGATACGACACTTGCTCCTGCGACAATTGCTCCTGTCTTTATTTCGTCTAAAATATAGGTGAAGTGTTAGGGTTGAATTAAGGTTTTATGTAACGTTGAGCGTTCCAGGGATAAGTTCTGATGTGTTTATGAAATTTATATATAATTTATTGCTCCTTAATCCTGGCGTCACACTGTCCCGACGTTGAGCAAAGATGGACACACGAATGGTGAAATATTAGGTTTCGCGCGAAGTCGACATCAAACAAAAGCCAAACGGAGAACGATGCCTACAGAAGGTAATGCTGCAGTCACACAGACACTTAGGTATAGATACGTTTGTGTTGTTTTAATCTTATTTCATCTTCTATTCTATCATTTCTTATGTATTTCTTTGTATTACTGGATGAACGAAATTATTAATATTTCTACTGCTGACTGTGACGGGTAGGCATCCGTGGGGATCCGCAAAAAAGAAAATAATTTTTTGGACGCAACCTGACGTAACTAAACATAAGTGTCTGTGTGACTGTAGCATAATACACGATTGCACTCGAACAACCACTGGCGTAATGCGGCGGTCACAACTCGTCGTAGGCTAAGGGGCACGTGCCATCGACGTAGCCTGCGTTGCATGTGCAATGCACGCACAGGTCCTGGGTCAACTTCTGCGATTCCTGCGTTTCTGTAGTAAGGGTATTGTAAACACTTTCTGCACGTCGTACATGCATTGCACCTGCAAGGTACCTCCGCTGCACGAATTTTCTACGAAATCCATCGTAGGGAGTTGCACGTCGAAGGTACGGCGAGTTGTGACCGCCGCATAAATCTGCTAGTGCTTTCAATTCATCAGGGGGATGACACCTTGTATTATTATATAATATCCCTCAGGTGAATAGCATTCTTTACGGATTTACGCCAGTGCGAACAACACACGAAGGGTATAAGAATGGCCCGCTGCTCAACTTCGGGACAGTGCGACGCGGGCTTGACAGTACTATACTACGATGGCTACACGATGGATTTGAGAGGTCGTCAAGAATTCGTATTGCTTTCCACAGATCATTGGGCGGGTTTTCTTGTTTCCTTCGCATTGCCTTCGTAGTGCGAAAATGCCCGACGCTACGATGCTCTAACGAGGTGAACCTTCGCAAAGACCAACGGTAATTTTTTTCTTTTGGCTGCCAAAGATTTTAGGAAGTTGCTGCCGAAGTCTGAAAAAAAAAACCCTCCGGCGATGGTAATTTTTTTTAAATAATAAAATTGCTAAGAATGTACTCTAAACAATGCTGACATGGTCAGATACTGTCCGATGCTTTCGTGATCAGAGCAGTAATAAGGAAAAATTTCAAATATTTTTTGAAATTTTCCATGTTCGCGTGTCCATCCTTGCCCAACTTCGGGACAGTGTGACGCTTTATAAAGGAGTAATAAATTATCGCCAGAGCAAATGTCATGAAATCTAAATAATATATGAATACTGGATATTAATATCTAATATTATCATGATTATACACGTATGTATGACTTTTTCAAATTGTATTGTTCACAATAATGTATTGTTGTGTCTTTTGATATCATCAGTATATTGTTAAACTATGAGCCCTGTATCTTTTATTTTTCCTTTATGGTACAATACACAATGAAGAATAATGCTATTCTAAGGAATCAATTGTAATGGTGCAGATTTGAAAATTGCTCTATGTGTTAGATTATTCAATTTTGGAGAGCGCCATCTTTCGAGTGAATGTGTTTGTGTAGAGCTTTAAAAGAGATATGAATATATATTACAGAGAAGACTATTATTTTAACTGTACAATTTCGTTAGACCATTACATTATATTGTCCATTCAATATTTCATTACTCTATAATGTCCAAGGCAGTTCTTAAGGGAGGGGAATTCTAGCAAGACCTTTTAAACACTTTCCCAAAGAGGAACTTTCGAGCCCTTGCACAGGTCTGTGTTTTGGTATTCATCATTATGGTTGTTATTTTTACCCCACTGAATAGTTGAAGCTCTCTTGTGTTATTGAGCACAGTGTAATATTGATGAAATTTAAAACAGTTTATACATTTCATTAGAGATTGAAATATGATTTGGTTAGGCAACGACACATAAGGACGTTGAATTTTTTTCTTTTATTTTTCTTGTCATAATTTTCATCTTGCCTCTCTGAATTTTTACCTGATGGGCTTATTAATTTTATGTTCTTCTATTTTCTGTATTTGCATATTTTCATATTGAACTATCAACATATGTGATTGATTTCAGGACGAAACTAATCAAGTTATCACTCTCTTGGTCTACGTTAGATTGGTAAGGCATGTCGTATTGTATATTTATTTTGCCCCTTTTCTCGTGGGACCGGCGGCCGCTGAGCAGCGCCAGAAGGACATTTCTCTATCCCCCTCTTGTTGAACGCCAAACGGGGAAGCAGCAACTACCATTTTTTTAAACGTCTTTTGGTATGACGCGGCCGGGGCTCGAACCCATGACCTCCCGATTATGAGGCGAACGCTCTATCCACTGAGCCAACACATCGGTTTCCTTATTATTTTGGGGGAGGGGGGGGGGAGGTACGCGTGAATTTTTTGTTGGCCTTCGGCTATCAAGAAAGACATCATAATATCGTTGATTCCCCCCATTTCTTTTTATTTTTTTACTTTTTTTTACTGGGGTAGGGGCGGGCCCGCTGGGCCCCTCTGGATCTGTGCCATATCTAGAGGCAGTAGCACTTGTCTGATGTTGCAAAGATCGTGGGTTCAATTCCCTACAAAGGTAGTAAGTTCGAATCCCGGTACGGTACTTATGTCCTTGGGCAAGGCATTTTGTCTATATTAGCTTCACCACACCCATGTGTAAATAGGTACCCAGAAGGATAATCCATATAGGTGCTTGTAAAATGGTTGTCTTCAAAGCACGGAATGGAATCCAATAAACGGGGTAATAGTATTCTACAAGAAAGCGTATTATAAATAATATCGTTACTGTTGGATAAAGTCAAATGTAATTTTACTGCGCATGCTCAGACATCAAGTTTAATTTTTTTTTTAAATACGAGACTACTGTCTAAAATATTGGTGTAACTTCAAATTATAAAGGATTACTTGGATTAAGGTAGAGTATTATCTGTACGTCAAGATTTAACCGTTAATGACATTTTTTCCATTTAATCTCAGTGGATACAAGTATAAAGAAAACACATCTAAATTTGTATTTGAGTGAATAGTTCTATTTGTATCTACATGTACATTCGAAATATATCAGACATTACTTTGATCATATCAAACTCGTTTTCAAAAGTTGACATATGTACATGTAGTTCATTTTTCTCTCTCTTTCTCATGGCGCTGTGTTTCTTGTTCTCTAAGACGTGGGTAGACGAATATCTACAATGGGACCCTGCTGAATATGACAGAACTCTCCTGATGATTCCTAAGAACATTTGGCTACCGGAGCTTACCTTAGACGAAAAGTAAGAATTGTTTTCAGATATATTTTCAGACATTTTTGTCAAAATCCATCAAAAGCCCCTTTAACGGATTGTTGGCTGTATGTTTGTTCATGTTTTCATGAAGCTGTGGCATCAACTGGGACGCTTTTCAATGTTTAATGTAGCTTTTTATTTTTTGATCTTTTTTTTTTTTTTTTTTTTTTTTTTTTTTTTGGGGGGGGGGTATGTTTTCATTGTTAAAGTAGCACATTATGCTTTATGTATTTCAGTTTGCTTCTATAGTCAATGCTCAGCTTCAATTTTGAGTGAACATAATAATTTCCTTGTCGTAAGCTCTCAAATTCATTAAAGTAGACAACTGGAGAGTCAAAACTGCTTTTAATTGCAACAAAATTTATACCACTGCAACGAAAAATCTTTACTGACTCAGAATATCTAAACCCCTTGTCAAAATCTGTTTTAGATCGGGAGTTATCACCTTTCAAAGAAGGGCCCCCATTTTCAGGCTTCATCGGTACCCCGCAAGGGCGTCGAGATTATGACGTCACACCTTGGGCACGTACTGTGTCCACTGTATGCACGTATCCTGCACTGTGCTATATCGCGTACATTGCACATTCTGATTCTTGAAAACTTTCTTTCTCTCTTCTCATCTCATGCTTCTCCCCAGGCCCTGACTAACTGGTCAAAGGTGATATCTCTTGCCGACTGTTCCTCAACCATTTATCTATATATTTAAGTTAATCCGCTTCAATAATGTATTATTTTTCATTATATTAACATGTAATTAGAATAGGCCTATCCTCAGCACGAGAGTGAGTGAAAAAAAGAAGATAATAAAACAAAGTGACATTGTTTTCATTGTGGACCGTTCAAATCACACTTTTAGTTTTGTTGTCATATATGACAAATTATTGTAACCAATAATCATATATATCTATATTATAAGATTTTCATAATCTTGAAATTGTTCATTTGGTTTTGTAAGTCTTTATATTATTGTGCTGTGCAGATTCCGAGATAATTTCATCCGTTAGCTATAACAATAATTCGTCCAAACTTTTGGTTGGAATAGCTCCTTAGTTCTTCAGTTACAGTATGGTTTTAGATATTGTTTAGAATGAAATAACATTATTTTGTAGATTCGACCTTGTTGCAATGAATTTGACAGATTTTGCATTTGTGATAAAAGCAGCAGTCTTACGAGAGACGACTATTCCATCCGCTCCTGCCGGACTGATATACACTACCCCATCCTGTTGCGTGTGTAAGAATTAAGCCAAACTAAATTAGTAGACTGCAAACAATTCAATGCTTACATCATTGATTCTTAAATATTCTGTCTCTTCAATATATATTGATTTTATTTTAAGGAAGTTTCTGGTCTTTTAGCCATTGAATTTCGATAAACAAGGAATTTTGGAGGAAATGTGACATGACCATCTTGTCAAATCAATGATGGTAGTGTTAATCCGTGTAAGTTAGTTGGGAAAGTCATGACGGAGGCATGATTATACTTTGCTCTAAAACCTTATTTGGAGGGATTCATATTTAAAAAAAAATCGTATTAAAATCAATATAGATTCAACACAGAATAAGTCTTCTTAAGAATGAAGTCGCCTATAAATTTACGTGTGGAATTTTAAGCATTATATCTCCAATGTCAATGGGCAATATAAACGATTCAGCAACACAGACGGGTCGCACCGTTCCCGGCCCTCGGTGAGAGATGAGCAAGGGCAAGGCAATTCGTGCTTTTATCATGATTGCAAACTCTTCAAAAATCTTCGCAGCAAGTCAAATCTACAAAATAATCACAATCGTTAACAATATTCAAAACACGATTTCTAAGGATATACAACCCTGTAGGATTTGTCCAATGGTGTAATCAGTTCTGATAAAACTAAAAGAGCCATGATAATCCGAGACACAGCAAGCTATATAGCAAGCTAGTACAGTGCGAGCAATCTGTTTACTATGTATATACGTATGCATCAAGCTGCGCGCGCAAGGCCTCAAGATCAGGCTGGTTTGTTTCGAGCTGTCCAAGGTGCGACGTCACAAACCAGGAGGCTCCTCCGCACACCGATCGGCCCATTGGGGGAGGATTAAAAACAAAAACGCTAAAAACCATTTACAGCTATTTCTGAGAGATTCAAGTCATTTTCCAGGATGTCAATCGTATAAACGAAGGTAAATCTATTCAGTAACATGTAATTTGGCCATTATAGCAAATATTGTGTATTTTCTCCGTGTGTCTACTTTAACGTTCGCTGTCTGAGGACATGATCTTGCCAGCAATACAAAAAAAAAAAAAAAAAAAAAAAAAAAATCCTTTATTTTTTTTCCACCGTGAATATCATATCACAAAACGTTTTGCTATTTTCTCTTGTTCATCATCCCATCTTTTCCAATTCATTCACCATTCCAAGCAGTGTCGATCGCGATTTCATCAGTTTCCCGGTACCTACGCGACGGCGTCATTCGGATGGGACTGTCGACTTGGTTCTTCCCCCTGTCATCACCACGACGTGTAGGTCGATGTCCGGTTCTTTCCCTTCGACATCCAGGAATGCACGCTGACTTTCCTACCCTGGTCCATGGATGAAAGCATGGTGAGGGTGGAGACTGTCACCATGACCAGTGCCCAGTAACATAAAAACATTCGATCGATAAAAAGTTACTTTCGGTAGCCTCATCATTGACATGGTGCTCAAGAGTTGATGATCTTAATCCTACCTAGACCTAACCCTTATCTTTATGTCTTAATCCTAATTCGTGACTGTACTTGTGCTCCAAATGAGGCTACCAAGATAATATAATCGTAATCTTTTATCGATCGTAAGTTTTAAGATACAGCTCAGGGGAACCAGACTGACTGCAAACTGACGATAGGCAATAGACCATTATAGAAGTTACAATAGTCAGGAGTTAGTTTTTTAGGTCTGTATCGGTGTTGCATTATGAGAGCAATTGCTTTAACAACATTGTGAGATTCGAGTTGGTGTAACGATCAGCCTGAACGACCGTATTGTTTTTAATGGTTTGCATCTGGGCAGTTCCAAGGTAACGGAGTGACATTCGGAAGCAACATTTCAGCATTCAAACACATTTATCATCCATACTTTAATCTTTATTTACAAAGAAATGGTTCATGACAATAGCTGATGGTACCCTCTTTTCAAATGATAACATTTGTTACAGTGATCCGCATATTTAATGAGATAATGAATATTCATAACATGGTTACGGAGTGACGCAAAATGGACATGCATATTTGAGCATAAAACATTTTGCTTAAACTCTGTGAACTTAAAATGGCTATCATAATTTTGAGTAATTGACTGCGATTCTATGTTATACTAGTATAATATGCCGCCTTGCGTGAGAAAATTGGTTGAATATTTTGTTAATTATGACATAAAACTTGAACCCATGTCCGGTTACGGAGTGACGGTTACGGAGTGACCTCTGAATCATCCACACAATGGCAATGTAAATGGACTATGTCTCACTTGCTAAAAAAAAAAAAAACACCTTGATTGTTTCAATTTTAATTCTGCTTGCTCTGTATGATAGCTTTATGTGGGGGATTCAAAACTTCTACACAGAATTTTGAAACTCATTAAGTATGCTAATTTATGCGCATTTTTCAAAATTCACAATTAATGGATTTTCTTTATTTGTCGACCGATTTTGATATTTTTTTCTTTTTTGTTCCATCTAGTAGAGCTACATGAGGTTTACCAAACTTCTACACAGAATTTTGAAATTTGTTTTGAAAATTGCTACATATATATGCTAATTTATGCAAAATTCTTAAAAAATAACAATAAATGCTTCTTCTCCTTTATTCGTCGATCATTTCAATTCCATTTGCTTTATATGATAGCACTAGTGGGAGATGCAAAAATTTTACACAGAATTTTGAAACTCATTAAGTATGCTAATTTATGCAAATTTTTCAAAATTCACAAACAAATTTAAGAAAAAAAATCTTTTGACAGATTTTTTTTCCTAATCTGGTAAAGCTCCACGATGTTCACTAAACTTCTACACAGAATTTTGAAATTTTGACTAGAAAATAATCTATGCTAATTTATGCTAATTTTTTTTTTTTAATGCTTCTTCTCCTTCATTTGTTGATGAATTTCAATTCTGTCATGCTTTATATGATAGCACAAGGTAGGGTAATTTTCAAACCCATTGTGTTACTTTTATTTATATGTACAGGTCAGTGTCTTCTTTAAACTACTATTTAAACTTACTTAAATGGTATACATGTAACCAAATGATTGAGTTCACAGCCTCATCCACTTTCTTCCAAAATAATCTGCTGCAAAGTCCTCAAAGGAGCTCATATCAAACCTCACACAAATGCCTGAGTTGTGCAATTAATTGCTGACAAAGGGCTTATTTGCATATTTATGATCTCATATCCTCAAAGCATGACACCCCGATGTCTTTCTTGGGCACTTCACTAAAAGAATTTTGAATTTAAAAAGTTCTAGTGTAGAGTGAGCTTTGATCAAATTGTACATGTACATTGTACATGCAATGCAATGGGATGTCACTCCGTAACCATAATGGTTACGGAGTGACACATTTTATGAGGCCGTATTTCTCAAACAAAATCCATTCACATATAAAAAGTTTATGTAATTGATAGGTATGGGTGTTCCAGATTTGCAAATAAATTTTTGTTGCATTAAACCTAATTATTCTAAAAATATATAAAAAGTATGTGTTTTTGTGGTTACGGAGTGACATTTTGAGGTAACTTCATGTTTGTGCTCACTGATGGGGAATAAAGATCGCGAAGCAAAATATTATGTGAAAACTTTATTTTTTATATATCCTGCTTTCATAATAAAATATGATCAAAGTATATTTTCATTTTCTAGGTACATTTCTCTTACATGAAATTTAAATAAAAAAAGATATAAATTTGACAAGTTTAGTAATATTGAATATTAATGCCATTTTTAAACCCAAAATGCCCTAAAAAGGTAAAATCATCCACAGATATTGAAAATTTGGACTTTTAGCTGTCATATGATACCAGATTTGTCATGGAACCATGAATTTGATATTTGGGGGGTCATGTCCTGTTTTGCTTGGAACTGCTCATCTATTGGGTTGTTATGTTAAAAGTGGTTGACATAATCATATATGATTTTTTAAAAAATCATACGAAACAAACAACTAAAACTACACTTTGTTAGTAATCATTGGAGACTGCTTCAGACCATGGACGTACAATGACGTACTACTGTCAGAAAGTAGTCAGACCAAAGTAAGAAGAGACTATTCACACCGTAGATGGTGCTGTTGATTACGACGGTGAGATACACAAGAGCAGTGTAGATTTTTATGTCGTAACACATAGTCATATTCATCGTTGTTTTGACTTGTTCAAATTGTTGGGATAATTCCAAGAAAAGAAAGATTTATGTTCTGATCTTTCTTTTTATGTTTTTTTTTTTTTTCAATATTTTTTTTTTTTTTGTGTGTTTTGTTTTTGTCTGAGGGAGTGGAGTTTACTATTTTTTTTAAACAATAAATCTGCAATATTTTTTTGTCTATCGCTAATGGATTGAAAAAAAAAGAAAGCTGTTTTCAATTCTGTATTCATTCAAATTTAAGACTTTTCAAGGTAAAGTTTCTCTTACCATGCTAAACGAAGCAACGCAATCAATTCAATCCCATTTTAGATGATACTTCGATTCCCAGATGGGGCGGATGCCAACCAGGACGTATACCAACGCAATGGTATCTGGTATCCATCTTCTTTCAGTGCACGCAACATCAGCATCGATTACCTATGCTGTGAGTACCCCTGGTCACAAGTGATCTTTACCCTACGACTCCGTAGAGAGTCCAGGTTCTTCCGAGAGACCATCATCCTCCCGTCCGTCCTCCTCACCGTTCTCATGGCAACGGTGTCATGGCTCCATCCGGCGTCCGGTGAGAAGATGACGTTGGCCGTGAGTAACCTTCTGGCCCTCATCCTATTCCAACAGCTCGTGGCAGATAGCATGCCCCCTATTGGAGACAACACGTCTATCATAGGTAGGTGCAATATGCATATGGTACCGTGTTTTGGTTGGTCTGAGTGGAATTTTTTTAATGTTTCATGAATTTCTTTTAAAATACCTTCCAACCATAGACCACACAAATTCAGCACATGATTCCAGAATGACGCCACTCCAAATCATAGTGTTGTTTGTGGTTATTCCATATTCTGGACAATTTTATTGTTAACTGCACTTCTGACCCATGCAAAAACATCCACTAATCGCTGTTTTTTTGTTTTTTGTTTTTTTACCCATGTCTAACTGAGGCGATCTTTAAGGCGACAACTGGTGAATAGATGGTCGCTACTGAGGGCAAAGCATGTTACATGTTGGTTCGTGAATGCTCACTGCCAAAAGTTAGTCAGTCGCCCAAAAGAGAAGGAGACAGATTACAAAATTATAATTACCACGAATGCCGTTGGTCAAAATGAGGTCAAATAGGTTCTTACTAATGAGATTCACCGGCAACTTAGCTATCCGGCCGTAAAGTTACGATAGCACCGACGCCAAAGAAAGTTCAAACATAGAATAAGGTCCATGGAGACGGAATCTCAAAATGCTTAGTTTGGTGACTGAGGCAAAACGTAAATCACTAGGCAGTATCGCTTGGTGGAAACAATCTAATCGCTTGTTGTCACCTAATTGGCATAACCCACTTTTTTATTTTTATTTTTGGGTAGAAAATACTACAACGCACGAACTTATTTTCAGACACGTTGCAGGTAAGCCTACGACACTCATGTTTTGTTTAACAATATGGAAACGTAGGAATCGCAGAAATTGGCTTACGACGGCTAAATGCAACCTGCATGCAGCAAAAGCGTTTCAGACATGTGCCATATAGTCTACGATAAGTTGTAACCACGGCATAACCCCCCCCCCCATGCATTTAGCCCATCATGTGAACAATCTTAGACTGCAAGTTTTCCATGACTATTAATAACAGAATTAGTTCCAGGTTAAAAATAGCAAAGTACGATACCCAAACGATTATAGAACCGTATTCACTGTGATTCAAAACACGTAAAACAGCGTACAAAGTGAAAGTTTGTAAATCGATGCGTCTGATTTATGTGTGGTATATAGCTTCTCTCTCACGTGGGTAGTAGAATATAATACGTGAGATATACTCCATCTATCATCACTCAAATGAGATAGTATCAAGGGGGTTATGGTAGTTTAATGCATGAAAGACTAACAATTTTTGGTCAGTATATACACTGTTAGAACGCGGTTTAAAAATTTCGCGTTTTAAAAAAATGTTGGTTTAGAAGTTAAACGTTCTTGTTGAATATTTAAACAATGTTGTTTAAAACGGGAAAAGCGAGGGTTTTTAGCCTGAAACAAGACCTGTTTAAAGACACATTACACTTTATTAAACAGGTTTTTGTTTAAAGGCCGAGGCAAATGTCACGTGATAGTCATGAGCCAATGGCATCACTCGTTACATGCAAGGTAAAACATTTCAATCATGGCGAAGGACTTATGGCTCACACATTATCTTAGTGTATGTACACATGTGTTGGCTCAGTGGATAGAGCGTCTGCCTTATAATCGAAAGGTAGTGGGTTCGATACCCGGTCACGTTAACCAAAAGTCGGAGCGTTTTTATTTTGGGGAGAAGCGTTAAACAATACTGTTGATATTTTAAACAACCATTAAACAACAGGTTGTTTTCAAACTTTTAAACAACAAGAGTGTTAAAGTTTAAGCAACTACAGGTTGTTTAATTTTATAACAACGCTGTGTGATTCACCCGTTAACACGCAGTTGTTTAAGATTTTAAACAACTTGTTTAATTTTTTTTTTATTAGTGTATGTACACATGTTTGGCTCAAGTGGATAGAGCGTCTGCCTTATAATCGAAAGGTAGTGGGTTCGATACCCGGTCGCGTTAACCAAAACGCGAGCGTTTTTATTTTGGGGAGAAGCGTTAAACAATACTGTGATATTTTAAACAACCATTAAACAACAGGTTGTTTAAACTTTTAAACAACAAGAGTGTTAAAGTTTAAACAACAACTACAGGTTGTTTAATTTTTAAACAACGCTGTGTGATTCACCCGTTAACACGCAGTTGTTTAAGATTTTAAACAACTTGTTTAATTTTTTTATTAATAGTGTACAGATGTAGTTAAACAACTTCCGTTCCGTTATACTGCCATGATATTGTATAAGCACAATTGCGTATTTTTTTATCTATTTTTTTTTTGCTAACACTTTTATTTCATGATTTAAGTCGTAAATCATGACATACATTCCAGATTCATGACGAAAAATCCTTCCTAGAAACGCTATTTTGGAATTATGATAAAAATCATAAAATAACCCTTACAAAAATGTCCTGTGGTATTCCTATGGTATTTCTGAATGTCCTGTGGTATTCCTATGGTATTTTTATGGTACAATAAAATACCATAGAAGTGCCATAGGGAAATACCACACAGGAAAAGGTTACCATAAGAATACCATACAGCAGTGCTGTGGTATTTGGCACAAATACCATATGTATGGTATTGCTGTATGGCTTTTGGCACAAATACCATATGTGTGGTATTTCTGTATGTTTTTTTTGCACAAATACCATATGTATGGTATTTCTGTATGTTTTTTTTTTTGGCACAAATACCATATGCATGGTATTGCTGTATGGTTTTGTACTGTATGGTTTTTTGGCACAAATACTATATGTATGGTATTGCTGTATGTTTTTTTTTACACATATACCATATGTATGGTATTGCTGTATGCTTTTTTTGGCACAAATACCACATGTATGGCACAAATACCACATGTAGAAAGTTCCATGAACCGTTAAATTTGCTTACACTCAAACGTCACGTGGAGCGACGAAATGCGACCTGAAGACATAGTTAAATCGTTAAATCATGGTATTGTTATTTGTTTGTGAGCGTGAGCACTTGTTATAACGATACGGACCTGAAAACAAAGAATTTAAAGAAATTTAAAAGTTAATTTCCATCACATTTGGACAAGTGGGCAAATACAAAATTTATCCAAATTATTTAGAAAATAAAAACAAAATGTGAAGCTTTGAAAATCAAGGGGACACGTCCCCCTGATTGCCGCCAAATTTGGAGAGGAATTAATTATACTTTATATTATATTAATTATAATAAATAAAGCACCCCAAAGAGACATATAATATAGGCTAATATCCAAAATTCACAATAGAATGACCTACCTCACACATTATGCCAAAGTTATAAATAAAGCGTTGTAACAAATAAAAGAATAAATGAATATAGGGACCTGAAGAAAGATTATACGTTTAATTATTGTCTGGTGTTTTTGTTTGCAAGCGAAGCGCGAGCCGAAAATTTTGCTTTTTAATTACCTGAACTTGGTACATTTTACGCATTTTTGCTTTTTAATTACCTGAACTTGGTACATTTTACGCACACTGTGCCTCTTCGTCTATTATATGTATATATATTTTATTAAATCCAGGGTGGCGATCCCCGGAAAACAAAAATCGATGGGGGGGGGGGACTCGATCGTCCCCCGTCCACCCGGGACGCCGCCAATACCTACCGTTGTGTAATATTTGCACAGGATATTTTTTTTCTAAAGGATAGTTTCTTACAGGAATTGACTAAGTGGTTTTGACCAAGTCCACTTGATTTAACGAAATGGGAATTAATTAGACCAAATGGTAATTTGACGAATGATTTGAAGACAAAGGATTTATGGCAGTTTACTGCTGAAGTTTGGGAGTCGTATGGTATTCCTGTAGTACTTCCTGTGGTACTATGGTAATTAGCTCATTTGCATACAATGTTTTTGTATGCACAAATCAGTATTTTGTGAAGCTTACCTCACTAACTAGTAATTGCCTGCATATTAATATTTTTTCTTTTAGGGAAGTATATTTCTTAAACAGAAAGTAACATCAGGAGCGATAGTTTTGACATTTGCATTATTATCGAGAAATATAGAAAAAAACTAACTGTGACCCAAAATATGTTTGCTAAATAGTGGTATATATACCAGTGTATGGTATCCTTGGGTGTCTAGCGGCAGTCCAGTGGTAACGGCGTGTGGTATCCCTGAATTAACGGCGTGTGGTGTTCCGGTCGTAACGATATGTCATAATCCTGGTAACTGTGTGCGGTATTGATGTGTGGTACTAGTTTGGGATAATGCTATTAGGTATTTTTGCTGGATGGTACTCCTGTATGGTATTTTTTGTGGTACCTGTGCTAAAATACCATAGGAAATCCTGTGGTATTTGTGCCAAAATACCATAGGAAACCCTATGGTATTTTGGCTGTATGGTACTGCTGTATGGTATTTTATGTGGTATTTGTGCCAAAAAACCATAAGAAATCCTATGGTATTTTGGCTGCATGGTACTGCTGTATGGTATTTTGTGTGGTATTTGTGCCAAAAAACCCATAGGAAATCCTATGGTAATTTGGCTGTATGGTACTACTGTATGGTATTTTGTGTGGTATTTGGGCCAAAATACCATAGGAAATCCTATGGTATTTTGGCTGTATGGTACTACTGTATGGTATTCTGTGTGGTAACCCTTACAAAAATGTCCTGTGGTATTCCTATGGTATTTCTGAATGTCCTGTGGTATTCGTATGGTATTTTTGAATGTCCTGTGGTATTCCTATGGTACTTCAATGGTACAATCAAATACCATAGAAGTACCATAGGGAAATACCAAACAGGAAAAGGGTACCATAAGAATACCATACAGCAATGTTGTGTGCTGTATGGTTTTCTGGCACAAATACCATATGTATGGTATCCTGTATGGTTTTTTGCACAAATACCATATGTATGTTTTGCTTATGTTTTTTTTTTTGGCACAAAGTACCATATGATGTATTGCTTGTATGGTTTTGGCCAAATACCATTATGTATGGTATTTCTGTATGGTTTTTTGCACAATACCATATGTAATGGTTTTGCTGTATGTTTTTTTTTTTTGCCAGCAAATACCATTGTATGGTATTTCTGTATGTCTTTTTTGCACAAATACCAATATGTATTGGTATTTCTGTATGTTTTTTGGTGCTAAATACCATATGTATCGGTTTTGCTGTATGGTTTTCTGCACAAATACCATATGTAGGTATTGATGTATGGTTTATCCTGGCACACAATAACCATATGTATGTATTTCTGTATGGTTTTTTAAATACCATATGTAGGTATTTTCTGATAATGGTTTGGTGGCACAAATACGCATATGTATGGTTTGCTGTATGGTTTTTTTGGCACAAATACCATATGTATGGTGATTGCTGTATGGGTAATCTGGCACAAATTAGCATAATGTATGTATTCTCTGTATGCTTTTTTTTTTTTTTTGCACAAATACCATATGTATGGTTTTGGCTGTATGTTTTTTTTTTTTGGCACAAATACCATATGTATGGTATTGTTGTATGGTTTTTGGAACAAATACGCATATGTATGGTATTTCTATGTTTTTTTGGCACAAATACCCATATGGATGGTTTTGCTGTATGGTTTTTTGGCACAAATACCATACGTATGGTATTGCTGTATGGTTTTCTGCCACAAATACCATAATGTATGGAATTTCTGTATGTTGTTTGGCACAAATACCATATGTGTGGTATGCTGTATGGTTTTTCTGGCACAGAATACCATATGTGATGATATTGCTGTATGTCTTTTTTTTTTTCACACTATACCATATATATGGTATTGTGTATGTTTTTTTGGCACAAATACCACATGTAGAAAGTTCCATTACACCGTTAAATTTTGCTTACACTCAAACGTCACGTGGAGCGACCGAAATGCACTTTTTTTTTATTATGATTCTTTTTTATTTACATAGGTTAAGTTTGAAGCATGTTTCTGCTAGGGATGGAGTTTGTACAAGACCCCGTGTTACAATTATTGTCCCGGTCTCCCCTACCATCAGCGGGGGCGATTTTATGTGATGACGGTCAGGGGTGGGAGGAGAATGGAGACCCCGGAATGGGAATTATTATACGACTCGAACGGATAAGCTTCCTAAATATTTGTATACCCAAAATTCGAAATAGAATGATCTATCACATATTATGCAGAAACTAATGACAATTTTAAGAATTAAGGTTGGAGCAAATAAAACCTTTCCCACAAACTACGACCTGAAGACATAGTTTATATATCGTTATAATGCTTTAGTAATTGTTATTTTGTGTTGCTGGAGTGCGACCGATAGCGCGTGTTAAAATTTTGCTCTATATATAACATTAATCATTGTATTCACTAGCTGATAATCACAACGCTTAAAGAAAATACAATTCCGAAGAGCGAGTGAAAATCTCATTAATCAACCGTTTATAAATATATATATATATCTAATAGTATACATATATATATATACATGTATATATATGTTTGTATCCCTTTCTAAATTATGGTCCTTTATATACGGTACGGACCTTAAAAGAAAGAATTTAAAGAATATTTAAAAGTTTATATTTATATCACATTTGGAGAAGTGGGCAAATACAAAATTATATCCAAATTATTTAGAAAATAAAAACAAAAATGTGAAGTATTGAAAATCAAAGGGACACGCCCCTGATTGCCGCAATTTGGAGAGAATTAATATATACACTAGATCGAGAAAAATAAAGCACCCCAAAGAGACATATAATAGGCTAATATCCAAAAATCACAATAGAATGACCTACCTCACACATTATGCCAAATGTTACAATAAAGCGTTGTGACAAAAAAAGAATAAAATGAATATAGGGACCTGAAGAAAGATTATTAGTTTAATTATTGTTTGGTGTTTTTGTTTGAAAGCGACGCGCGAGCCGAAAATTTTGCTTTTTAATAACCTGACTTGGTACATTTTTCGCACTGTGCCTTTTCGTCTAATTATATGTACATATATTTTTGTTAAGCTTTAAAAATCGAGGGGGCACGATCCCCCAGAAAAAATAAATCGATGGGGGGGGGGGGACTCGATCGTCCCCCGTCCACCCGGGACGCCGCCAATACTACCGTTGTGTAGTAATTTCACAGGATATTTTTTTTCTAAGGATAGTTTCTACAGGAATTGACTAAGTGGTGTTTCACCAATCGACTTGATTTAGACGAAATGGGAATTAATTAGACCAAATAGTAATTTGCAAATTGATTGAAGACCAAATCCAACAGGCATGACAGGGATGAAACCAACGGCATTAGTCAAAGTGGATTTATGGCAGTTTACTGCTAAAGTTTGGTAGTCGTATGGTATTCCTGTGTACTTGTGTGGTACTATGGTAATTAGCTCATTGCATACAATGTTTTTGATGCACAAATCAGTATTTTGTGAAGCTTACTCATTAACTAGTAATTGCCTGCGTATTGATATTTTTCTTTAGGGAAATATATTTCCTAAACACACAGTGACATCAAGAGCGATAGTTTTGACATTTGCATTGTTATCAAGAAAATAGAAAATAACTAACTATGACCCAAAATGTTTTTGCTAATAGTGGTATATATACCAGTGTATGGAATCCTTGGGTGTCTAGCGGCAGTCCGTGGTAACGCTGTGGCATCCCTGAATTAACGGCGTGTGGTGTTCGGTCGCAACGGTATGTCATAATCCTGGAACTGTGTGCGGTATTGTTGTGTGGTACTAGTTTGGATAATGATATTAGTATTTTTGCTGTATGGTACACCTGTATGGTATTTTTTGTGGTACTTGTGCTGAAATACCATAGAAATCCTGTGGTATTTGTGCCAAAAAACCATAGGAAATCCTATGGTATTTTGGCTGTATGGTACCTCTGTATGGTATTTGTGCCAAAAACCATAGAAATCCTATGGTATTTTGGCTGTATGGTACTTCTGTAGGTATTTGTGCCAAAAAACCATAGGAAATCCTATGGTATTTGGCTGTATGGACTTCTGTATGTATTTGTGCCAAAAAACCATAGGAAATCCTATGGTATTTGGCTGTATGGTACTTCTGTATGGTATTTGTGCCAAAAAACCATAGGAATCCTATGGTATTTTGGCTGTATGGTACTTCTGTATGGTATTTGTGTGGTAATTTGTGCCAAAAAACCATAGGAAATCCTATGGTATTTGGCTGTATGGTACTGCTCTATGGTATTGTTGTGTGGTATTTGATGCCAAAAAAACCATAGGAAAATCCTGTGGTATTTTGTATGGTACCGTTGTGTGGTACCACACGATATTTTTGTAAGGGAATTATGCCTAAATACCATAAGAAACCGTATGGTATTTCGGCGGTATGGTACTGCTGTATTGTATTTTGTGTGGTATTTGTGCCACAAAATAGGAAAATCCTGTGGTATTTTGTATGGTACCGTTGTGTGGTACCACACGATATTTTTGTAAGGGAACTCCCCTATCGTGACTAAAATGTATGTCATGAAACATGTATATACATGTAAATAAAAGTTTCCAGCAATCGGGCCCTACAATTCCTTAAAAAAAGGTAACCGAAGTTCAAAGTTCAGTCATTTCGAAAGTATATGTTTTTTGTGTGATTTGTTTACTACAATGCTAAGTAACTCATCAGCTTTAAGTTGAAACATTGCTTACGTCCTAACTGTAATGGGTCATAGAGTTAGGGAATTTGAAGGTGATAAGTACAAAACCCATTTTTCCAAGTTTTTCGTTTTTGAAATTTTGGTTTCATAGTTTTGGAGGGTTTTTTTTTGTCACACAAAGTTTCAATGAAATGCAATCTCATTTGTCAAAGAACCTATCTCACTGGCAATGACATGGGTTCTCGTTTATGCATGAGCCTCTGGAGTCTCGAAGAGGTCGCCGCGACGTCTCCTGATTCTGCAGGAAGTCGCGAGAAACAAAATGTCAAACATGTCCAATCTTTTAGTAGACTTCTTTCATACGCGAGCAAGTCTCTGTGACCGTCTTTGCGGGGTTGCCGCGACGTCTCTTAAGTATCCACGACTTCACAGAGACATTGTCGGAACATGCTAACGATTAAAAGAAAACGAGCGAGCTAATAATTTTTACGTGGTGGCGTCTTAAAGAGGTCTACTAAAAGATTGAAAATGTTTGACTTTTGTTCCATTTTTCCCTCGACGCCCTGAAGTCTCAGGAGACGTCCCCACGACGTCTCCACGACTCAAGAGACTCCTAATTGCGAACACATCTCATTGCCATTGAGATAGGTCCATTTACAAATGAGATTGCATTTTGTTGAAACTTTATGTGACAAAACCCCCAAAACTACAAAACCAAAAATGTGTAAAAAGTTGATTTTATACCCTAAAAACGAAAAACTTGGTTTTGTACTTATCCCCTCCAAAGTACCCTAACTCTGTGACTCGTTACGGTTTGAACGTAAGCAATGTCTCAAATTAAAGCTGATGAGTTACTTCGTAGTTTAGTAAACAAATCACAAAAATAAATTATGTACTTTTGCACTGACTGACCTTTGAACTTCGATTACCTTATTTTTTTTAGGAACACACAGTAGAGTACACAATATATGTTATGAGAGCATGCTAACGAAGCTTTGCTATTGAAAAAATGAATACATTTTCCACAGCATTATAGTTCACATAATAAGTACAGAATAAGAATAATTGGCAATATTATTACCATTTGACAAGCAAAAAGGGCGTCCAATAAAAGTCTACCAACATATATTTGTTTTGTTTACAATAGAGAAAAATTACTGTTTTTTTTTCTTTACCCTAGTCACGTTTTTCTTCATCATGATCGCGCTCGGGTGTGCTTCAGTCATCTTCTCAGTAACCGTGCTCCGGATCTACCACCACGGCGGTGATAAGCCCTTGCCACGCTGGATAGGTTACATCATTTACCGCTGTGCTGGCTGCAAAATGATTTTCGGACGAGCAAGATTGCAAGCCGCATTAAAATCCATGATGTCAGAGGTACCACAAATAGCTATCATCGGTCAAATGTGAGTTATTTCAGGGTGACGTTATACGTAATAATGGAAGGAAAAGAAAAAAGAATATATATATATATATATACAGTGGTGGCCAAATTATTAGAACACCAAGCATATTATTAGAACACCAAGCATATTTTTTTTTTTAGTTAGTTTCATTCACTTGACCGTTTTAATACCTATAAAATGGTGGGAATGTCTCCGAATGTCATCATTATGCTTAAAAACTAAATAACATAGCGATGCGTTGG
This sequence comes from Paracentrotus lividus, assembly GCA_940671915.1. NCBI lineage: Eukaryota > Metazoa > Echinodermata > Echinoidea > Camarodonta > Echinidae > Paracentrotus > Paracentrotus lividus. The sequence goes on from CALNVZ010000174.1 coordinate 71,774,860, forward strand.
GAACTAGCCCCCAAGTTGTCCCTTTTCTATGTTATGCCACCGATTGAAAAATCTAAAAATCTTGCCCCTTTCAGGATCAAAGTGTCATAACGTTAAACATTTTAGGGCTCTCCCTATAAAAGTATATATATTCTGAAAGGTAATTTCTGAGGATGTCAAAAATGTATTCATAATAACGCAGAGCGTGAAGGGTTGAAGAATCCCATAGAACTTTGTGTAGTTCGGGTGTTCTAATAATTTTTTGCACCACTGTACACACACCACACACACACACACACACACACACACACACACACACACACACACAAACACTTACTTTAGAAAGTCCCGTATTAAGAACGTTTATTATTTCACGTTAACTCATATTCTGTTAAATGGCACCAAATTTATACTTGTGTTAATATAGATGACTGAGGCCTTTGGCTTTAAAGCTAATCTAGTGTTGTAGTCATGAGATTAAATTGTGGAAGAAACTGTCTGAAAGTGATGGGAAAGGTTGATTACAATGCACCTAAGAATTATTTATTGATGGGAGGTTTTTGAATCAAGAAAATTATAAGAAATTTACCGAATTCCTCTGAGAGGAACATGCACTGCACACAAAAATGCATGTATGGGACTACATGAACATGTGCTCACATGTGAGGGACCCACACATATCAGCTTTTTATATCATATTATCACTATAAAATGCTTCCTAAATACCTTGAAAATAATTTGAAAACTCACAATTATTTTTTTGACCCATAGTTCACCTCTCCCACTACACTAGATTCTCTTTAAATGAACTTGGGTAAAAACCGCCTTGTAAGTTGTATCACGTTTTAGCAGTCTGGAGCAACCCAACATTGCTTCCCCCCATGTGAATGGGCTCAGGAAAGATCACCTCAAACAAACAAACGAATGAACAAGAAGCCATTGGTTGCTCCCACCCAAAATTGCTACCTTTTGTTCCGTGTTCTGGATTTTTTTATTTTTTATCTTTTTCAATGTTTGTTCTTCATATTTTATAATTCAATTTGTTTTCCTTGTTTTTATGATTTGGAAAATAAATTCAATTGAATTGAAAGATTAGTACAAGCTTGGCAAATTGTACATAGATTCTGTAAAAGCATACTTGTTCAGTCATCCGCACAGGTATAAGATTGGTGGCACTGGATATGAGCTACTCTTTAACATTATAGAAAATCAATTTCATCATAATATAGACGTCGTACATTTATAACAAGCCTGATAAGAGGCTCTCAAATATGTGTAACGACGTCGAAATCTTGTACGTTGCTCTTAAACGGTTCTAGGACAATTACCCCCTGGACAATTACCCGCCCAAAACCCCCCCCGGAATTAGCCCCCCCGGACAATTACCCCCGGGACAATTACCCCCGGACAATTACCCCCCACCGCCGCAAACCCCGGACAATACCCTACACCCCGGGACAATTACCCCCGAGGACAATTACCCCCCGGACCCCCGGACAATTACCCCGGACAATTACCCCCCTAGGACAATTACCCCCACGGCCGGACAATTACCCCCGGAGAGTTACACACCCGATCAACTACCCCCCCGACGACGAATTACCCCCTCCACAAGTGCACAGCTTTGATGTTGGAATCAAGCGGCGCCCATTTTGGGTCTCGCGCCGGTGTCGCAGGTTTTCTAATTATTTTCTACTTTGATTTTATCATAATGAATATCTCTTTCTCTTTCATATTTCTCTTTCTCCTTTGCTCTCTCTCACTTTCTTTCTTTTTTTCTGCTTTTTTTCTCCCCCCCCCTTCACCATCTGCGCCATGAAAAAAATGGGGGGGGGGCTTGAGCCCCAGCCCCCCCCCCCCGTTTGGATACTCATATATGCATCAGAAATATGTAAACGGGCCTCATATTACCTTTTAATTTTCATAGAACACACAATTTGAACATTCATGAAAGGACAACAATTACACATAATAATCACACACATGTTGAATATATCTCTGATTCATCTCTCTGATTCCAACTGATATGATTTTTTAATTATTTTTTGTTTAATTTCACAGAAAAAATGGATAAAACCTTGGTCTGAACCATGGTTTCTAAGGGCGGACATAAAGGTCATAATTAATAACTCCATGAATTAACAAATTAAGTGAAATATTAACTAAAGCTAATATCAATTTATGTAAAAATAAGGTTAATTCGTAAAATTAAATATCATACATAAGTTATATTCGTAATGCCCAGATGACCGCCAATAGAAACCATGGTTTCGGACCACGTATTTTGCTGAATCTACCCGTTGGGAATATGAGGGCCGGTGTGTCGCGGTATATTTCTGATGCATATAATGTGTATCCAAACAGGGGCTTGGGTGCAAGCGCCCCCTCCCATATTTTTTCATGCGCAGAAGGCGCCGCTAAACAAAACAAAAAAGGGGAAGGAGGGGGTGGAGTGGTGTGGTCGAATGGATAAGTCGGCGGAAGGACGATCACAAGAGTACGGACGGGTTCGAATCCCGTCCATTCCACTAATGTCCTTTGCAAAGATATATAATCTGCAATTTGCCAGACTTGACCCTAGTAAGGTAAATGGGTACCGGTAGGAAGAAATTCTTCGAATGGGCTAAAGCGCCCTTTATAAGGCAGCTATGGCTATAGCCGGTAATAATATTAGCTGCGCCACTGAATAGTTTACTAGATTAGTCGGCGCATTATAATGCTTAATATTGATCTTATTATTAAAATTATTATTAAAGAAAGGAAGAAAAAAAGAAAGGAAAAAAAAGAAAGAAAAAAAGTAAAAAAGTAAAAATAAGAAAGTGTTGTGGTTGAGAGAGAGAGGCAGAGATAGAGAACAGGAGAAAGAATAAATATAAAAGAGAAAGGGAAAGAGAAAGCCATTAAAGATAAGAACAAGTAGAAAATAATTCGAAAAACTTGCGACACCAGGCGAGACTCACAATGGCGCCGCTTGATTCCAACATCAATTGCCGGCCTGAAGGGGGGGAGTAGACGGGGGGGTAACTGTCCGGGTATATGTCCTCGGGGGTAATTGTCCGGGGGTAATTGTCCGTCGGGGGTAATTTTCCTTGGGTGTAATTGTTCGGAGTGTTACAGTGGGGTTAATTGTTCGGGGGGTAATTGTCCTGGTTATAATTGTTCCGGGGGTAAATTGTCCTTCGGGGGTAATTGTCCGGGGGTAGTTGTCCTGATTACGAATATATAAAAGAAAAGAAGAAAGAGAAATTCATTAAGATAAGATCGAGTAGAAAAAATTCGAAAAACCTGCGAGCGAGACTCAACAATGGGCGCACTTGATTCCAACATCAATGCCTGTTGAGGGGGTAATTGTCCGGGGGGTAATTGTCCTCGAGAGGGGTAAATTGTCCGGGGGTAATTGTTCCGGGGGTAATTGTCCTCGCGGGGGGTAATTGTCCTCGGGGATTGTCTGGTGGGTAATTGTCGCGGAGGGGTAATTGTCCGGGGGAAGTTATTGTAATCTGGGGGGTAATTGTCCGGGGGGTAATTGTCCTCGCGGGGAGTAATTTTCCTCAGGGGGTAATTGTCTGGGGGGTAATTGTCCACGGGGGGTAAATTGTCCGGGGGGAATTGTCTGGGGGGTAAATGTTCCGGGGGGGTAATTGTCGGGGGTATTGTCCGGACGGGGTAATTGTCCTTGGGGGTAATCTGTCCTGGGGGTAATTGTCCGGGGGGTAAATTGTCCTGATACGCTCTTAAACGAATAGCTGTGATCTCCGTATTACAGAGTTTCATTTTAAATGTATTACATTGGTATAGATTTTCAATTGCACTTTTTAATGAGGCTTAAAAGTCCCTTCTCGGAAATTAAAAAAATTAAAAAAAATAAAAAATAAAAAAACGAAATGGAAAAAAAAAATTGTGGACGCACATATGTGCCCTCTACTTCCGACTCAGCCACTTCTGTCTCTGTTGGTACTTCATGCACTATTCAGCAGCAAGGATAAAACGTATTAAATCTGTTCTACCAAGGAAATTTAAATCACGGAGTGACAAAGAAATGCAAATTAATTCATGACGCTTTCAATTTTTAAAGAAGTACAAAAAATACACAGGTGCACTGTAGCCAGTTTCAAAGGAAAACTGAAAAGAAATTGGTGTTGAAAATAAATAATTGGGAATATTTTCGATTTTATTTGATCACAGAACATGGATATTAAACACATGACGGAATATATATCAAAGCCCTTTTATGTCCTAAAATTACGCGAAATATTGTATGATAATAGTTGTAAAATATGAAATATCTCAGAATTCGAAAAAATTTTATATTAACATTCTACACATTTCCACAAACATCCACAGTACAAATTTTTAAGATGACTTTGTTGGAATATATTCATTTATCGTTGTGGCGACAACCTTTGCATGTTAGAACCTGCCAGAATCGTGTCAGAATTGTAGGTGACCGAAGATGATATACGTATCTACGACATCGACTTGCTTCCTCGCAAACAATAGACTAACAATAGCTTGTATTCGATAATACAATAGCCTCGACATTCGCGCATCTCGCAGCTCGACTTCTCTCGTCGCAGCTTAAAATCAACCAAAATATCAACTTGCGCACTGTGGCGATCCTTACGACTGACACAGGCGATTGAGTGTTTTCTACCTGATGGCGGCCTGTCGCCTTTATATTCGTGATAGTCCTCTCAGTCGCGCATTATAATTTGGGTCGTGGGTGATTTTTGAAAATTTCAAAAATCAGCGGCGACTGTACAGTATCTTCATTGGAGGCCGATCCTGATTTTGGTGAATGTAGGTGGCGACAAAGGCCGTAGCGGCTTAAATTTCACTGGCCTTTCGGTTCAGCGATGCATGCAACGTACGCTGTAGCGCGGCAACCTACAACTGGCCGCCGTTCCGCTCTGCTAAACTTGTTCTTTCAGGCGACAATCTACGATAGCACCTTGTCGCGATAAGAGGAGACAGGCTACGGTCATTGACGTCAACCCAACTGACGCCGGCTATTGTTTAACTTGGTGAGAAACTAGCGGCGAACAGAATTTTGCTACGGATTTGTTGGCGACAGACGCGATAATTCACGATCTTATATGCGATTGGACCTGCGCATGGTGGCGATGGGTACTGAAAAGTAGTTCGCAGGTTGTCGCCACAACGATCGCCTTCTGTGGGACAGGCCCTAAGGGCCTGTCCCACAGAAGGCGATCGTTGTGGCGACAACCTATGCATGTTAGAACCTGCCAGAATCGTGTCAGAATCGTAGGTGACCGAAGATCATATACGTATCTACGACTCTGTCTACGATAGGCTACGACAACGACTTGCTTCCACGCAAACAATAGGCTAACAATAGCTGGTATTCGATAATACAATAGCCTCGACCTTCCCGCATCTCGCTGCTCGACTTCTCTTATCGCAGCTTAAAATCAAGCAAAATATGAACTTGTGCACTGTGGCGATCCTTGCGACTGACACAGGCGATCGGGTGTTTTCTACCTGATGACGGCCTGTCGCCTTTAGGTTCGTGATAGTCCTCTCAGTCGCGCATCATAATTTGGGTCGTAAGTGATTTTTGAAAATTTCAAAAATTAGCGGCGACCGTACAGTATCTGAATGGGAGGCCGATCCTGATTTTGGCGAATGTAGGTGGCGACAAAGGCCGTAGCGGCTTAAATTTCCCTGACCGTTCGGTTCAGCGATGCGTGGAACGTACGCTGGAGCGCGGCAACCTACACTGAAAACCGAACCTCGTCCGTTAGTGGACGGACTAGCTTTAAAGCTAGTCAGTCAAGACGGACTAGTTTTAAAGCTAGTGTGTCATGTTAGTCCGTCGAGACGGACTAGCTTACAACTGAATCCAAATCTCTCAACTTGACGGACGAGCTTTAAAGCTAGTCCGTCACACTTGACGTTAGTCCGTCGATGCGACGGACGAGCTCTATAAATTAGATAGGTAGCCTCAGTTTACCAATTAGAATGACCGACTAGGATTTGATACACATAGCTGAAATGTCGCTTACAATTGAAATGACTGACTAGCTTTTGAAATACACACAGATGCAATGTCAATTATTATCTCCATTGTAAATTTAGAGCGGCATGTTTCCGAACATAATCAAGTGAATACATTATTCTCAAACAAAGGTTGTTTTGACCTGACAATCTTAAAGCTTACGATACATAACATCAATCACGACAAGAATGCAATTCACGAGTAGGTTCAAATTATTGTTCTCCATTCTTTAATTACAGGCTAATTGAATACCTCGTTAGAACCCAAGAATCTGGTCTACTGGTGAATGCCCGGCTAAGCAACAGCAGTGAATACAAGGTGAATAGCATCGAGTGAATAACATGCGCATTGCGAAAAGGACATCATCTATTATTTGTATTATCTGTATGTCATGTATGTGAATTCTATTTAATGAGCAAACTGTAAGGAAGCAGATGCGATATACCCCGTAAAACTGGAGATTTTGATGATAATGGCGATCTCCTTCATGTGATATGTGTGAGTACTCTTTTTTAATTCCTTATTTTTCAGTTCATAGATATCGTTATTTTTTCACATGGATTAATACTATAATCACCAACGCGAAACAAATTCTGTCTTGCCAAATTAATTTATAAATTGCGTGTGTGTTACTGACAACGATAATAGCAACATTAAATAATGAATTCAATTCTAATTCTAAGAATTATGATGTGCCACTATTTCTTTTAGATTACTATCTGAAAGAACAGACTATTGGATTAGAGGCGCGATTGCGGGATCTCAAGAAAGATATGCGTAGAAAATGCAAAAATAGGCAGGCCTACAACAAACAAGACAATGATAATGCAAGTCATTGGGTGGTGTTGGAATTTTTTTTCGGCCTTCGGCCAACCAAAACCAACCAAAAGGTTTTAGATCAGCTCTAGGGGTACGTATAAGTTCGCAATCGGCTCAAATCATGTAAATTTT
>CALNVZ010000174.1:71785294-71880607 GCA_940671915.1 Paracentrotus lividus
TTCTATTTACTCTTTACAGTCGGGTTATATATCAAATTCAAGGCAATGAATCAGAGATCAATAATATCAAATAAAATGGATTTAAAAAATGGCGACTAGTCTCTCCTTTCGACGTGACGCATCACATATGTGCCCTCTGCTTCGGACTCTGCCACTTCTGTCTCTATTAATACTTCATGTGCTTGATATTCAGCGGCAAGGATAAAACGTATTAAATCTGTTCTACGACTTTTCAGTGCATTTTGACTCATTGCCTTAAGGGTTATCGGGGAAAAAAACTACTTGTCATTAGAGTCCCTAACCTCCAGATGATTGCTGATATCAAACAATCAAAGATAAAAGAATGCATGTTAATTAAAGAAGTTTCCGAGGATACTCATGAAAAGTAGTATTTTTTTCTTCAATTTTTTTCAAATGTTTACGCCCACTGCGTTATTGGGTAGATCATACTGTGTACTATGTGTTTGAGTGAAATAACAGTCTCTTTTGAAGCAACAGTTCATTTCACAACTTCACACCAATGATTTATAACGTGATTATATTTCATCGAATGCATAAAGTTATGAAAAAAATACCGTTCCATGGATGTCCTGAACAAGTTGGTTTCATTTATATATATAACAACCTGGCACATAATTATATTTCATTATTTTTGCATAACCAAGTAAAATACATTTTCCTTTTGGCGATTTTGACATAGATTCTTTAAAAGCATAATTGCTCAGACATTTACGACTAGTTGTGATCTCCGCATTATGGAGTTTTAGTTTTAATGTATTACATTAATATAGTATTTTCAATTGGACCTTTCAATGAGATTTAAAAGTCCCTTCTAGGAATAAAAACGAAAGGGAACAAAATTGTGGGTGCACAGTGCCCCTTGCTTCCGACTTTGCCACTTCTGTCTATTTTGATACTGCATCTAGGGTACATGCAGGTAATATGGGCCAGCAGGTAATAAGGGCCACCTGAAGCAAATCATGTCGTGACCATCGACCGGTGACCGGTGACCGGTGTGAGCACCATAATGTTGTTCATATGAACTGTATACGCAAATATATCGTCGTGATAGCATCTGATGCCGAAATTTCTCTGAGAAAACTGCTGAAAACCAACAAGGTAGGTAAAACTTACGGCATTTTTTTACCCTGATGTAAAATTTGATATTTCACAGAATGTGATGGTGAAAGAGTGTTTGAGTGGGTAACCTCAATTGTTTTGTATATTTAGTAAGCTTATAGTTTCATTTTGATCATACTAGCTTGTACAGGTCAATTTGTTTTAGGGAAGGTGTGCAATGTGGCATTGAATGCTTGCCTGACACAGCAACATTAGTGCAGGTAATATGGGACATCTAAAATGGCGGAAGTGATTCTGGTACTTAGTACTGGGATGAGGCATCAATCTCTTTGCTACGATTTTTTGGGGTATATTCACAATATATGATTAATATAAATAACTTATTGTAGGCCTATATTGACTTGTATAATGAAAATAATATTTAAAGAATATCAAAAAAGGAAATAATATACAAAATACATAACAATGAAATATATAGTCAAAGGATTTACTGAAGGGTCTTATAATTTCAAATTATATCTTAAAGTTAATGATTTTCAACATCTTAAGCAAATTCCAGACATGGTAGAGTCATTGTAGTTTTTAAAACATACATTAAATACATGTGCCCATATTACCTGCACATGCAGGTAATATGGGCACTTTGGTAATGACGTCAACATTTCAATATTGCAGACAGGGGGGTTGGTGACAATTGTTTTTCTTCACAATAAAAGTTAGAGCAGTACACACAAAAAATGAGAACTTGCATATATGAGCGATCAAACTCAAATATCCAAGTATTTTTGACTATATAGTGACACACATCCATGAGTGCTTTCACTCAATAAAGCTACTTTGAAAACGCACCTAATCGAGTATTTTTGATTTGACAATATAGTGACACACCAAAATGAGTTTATTTAATTAACTCATTTTATTGAGTAACATAACTAATTGTTTTGAGTACATTGCACAAACTAATCTAGTGAGTAACGCTTTACATACTCAGAGAGTCAGTAAGTAAAGGTTGCACCGATTCATCAACTTGCTTGTGATGAGTTTGTGCAACCTTTACTTACTGACACTCTGAGTATGTAAGGCGTTACTTACTAGGTGAGTCCTATTCCTTTTTGTTTGTTTGTTTGCCTGTTTTTATAATGATATTTGGAATGTTCCGATGATATACACATCAGTGCATCAATTCACTTAAACCAATACACTGCATTACTCACTTCAGAGCATCAATTCACACAAACCAATACATTGCATTACTCACATCAATGCATCAAACTCAAACTGAGTGTGTACATGACTGACAAAGTAATGGGAAATCCATGCATGGTAATCTAGCTGTTAGTGTTGTCAGACGATGTATATCATCGGAACATTCCAAATATCATTATAAAAACAGGCAAACAAACAAACAAAAAGGAATAGGACTCACCCAAAGACAAGAGCATGCACGCTCTCTGCTAGCCGTTCCGCTGTTTAGTACGTATTTAACTCTGTGTTTCCGCTATACATGTATACGTACACGTAGAACATACCTCGTGCAGCAGTCTCTCAAACACTTTCACGAGACTTGAGACGTACGAAGACGTGTCGTAGTTTAGCCTACTCATCTAGTGAATTACAGGCTATATAGAATTTCTCAGCAATTCTCACTTTAAGGGCCTGTCCCACAGGAGGCGATCGTTGTGGCGACAACCTATGCATGTTAGAACCTGCCAGAATCGTGTCAGAATCGTAGGTGACCGAAGATCATATACGTATCTACGACTCTGTCTACGATAGGCTACGACAACGACTTGCTTCCACGCAAACAATAGGCTAACAATAGCTGGTATCCGATAATACAATAGCCTCGACCTTCGCGCATCTCGGGGTTCGACTTCTCTCGTCGCAGCTTAAAATCAACCAAAATATGAACTTGCGCACTGTGGCGATCCTTGCGACTGACACAGGCGAACGAGTGTTTTCTACCTGATGGCGGCCTGTCGCCTTTATGTTCGTGATAGTCCTCTCAGTCGCACATTATAATTTGGGTCGTGAGTGATTTTTGAAAATTTCAAAAATCAGCGGCGACTGTACAGTTCTGAATGGGAGGCCGATCCTGATTTTGGTGATTGTAGGTGGCGACAAAGGTCGTAGCGGCTTAAATTTCACTGGCCTTTCGGTTCAGCGATGCGTGCTACGTACGCTGGAGCGCGGCAACCTACAACTGGCCGCCGTTCCGCTTTGCTAAACATGTTCTATCTGGCGACAATCTACGATAGCACCTTGTCGCGACAAGAGAAGACAGGCTACGGTCATTGACGTCAACCCAACTGACGCCGGCTATTGTTTTACTTGTTGAGAAACCGGCGGCGAACAGAATTTTGCTACTTATTTGTTGGCGACAGACGCGATAATTCACGATCTTATAGGCGATTGGACCTGCGCATAGTGGCGATGGGTACTAAAAAGTAGTTCGCAGGTTGTCGCCACAACGATCGCCTTCTGTGGGACAGGCCCTTTACTCGATTGTTAGTGTTTTCACCCGATCATCCACCAAGCCGTACCAAGTTGAAGAGAAACTCACTTGCACAATTGTTTTACGTAATTGAACATGTAAAGTTACTAAGGGATACTCAAGAAAATTTTTTTATTGTGTATATATACTCAATAAAATTTTTTCTTGAGTACCCCTTATTAAATTTACACGTTCTGGAAGAGCAGGTGTGTACTTTTAACAGAAACACAGATTCTGAAGTAAAAATACGTGATATACGAATAAAAGCACTCGCCTCCAAGAGTAGCAAACGGGTTTTACTCATGGAAACTAGTTCTCATTTTTTGTGTGTAGTTATTGATTCACATAAACAAAGATTAGACTGTGTGGCATTTCGTAATTTTATGCAAATTAGGCAAATGAGCTTAGGGGGCCCATATTACCTGCATGTACCCTACTTATATACAAGGATAAAACGTATTAAATCTGATAGAAAAATAAAAACGAAAGGGAACAAAAGTGTGGGCGCACAGTGCCCCTTACCACTTCTGTCTCTGTTGATACTTCATCTACTTGATATATATATATACAAGGATAAAACGTCTTAAATCTGATCAACGACTTTTCAATGCATTTTGACTCATTATTAGAGAAGTTATCGGAAAAATATTGCCATCCAGATGATCGCTGATATCAAACAATCAAATATGTATATATAAGAATGCACGTCTAAAAAGTTTCCGAAGATACTCATGAAAAGTAATATTTTTTTCATTGTAAAGGTGTTAGATGGGCAAATGTTAATGCACACTGCGATATTTGGTAGATCGTAAAATGTAATGTGTGTGAGTGAAATAAGAGTCTCTTTTGAAGCAACAGTCGATTTCACAACACCACACTAATAATTTATAACGCAATGATATTTCATCGAATGCATAAAACTAAACTAAACTAAAAAAAAAGACTTTCAATTGATTACGTGAACAAGTTGGTTTCATGTAGATAGCAACTTGGCATATAATTATGTTTAATTTATTTGGCATAATCAACTAACATGCATTTCCTTTTGGCCGAATCATTGCCGAATAGACAAAATGTCCCTGACCCGTCTATAGATATTTTAAAAACTTTGTTAAATATCACGGATAATATAAAAGCTCTTTAGTAAAAAAAAAAAAAAAAAAACGTATTTATTCAATGTTAAAGAGTCCGCGGTAAACCAGTAAATAGAATATAAATTTTATCATTTGCAAAACGTTTATAGTAGTTACATGTTGTGCTTAGATATTTTATTTATGTATGTGAGCGGCAATTTGCAAACAGGATTAGTTCTAATTTACATGAAAATATTGCAATATCTTTCCTAATTCAAGGTCTTTCGAACCTGTCTCCCTGTAAAAAAAAAAAAAAAAAATTCTTCATACACGTTTAATATTATACAAAATCTGAACAAAATTGCCTGAGTTTTATTGTTACTTTAACAATACACGCACACTAATCTGTAATTATCTGAGCATGTGATCCAAATAATGCAGTGCACTTTAAAGATAAAAAAGCTTTATCAATTTTAGGTAATGGTATTGTTTTCCTTATTTCAGTTCCCGAAATTCAAAAAGAGATGCAGCTCCTGGATCTAAAAATACTCAAGAAACGATCAGTAATCCACTTCCTCAAAACGGCAAGGTTTCAGAGACACTGTCAAAGAACTCTGCCCCTCAGGACTCCCCTGATCGAGAGATGTCTGACAACACGTACAAGAAGAATGCGATTATGTGGCGCGAGACGGCCCTGGTACTTGATAAAGTATTCGGACTGATCCAGTTCCTTGTCATCATCGGTGCCTGTCTTTATATGTTGCTGGGTTACACAACGGCAGACCCTTCCGCTACAGTCTAGACTTGCCTGACATCATAATATTGAATGATGAAATTGGATAAAGCAGAAATATGCTTATTTCGGCTATCATATCGACCACTCTCAACATAATGCGGTGATCACAATACGTCTTATGTTACGGTGCTCGTGCGTGCAACATAGCTGGCATTGCATGAACGTTGCATGTTACCGTCGTGGTCCAATTTCTGCGATTTTTACTTTTATGTAGGAAAATATTGTAAAATCTTCCTACATGTACGTGTCGTACCTAGAACGCTTTGTCCAAAAAGAATAGTACGGGTAACGCAGAATTATTCAACGAAATCCACCGCAGAGAGTTGCACCTTGAACGTAAGACGTGTTGTGACCACCGCATTACAATGCCAGATGACTTTAGAGGTCCTCCCCCCCCCCCGCCCATGTAGGTGGAGTAGTAGTACACTGTTCGTCCAAGGAGGTTCTCCTACCTCCTTGGTTCGTCATAAAGGTGGAATATTTTTTTCTGGCTCCAGCGACATTATGTTGCTCCGTTATTAATTTCTTGAATGTGTTTGTCACCGCTTTCACTTTCTGGGATCCTGGCTATATCTTGGATATTCTCTCAACCCTTCCCGGGGATTTTTCTTCAAAATAGTTTGTCGTCCCCAGATGATGGCCATTTTCGTCATTTTTTCTTATTTTGGGGCCCTTTTTTGTTCACACGACCCACCAAGGCCCCCTCAGTCCTACCCCAAGGAAACACGTCTGAGGTGGAGATATGTTATTATTCTTTAAATTAAATCTAGATGTATGGTTACAGGCTCGACTCTTTTGTCTAGGGGAAGAGTAAAAAAAAATTGATTGGTGTTCAACATTCATTTTATTCATTTTTACACCATGGAAATTTCTATCTTCCCTAAATTGTATTGTAAAATCTCAACCAAACATAGATCATAATAAAATATTATCAATAATGACTATTTACAGCCTTGTCATCAAGGCTAAACTAAATTTAAGGGGAAAGTGATGATATTTAAGGGTTAAAGGTTGTTTTTTATTTCTTTTGTTTTCAGCGTAAAGATGGAATAAAATATTCCGAATTTTCACCAATCTCGTTTTTTACTTCAACCCCTCCCCTAGACAAGAGATCTCAGCCTGTCCCCAGAAATATAGATTTAACTTAAAGAGCAATATAAAACAGTACACCTCAATCGCGTTTCCTGGGGGTAGGACTGAGGGGGGCTTGATCGGCCGAAAAAACAAAAAGGGGCCCCAAAATGAGAAAAAATGACAAAAATGGGCATCATGGGGGTTGACAAAACTTTTTTGGAAAAAGGTCCACCTGAATGGTTGGTAGAATGGCCAAGATATAGCCAGGGCCTCGAAAATTAAAGGCAGGGACAAACATATTCAAGGAATTAAAGTCACAGCAAGATCATGTAGTTATAGCGGCAAAAAAATTCCACCTTTATGACGGACAGTGTAGTAGTAGTAATTGTAAACATCCACATTTTGAGGGCCTTTTGTACTTTTAACTTTTTAAATGTGTGCATGCAATGATATGCAATTACTGAAGGCTATTTCGTCACTTTTTGCCTTGGGCATTATACGAACACTACTTTGATTTGTAGGCAAAAAAGCAATAGATCTAAGTTATTTTAAAGAAATAGGGCTGTAATCATGCGAATCTCCGATGATATAAACTAAACCCTCACAAAAAAGTTCCGCAAATCGACTTTGGACCATAACTTTTCAGGTAAGCGGTGTGATATAACCATTGCAAATAAAAAGAGGAACAAATGAACTTTTCAATGCTATACAGTGCGTATCAAAATAAGCGCAACAAGATTTAATTCTAAAGATGTTAAGATTGTGTTAGTTTTACACCAAAGTGAGTAACAACACGTTAAAGCCACAGTCCTCTCTCCAATGATATCTCATTTATTCATACAAGGTCAGGGATGGCCGAGTTATTAATCTTTTTGGACAATGGGACAAAGTGGACTTGGGGCCAAGTTGAGACACGGCAAGAATCATGGCATCTTACTAAAAATAATGGAATTGATAATCACAACCTACCATTGTCTTTTTTTAAAGGATATCTCTCTGTAAACATTACATCTCATGCCCCTCAATATGGCCCCCATTCCTTTCGACACACAGATTAGCTCGTTTCTCCATCTCACGCACAGCCCTGCGGATCATTGGGGCCTGGTGGGTTAGAGCATCAAACTCATCAATGATTCTTTGTCGGAGAGTTGTAATGGCAGGTGGAGGGTTAATAAACACTTTGCTATTAAGATAACCCCAAAGAAAAAAGGTCACAACAAGTCAGATCCGGAGATCGCGGTGGCCACTCCACATAATGATACAAGGCAATCATTAGATGTCCAAAAACCTCAGCCAATCTGTTTCTTACTGCAAGTAGTTGATGGGCTGGTGCACCATCCTGTGCCCACCTTGTATCATGATGTGATGGGGCAATCGCGATCTCCGGATCTGACTTGTTAAGATTTTTTTCTTCTTTTTTCCTCCTGACATTGCAACTCTCCGACAAAGAATCATTTATGAATTTGATGCTCGAAGCCGCGTATAAAACCTGACCCCATGTCCACTTTGTCCCATTGTCCAAAAAGAATGATTACTCAGCTATCCCTAACCATGTATGAATAAATAAGATATAATTGGAAAGAGGAGATATGTGGCTTTAACGTGTTACTTTCGCTTTGCCTTGCATTCAAGTTGTATTTGTTTGTAGATCCAAGCATGACATCACCATGACAAATTAAGGATCAATAAAAAGAGGAATAAATGGACTTGACACTGGTATAAATTTCAATAAAAATTAGAAACTATCCCAAAAGTTATCAGGGCCTAAATTTAATTGGATCAATAAAAATGCATTTTACAACATTTGACTTTTTACATTTCTCCATATTCTGATATTCTGTGCATTGAAGCATGACACAATCATTACAAATGGGATATCAATAAAAAGGGGAATAAATTTTCTTTTCAACGGCATGAATATCAGGAAGAACTAAAAAGTACCTGACAAGTAATTACGGACCAAAGTCGATTTGCGGAACTTTTTGGGAGGGGTTTATATTACTATTATACATAAAGAGTTTATCTCGAATAATGTATGACCAGGCATGAACTCTTTTGTATATATTGTACTCCCTCACCTTTGTGAATAGGACTGGATGCTTTGAACTAGTTTGTATCTTTTATATACCTTTAGCAAGGTGTGACGTAACATTTTGCTTACGTAACATTTTGCTTTCGTATACCAGCTGCAGATCCCCTTACAAATATGTCTTTTCGGTTACTGTTACCCCTCCTGTAAGTGTATCCGTGTGTCCCCGTTCCAGTAAATTCTTCTTTCTATCCCTTTCCTATCTCCTTTCAACTCTTCTTCTCCTTTTGTTTAATTCCTTCTTCCTCGTAACGATTATTTCCTTTCATTTGAGCAATATTTTGTATTATACCTTTATTGGGGCCTATCCAAAACAAGCTCTGCTTTTCTTTAGGCTCCTCCACTTTTCTTCTTGATTGTAAAATATATATATTTATATTTGTTCTATGTAAATGAATTTAATTTGATTGCTTTATACACTGTAAATTGCTTTATTATGTTGATTTGTGGAAAATAAAATGAACTTGAACTTGAACTTGAACTATTAAATGTTTAGAATAAGTTAATGTCATCATGATTGTGTAAGTGGAATGTGAATTCGTTTGTCTGTATGTGCTATAATTCCACAATTTCTTGTAAAATTGCGCTGACTTCCAATTTAACGTACTTAATTCTTTCTTGCATCAGCATCCAATGTGAGCCAATATTTCATGTGTTTATGTGTTTTTGCCAGAAATATGTTTAAGTCGAGTACTTTTAAATAGTGGATTTAAGTTCATGTTGTCTGTATAACGCAAATGAGATCTTCAACTTAAAAAGTACTGTAATCATTCAGGTTAAGTAAAGTGCTTGAACTACTAAGGGAAGTGCAAATAGTAATTTTTCATTATTGTTAAATTCTCCTTGAAAAGGGAACCACTATTTAATATTTAAGTGTTAATTAATCAAAAACTTGAGTGTCGATATTTCTTTTCGTCCACTAATGTAAAAGATTGATGGCTCGATCATTAAATTGTCTTACACCCGTCTCACTAGACGGCAAATTCACTAAATCCGGAAAAATCTACTCTGTCGCAGCGTGAGCTTGGCGGAAGCGAGACCACCATCTTGTCGTCTCAAAATTTTGCACACGGTTTTAAAATGTAGAGGGGCTGTCCCAATGAAGGCGATCGTTGCTGCGACAACTGGCGATCTTGCTGTTGTGAGTGTGGTAGCAAGTTGTTGTTGTTGCCTAGCTTAGGTAGAATCGTATGTAGGTTTATTATCGCCTTTTTAAAGATTAACTCCTTATAATTATGAAATTATCAGGTTGTCGCCACAACGATCGCCGCCTGTGGGACAGGCCCTTAAGTAGAAAGAGCGCCAAGATCACCCGTATTTTCAGACCCATTTTTTTTTTATACGAATCAACGCGATCATCTTGCGCATATGCGCTCAAAGAGCACTTAAATTTAAGTTTTGGGCGCTGCTATACCAAGCAAGGACAACAGCTATTATGCTGCGATGTAGATCTCGGCGATCTCACTTCGGCCACGCTTCCGTCACACTCACACCTGAACTATTTTAGGGGCCTTGCACTATGTGATTGATAGAATTACATATGATTATACATGTATGTATGTAATTATGTGTGTGTGTGTGTGTGTGTGTGTTTTGCTGAGGTAATTATAATTCTTCTTACATATCCACATGTTTTTACCTTTAATTATTTAACTGAAAGAGATATACAGTCTGTGTTTAAAAAAAAAAAAAAAAAAAAATGGTACAGTCGGGGAAAAATAATTTAGGTGTGAAATCTTTTCAAATTGAAACCAATAGATTTTCCTTGCTGATGCGCTTTGTTCTAAATAATTTGCCTTCATTAAAAAAAAACAAGTTATCCTACATTTTGTGCGAAGAGGAACAAATCAAAGTTACGCACTTTTATTGTTCTGGAGCGCTGAATTCATGGCCATTATGTGAAACATACACAAAGGCATGGGACGGCGTGCGAAAAATATATATTTCTTTATTGTAGAAAAGTAGTCATATCTAAACAATAAAAAAAAAACAATACCAAGTTGTGATCAATTTTCATACTGGGCCTTTAAAAAAAATGGTTACCATTTTATTTGACACAGACTGTAGATAGACAGAAAGTAAGAAAGAGAGAGAGAGAGAGAGGGGGGGGGGGCTTGGATATATTTTGAAGAAGAAGAAGTCCGTAACGCGCATGTGTTGAACAACGGTTGTAGAAGCCAGAATGTTATGAGCGAAAAAAAAAAGAGGCTGGCACTATCAAAATATTCTTCAAATTTTGAAGCAATTTGATGCTATCCACAAAATTTATTTATTTCGTTGTATCAATTTAACTGTTGTATTTAGATATGTTTTCATAAAAAAACAAAAACAAAAAACAAAAACAAACAAACAAACAAACACGGAGAGCAATTATAAATTTTGGATTATAGGCCTACCCCCAATTAAACGTATTCTTAAAATTTGAAATACATATGTACATTAACATACCTTTAAATTTAGTTGCTAACGATAATGGATACACCCTTTTCTGTTGTAAATGGGTGCACGGTAAGTTGTGAACATCATCGCGGTACGATAAGCATAATTATGCGGGACATAATAACTAAAAACGGATACTGCCTAGAATGTTCCCATGATAGGATGCATATCAATTCTAGTAGTAAACTTAATAGATAGAGGGCGCTACCATTCTACTCAAAGCGAACGCTTCCATTGACTTTTGTTTTGCTTTTGGACAGTTTTCACTTTATTTTCTTTATTGTGGCGGGCAACTACCTTTTCAAAGAAATGTTCACTCTGATTAAGTACGATAAGAGTCTGAATTTTTCAAAAATAGGAATAACTTATTGCAAAGGAAAGAAAAAGTCCTGTCACTTTTGTCAATTCGAAAGCCTAGTCAGATCGAATTCCTGTACAATATGGTATATTTTGCTCTCAAAATAGCTCATGGGCTGCATTATTTTGATCCTCGATGCTGCATTATTCTATTATAGCTTATTGTTCGCATTTCAATTAAAAGCTCAAATTCTCAGCTTTCAGGAGATGGTACATTCATTTTAATTGATTAAAAAAAAAAAGTCCTGTCACTTTGAACATAATCATAAGAGATTCTTTCCTCGACTGGTCAATATTTACGCTTATCACATGCATATCGCATAAAAACATGTGAACGGCGTCTTCGCAAGACTTCACTATCTATGTCACTGTTTTGAGCATCAATCTATGTGAATTGCATAAGCTGATTACAAATTCAGCACAATCATGTTATAAGCTTGCCCAAATGTGTATTTCCTCCATCTGGTCTGGAGAATCTATTAACTAACACCATGAAAAAATTTCATCAATTTCTTTCATCTCCACGAGTAGTTTGCCAAAACGAACGGACAATACCATTCCACTGCAGGGAAGTCTTCTTACGCGAGTTTTGTGAGCTAATTTATTATTGCAGCCAGCTGTATAAATTTCTGCGCTTCTCAGCCGTACTTCCAACGTCACTTTGTTGCGTCTCCCCTCTTAGATAATGGACGCGCCTTGTTTAATTACGATTTAATGCCGCACATTGGTATACATTAACTTTACATTTTACATAGAGTAGAACTGAAGTTAACTGATATGCGCTGAATTACGACTCATTGCCAACGCACAGTATGCGCTGGGTGTGGGTTACTGATGCATCGAGCGCACTGAACCAACGCTGTGCACTCGTTGCGTATGTCATATGTGTTGCCTATGTATACGCTCTGTGTTTGCGTTGTCGGCAATTTTCTCAAATTTTCATGCCCTGGTCTTGCGTTGTGTACATGCGACTGCCGGATTTTAATGGCCCGGTCACAGTCACACGACGCACGGCCAGCGCACAAAAAGATAGAAAATAAGCTCTGTGCGTCGTTGTGCATCGAACTTTCTGATAATTTTGGAGAAGGTAATGCGTGTGTAGGGCGCTCCCACAGCGCTCCCACAGCGCCCCCACAGCGCTCCTACAGCGCTCCCACAGCGCATACACTGCGCACGTATTAAAGCATCCAACTAATACACAGCTTGATCTGGCTGTCTACACGAATGACCCGCGTAGGCACAGCGCACAACCTGCGAACAAAAGTGGTTACCCCTCACATTGACGGTTCGATCGTTTGCAATGCATTCGCAACGCTTGGACCTACGCACATGTCACGAATGCTGAACGCGTGGTCTGCGTGTGTCTGGCGCTAGAGCTGCGAGCTCTGCGAATGTCTTGCGCTGGTGCTGCGCCCTCTGCGCATATCTTGCGCTTTGCCAGCGTTTACATCCATGCGTCGAGCTCGACGCAGATATTTGAGCATGCTCAAAATTTTCAGATGCACAACTGCGCACAACGACGAATCAAAAAGCGTTCATCTAGCGCGCTCGAGGAGTGAGCGACGAGTGTCAGCTACAAGCCAGCGCAAGACAACGCATTGCCAAAAACTGCTACTTTTTTTGTGCGCTGGCCGTGCGTCGTGTAACTGTGACCGGGCCATAACCAGAAAACCATGATTTAGTTCAATTGCAGGGGACAATTATAATAACAGATTGTGAATAGATGCGCTTTGGTTTTAATAATAAGTGTATATTTGAATAACATTTGCTGGATGCCAGAAAAGCGTTAATAAGTAATTTTGTAAAGAGTTATAGCCTTTTGGATTTTTAGCAGAACTGATGTTCTCGTGGTTGACAAGGGGTTCGAGTACTATTTAAACATTATTTGAGAGAGGGAACTAGAGAGGGATATAACAGGACCTTGTTGAAAAACAGTGTATTCTGAACTTGTAATCCTGTATAAAGATGTTTTAATAAAAAAATAAAAAGCGTTGAGAATGCATTGCAAACAATCGAACCGTCAATGTGAGGGGTAACCACTTTTGTTCGATGGTTGTGCGCTGTGCCTGCGCAGGTCATTCGTGTAGACAGCCAGAGCAAGATGTGTATTAGTTGGACATGACATTGGATGCTTTAATTTGTGCGCAGTGTTTGCGCTGTGGGAGCGCTGTGGGAGCGCCCTACATACGCATTACCTTCTCCAAAATCATCAGAGAGTTCGACGCACAACGACGCACAGAGCTTATTTTCTATCTTTTTTTTTGTGC
The DNA here is from genome assembly GCA_940671915.1 of Paracentrotus lividus. NCBI lineage: Eukaryota > Metazoa > Echinodermata > Echinoidea > Camarodonta > Echinidae > Paracentrotus > Paracentrotus lividus. Next base: position 71,798,964 of record CALNVZ010000174.1, read on the forward strand.
GCTGGCCGTGCGTCGTGTAGCTGTGACCGGGCCATTACTATGATAATCCTTATATTAGTTTTAAAGTTTATAAGGTTGAGTTTATGATTGAAGACCGATTCAGAGGAAACTGATCTGTCTACAGAATATGTGTTCCGCTATACGATTTCCATTAAAACCCAAAGCCCTAACTTTCCTTAATCTCTTAATGGAATTCATTATTGGCATATTCAAAAGCATAGGTCTATAGTGTATAACTCAATTTTCTTTCAGTCCATGCGGACTACCAAAGATAATTTATTGCTTCTTACTAATATTTAAACGAATTATGTATTGTATGGTATTGAGATCAATACTAATAATTAATAAAAAAACTATTTCTAAACAAAACTTAAAGTTAAAGAAATGCGAATACAAATGTTCGTCAGGTTTCTTTCCTTAATCTTTCTTGCAAATATGTTTCTGTGTTACTTATAGATGAAGTGTTCCAAGGGGCATAACGAATGCATATATACGTTACTACCTAGAAATGTATACCCTAACTTTAATCCTGTGAACGGTCTTTGCTTATGGCCCGGTCACATGTATACGACGCACGGCCAGCGCTTAGAAAAAGTAGCAGTTTTGGGCAATGCGTCGTCTTGCGCTGGCTTGTAGCTGACACTCGTCGCTCACTCGTCGAGCGCGCTAGATGAACGCTTTTTGATTCGTCGTTGTGCGCAGTTGTGCGTCTGAAATTTTGAGCACGCTCAAATATCTGCGTCGAGCTCGACGCATGGATGTAAACGCCGGCAGAGCGCCAGATATTCGCAGAGGGCGTAGCGCCAGCCCCAGACATTCGCAGAGCGTGCAGCGCCAGCGCTAGACACACGCTGACCTCGCGCTAAGCATTCGTGAAATGAACCGTCAATGTGAGGGGCAACCACTTTTGTTCGCAGGTTGTGCGCTGTGCCTGCGCGGGTCATTCGTGTAGACAGCCAGAGCAAGCTGTGTATTAGTTGGATGTTTTAATATGTTTTAATATTTGCGCAGCGTATGCGCTGTTGGAGCGCTGTTGGAGCGCCCTACATAGCCTACGCATTACCTTCTCCAAAATCATCAGAAATTTCGACGCACAACGACGCGCAGTTTGTTTTCTATCTTTTTTTTGTGCGCTGGCCGTGCGTCGTGTACATGTGACCGGGCCATTACTGTCGTGAGATTTTTTATCGCATACTTCAGAGAACAATATGTTGCTCATTATGATTTATAATATAACTTCGTAATGTGTAAATATGTAATGTATATAGCCCTTTAGTTTATTAATATTTTCTGGTTTATTTCATCTTTATACTTACAAAAAAAAATTCAAACAAAATCTTATATTCCGTTTATTGATCCAATCTTACTTAAGCTAATGAAGGGTTGGTTTAAGATTGTGGTATGGGAGATTACTGACCTTTTACAAGGCAATCACGTGATTGAAATTACGGGAAAGATAAGGATAATACATCAAGAAACATATCTTTGTTTCAGTTATAGATATGCTTGTATGTCACTCACATCCAACGCACTGTGACCTTCTTGGTATACTTTCCCGGAAACTAGTATTTAATTACAGAATACCAAGTAACTTTTCCCGACATCCAAGTACTCACACAGGGCTTTTTGGACTTAATAGGATATGGAATTATGGACCGTTATTGGTATCAACTTCGATTTTCAGTTCAATACATACAAGTCAGTTTGTTTTCGCTAGCTGTTGAATTAAGTGTCACGATATCTTGAAAATTCGGATAATGTGAGTAATGGCCCAGTCACATGTGCAAAACGCGCATGGCCTGCGCACACAAAGATTGAAAATAAGCTCTGTGCGTCGTTGTGCGTCGAACTTTCTGATGATTTTGGAGAAAGTAATGCGTATGTGGGGCGCTTCCACAGCGCATACACTGCGCACATATTAAAACATCCAACTAATACACAGCTTGCTCTGGCTGTCTACACGAATGACCCGCGCAGACACAGCGTACAACCTGCGAACAAAAGTGGTTGCCTCTCACATTGATGCGACAGTCACGACGCATGACCAGCGCATAAAAAGATTGAAAATAAGCTCTGTGCGTCGTTGTGCGTTTAACTTTTAAATTACATTTTTGTATGGAGACTCTGCTGACATCACTTTGCTGTATTTATTTATTTTTTTTTTTTTTAAAACAGTGTACGCACATGTCACGAATGCTTAACGCATGGTCTGCGTGTGTCTGGCGTTGGCGCTTCGCGCTCTGCCGGCGTTTACATCCTTGCGTCGAACTCGACACAGATTTCTGAGCATGCTCAAAATTTCAGACACACAACTGGGCACAACGACGAATCAAAAAGCGTTCATCTAGCGCGCTCGACGAGTGAACGACGAGTGCCAGCTACAAGCCAGCGCAAGACGACGCATTGCCCAAAACTGCTACTTTTTTTCTGAGCGCTGGCCGTGGTCGTGTACATGTGACTGGGCCATAAAGTCGTAAGTTTCTCTTTGGATAACTTTATTAATTCGAGCACATCCTTGGTGCACGAGGAAGATATAGACTTGCCAACGTGTAACGGCTAAGAGCTGGATGAAAAAGGAAAACCCTGCTTTTTTGCATCCATTCGGGACTCACGAATTAATTTCTCTACGTTCACAAGCAAATACCCCCTGAAGTTCGCGATTGATTGCTGATGTGTGGGCGCGTGTGTGAGAGTCGGTGAGGGTCGGTCGTATGTGAGGGTGTGTTTCTGTGTGCACGCGCGACTTTGAGAGGCAGTGAGAGAGAGAGAGAGAGAGAGAGAGAAGAGAGAGAGAGAGAGAAGGGGGGGGGGGGTTGCAACAAAATATAGAGTGGGTTAAAGAAACATAATCCTAATAAATGATGTTTTTTTTTTTAATATTTATTTTTTTTATTTTTTTATTTTTTTGTAGTAGTATAGAACGGGACTTGAAAAAATTGTTTGAATTAAATGGGGGCCTATTATTTTCGAATGATAACGACCTTTTCACTGGAAGCAATCCGGGTCAATTGTTTAAGTCAATTGAGTTTAGTAATAAAAGACATGTCTGTTCAAAATAGTGCTTAATTATATTCAATATTATGAAATACATTTATACAGCTCTGATGTTATTATGTTGTAATATGATTCATTTAAATAAAACGATAATTCTAATATCATGTATTAATTGAACCTTTTAAATTACATACTGACATGCATGTATGTAATTGTAGGCTGCTGGCTCGTCAAGCACATGCTCATGCCGTACCCTTCTCATGTCTGTCACATTCTATGTTATTCTTCTAATCTGCTACAGTTCGGCTTTCAAAATGAAATTTGTATGAAATGCAATATTATGTTCATAAAATGTATATGTGAATAATGATGTTTGGATAATAAATTCAATTCAATTCACTATAAATATTCTATTAAAAAAAAAAAAAATAAAAAAAAAAAAAAACATGTTAACAAAAAAAGCTGAGAGATGTAAAGATAACCGACCGTGCTGCTGCTTTTTAAGTTTACGTCTGCAACTTTATATAGTAATTATTTCTTGTTTTATTTATATTTTCATCCTTTTTTTTTCCATTTCATTTGCTCTCATTGTTAATGACAATGATTGAGAGTCACACAAAACATAGAGATAGAGAGATACCGAGAAAGCACACAGCAAGGTAATGACTTTGCCTCGCCATGCACGCCGCCCACGACACACCCAACCAAACAAAATATATCACAGTACAAGGAGACTGTGAGTTTCATAGGAATATTTTCCCAGCATTTATGTCGAATTTTACCATACCAAACGTACACACACACATGCATATGCACGTTATTTAGCATTTTGTTATTGTTAAAAAGGTCAAGAGCGCAAGCTTTCTTGGTATTAATTATTGTCCATCATCAACTCAAGGCATCGTATATATCAGCTGAAGTTGTATAGTGAATTTCAATCTCCTTTGCGCTCTTGAGAAGGCTGTATTGTATCTTTTCAGAATGATTTTAAAGCCAATAAACTAGCGTAAAGAAAATTTTCCTTTCCGACTTTGTTTTATTCCCATGTTTCCTGCTTACTTGCATTTCATTGCAATTGTTTCATGTATCACGCAAAGCCAGGGGCGTATTGATGAAAAAGTTCAGTGGACAGCTTTATTATACACAAATTCATAGAATCAATAAAGATAACTGACGAAAGACTGAGGAATACAAAAAAATAAAACTAACTGAGGCGGGGGTGGCAGCGGTCCACACAAAGGGGTGCGGAGACATTCATAATCAAAGGAAGATGAGAAAATTTCGTTTAGCATTCGTGAAGACGAAGACATACAATGAAACATCTTATATTGTCGGGATTCAAATTCAAAATACCATTTATTTATATTTAACGTAAGCCTGTTTTATTTGTACATTGCATTTTATACATTATGTAGGCAGCATCCCTAGAACAATATATATACAACTGATGGCAAGAACTCAAAATACACATTGTTCAAATTAATGTTTGGCTGTCATTTTACAAGTGAAAACAGTTGGGAATGAAAAATAAAGAGGATAAATTTGTTACTATTGATACAAGATCTCGATTATTAATTGGTTCACAGGCTATTGTGATGTACGTCAATTATCATTTTTCAAGTAAATATAGATAATCAAAAATCACACGATGCCCATTTCTAAGTAGGCGTTAGACAAACCAAACATCAAAATGTTACACCCTCTGCCCTCAAGAAAAAAAGAAAGAAAAATGTTGTTTAGCCTTTCTTTTCATGAAAAGGTACAATGTGTGCATTGCATATAAAGTGCAATGACACTTCATGGGTAAATAATTTATAGACCTTTTTCAAATATACATCAAACAAATTAATATACATGTGCATCATCATCATCATCATTTATGTAGAAAGAGAGGGAGAGAGACAGAAAAAGAAGAAGAAGATATACAAGTCTTAACGAATTAGTTGAGAAGAAATATAGCAACATTTAATACATACGATACACGTGTTTAAAATTTGACCATGTTAACCTTGACCTACTATTAATAGTTAAAAAGAGAATTTACCAGAATTGTGAAGAACCATTACGTCAGTGTTATCTTATCCATCATTCTCCTTCTACGGTGTGTTATTTGTCACGTGATCTCAAAAATAAATAACCTCCTCAAAAGTTAACCGGGCTAAGCATTTGCAAAACAATTTTGTCATTGGCAGTGCAGGGAGATGATGTTATGGGAAATAAAAATCCTGTGTTCTAACCGCCATCACTATGATAGAGGAAATTAAAGATCGCTAAGGTTTACGTCATTTTCTTAATTACGTTGATGTATCGGTAAGGTCATTTCGGTTCATCACAGGAAAGAAGCCGTTGTATTATGCGTAACCTAGATCGTAAAAATCATGGCATTTATATTTCTATCAGTCTGAGCATACTTTATCCAGAATAACATTACAGACATTGTAAAGTTCAGAAGCATAATGATTCATTGATCATTATGTTGATTGATATCAATGCATGATATCCTTTATTCCCTGATTGACCATACGTCTGTTCTTGCTTATTCCATCTACATGCATTAGATGTATTTTCACGGTGACATTATATATTTGTATGCATAGGCCTATAATATAATTCATCGTGAAAAAATACATCTAATGCATGTACATAGGGAAAGGAAGATTACATACATATTATGTTTGAAATATTTCTCATTAAATTCATTAAAATTGCCATTTTACTGTAATTCAAAATAGGCCTAGACACTTCTTTGGTAATGAAAGATCGACCTGTCACTATTTACATTTATTATGGATTATTAGATAAGTGTCGCATTTTTACCTTTCTTCTCGTTTTCTTATTCTTCTTCTTTTTTTTTCATTACTGTACCTCCGCTTTTCGGTATTCAATAATTCCTCTTTATTGTTCAAGGATTTTTTTTTTTTAACGATGAAATTATTTTTACTGTTGATAAATATAACAATTTCATTTTATGGGAAAGAGATGAATAAATCTCATAAGTTTAGTAGATTTATTTTCTGACTTGTTGATTTAAGAGGAAACTTCTGAAAATCAAAATATTCTAACAAAGCCATCGTGTCATTAAAATGAATGATCTTTTATAAAAATGTACATATATTTTCTGTCCATAAACGCTGTAAACTTGAATCTGCACCATGTGATTTATAAACTCATTATGAATTTCAATATATTATCATTTATTTTTACATAATATTTTACAATGATACAAGTGATTTATTTACTTGAATCAATATGATCTCCGAGTCTTTGTATTGTAAACATGCAACCTTCATCGATATTGAGATATGAAGATAATACATAATTATACCATTTTAAGTATATGTTCATGATTACATATTAACAGCAACAATTCACATACAAATGCAAAAATGCAGTGAACATTATTACCATAAGCATTACTTGCATCACTGTACCTATCAAAGCACTTGAAATACATCATGGTGTTTCGTGAATTACAATTTTTTTCTATAATCATTCAGTTTGACTTTTGAAAACGCGTCTGTCGTCTAACTGTCGAGTACTCTTTGAGGGGCTATTGATTTCATATTTACACCAGCGAATATTTTTTTAGCGAAGGAAGGACGAATTTCACTTCAAGATGCCGGCTATTATCATAGTCAGCTTAATGCCATGCATAAGAGTGCTTTCAGAAAGGTTAATCGGAAAGGATTCGCTTGGAGGTGATAAGGCTGGTTGGGTTTGTGAGATTCCATTCACGCAAACCCACATCCACACCCATCAAATACTTGATATTCAATACACGGCGAGGACATTCATCTCCGCTCGTCTTCAACTGTTACTACTCCCTAACCTATTATCCCCAAAGAACAATCCATTTATCATGCCTCCATACCGTTGTTTTCATCTAATTCTCCAGCCTAATCAACTGATCGTGTTGAAAATAACAACACATCGAAACCACATTAATTAATAATAAATGACGCAATTTGGACACAAAGTAAATCAAGATTGATATCATTAAAAAAAAATAAAGACAAAAAAAGGCTCTATTACAAGAGAACACTAATTTCATTCAAGAGATGTGACTACTGAGAAAAAAGAAATTGTGGTACTAAATTAGGGACTGTAAGGGAAAAATAAGTTTCTTGAATAAACCTATACCCTATTTAAATACTAACACTAATTATTACCTTAATCATAAACCTAACCTAACCTAACCCTTAAACTATTCCTGATGTTTAGGGTTTTAAAAAAGTATCACGAAAGAAAAATTGTCAACATATGGAATAACCCATTTTGGACTTAAATACCTTTACTACTAAGACTTCAACTGTGGGGAGAAAATATAACCTAGTTTTGTATAGTAATTCTTTTATTTCTCTAAAAGACTAAATAAACCGTTCATATATTCACTCAGAACTCTAAAACTCTCATGGCAACTCTGAAGATCAAAGAATAAAACTTGCAAGCCACGAAAAGCTCTCTCTCCCTCAAAAATTATCATTAGATCCGTCCTACACAAAATACCTATACTAAAAAAAAAAAAAAAATTAAAAATAATTTTTTGTATTGCGTATACTTTTCCATTTTCTATGCAATTAGATCATTTTTGATGAAATAGGGATATTAGTATTATGCAAAAGGTTTTAGTTGCTTCTTTGGATTAAAATATGCCACATTACGAAACCTTTTTGAAATAATATTATACAAATTATAAATATACAAATATGACATCATGGATAAAACAGTTTCATTTCAAAATTCATATCATTATCATAATTTTAATTTTTAAAAGCTTTTATAAATTTTACTATAAACTTTTATGTTTTCTAATAAATTATTTCATGAGATCAAGTCTAATAACGAAAAAAAAAAAAAATGCCATAAAAATTGAGTTATTTTCCGCCGTATTATAAGGATTTTTTTTATGGAGATTATGACGAATAACTTAATACACAGAGGATATGATTGTAATATATGCTTTTAACGGATGGTGAGATTAGGCTTAACTTATCACAGCATCTGCATTAAACGCATACCACTTTGTGGTCATTTATACGAGGATACCTTGGTTATTACATGGACCTATAACTTAGGTCCATGGTTTTTGCCTTTCCCCCTAACTAGAGAAGGAGATAAGAATCATGAGCTGGTATATCTGCAGATTTCAAGATTGCAAGCATTAAGATGACAAGATTACCACATCAGTTTATGCGCATATGCAGTTGATCAAATACCTCAAATATACAGTATATTCAGACAAGAGGGATCAAATATTATGCAATATCGGGGTTTTTATTCTTCTAACAATAACATTAATTCATGGATTAAATATTGATGGTATATATTTGATAGATTTTATGAGATTTGTATTCATAATTGTTTTTTAATTCTGCAAAATATTAAGGATTAGTCATAATTAATTATAATTTGGTTCACTAAAGAAATAATTTGAAACAAAAACAATATAAAGACTAAATGCGTTTATTACTGTGCATGAGCAAAGGCTTCGAGAAGTAAGTTGATAAGGCTTGTTTACGGGTCTGCTTTTTTGCACTTATACATTCTTAATGTTCATTCCTCCTTACATGAATATCGTTCATAACGTTATGGTATCAATCTCACTTTTTTTCAATGTGTTATTCTTTGTTGTTGCAATATTGACCAAATGATGTAGAGTGACCCCGTTTAATCAAAAATCCTTGTTATTTGCAATTGTATGAAGAATGGTGAGGTGTAAATCAAACATTAAATGCCCAAGGGTTAAATTAATTGCATGTGAGACGCTGCCATGCAAAAGCCAGATTAGTCATGAAAAAGCACTAGTCTTCCGACTTTTTTTCATTACAACATACCCAGTCACTTTGTGCACCGACTCCAAACCGACTTATCACCCCAAAACCTTGTTAAAACCCGCGTCACACTGTCCCAACGTTGAGCAAAGATTGACACGAACTGTGAAATGTTAGGGTTCGCGCAAAGTTATCCCCGAACTTGGTCAACTGCCAAACAAGAGCCAAAACCAGAACTATGTCTACAGAAGGTTACACGATGGCAATCGAACAACACGAGAAGGGTACACGATTGGCCCGATACTTTCGTGATCAAAGCAAAATAAGAAAATTTTCCATGATCGTGTGTCCGTCCTTGCTCAACTTCGGGACAGAGTGAGGTTGGCTGTAACATTATTTTCGTTCTGGTGACCCGTCTTATACTTGTAACCAGGCTATGCGATTTATTATACCAAGCATTTTCATATAGTCTTATTTTGAATAAAGCAGTTTCCACGGCATAGTCGTTTTGAGACACCTTTGTAAATACACGTTGGTAGATTTTCCATTTCAGTCATTGTCTTTCTGGCCAGATCTAAATTCGATGGATCCGAGCATTACGATGAAATTTGCAGACGTCTTAGTCAGAAACCGAGTTATCGTCAGAACTCACATTGACCGCGTTTTCCAAACCGTCCTTGTCGGTCACACTGGAGACCTGGTGCGCATGGGCAGTAGAACCCTTCTCGGACACCAAACCAAGGGAATGACTTGCTACGGGTATTGCACTGGTCGAAGAGTCCACCTAGCGGCTTACAAACACGATGATTTCCAATTCTCGACGGAACACAACACGTCGGTCGATCCAATTCTAAACAATCCAGATCCGTCGAACAGGTCTGTAGAAATAAAAAAATAATATAAACGTGGTAATTGCCTGAAAGTGCTGTCTATTAGGTACCTTCCCAAAAGATAAAGCCGCGGCCCGCTGCGTGAACGCCGCACTGCGGCGCTTTATAATTAAGTCAATGGAAGAATAATACGAGGGGAACGGTATATCCTGCCTATAAGCACGCTGTGCGGCGTTCACGCAGCGGGCCGCGGCTTTAACTTTTGGGAAGGTACCTTATGCCATTAGCTAACTTAAGAACAGTGTTGAGACATAATCTAAACCCCATGACAATTTTGTGTATTTGTTTGTGGTGATTTATCTTCATCTTTTTTATTTATTTAATCTCAGCCACAACAATTTGGTGTAACGCAGGGGTCAGTGCCTGGGCCCATATTGTTTCCATGTTTTTTCACGGTAAACGGTATATGGTTCAATCATGAAATCCGTTAGTTAAATAACATGTTTTTGTTGTTATTGTTATTACAATATAACGGCACATTAAATTTGTATACACGGAAACTAATGGTTTAAATATAATCTAGGAGGAAAATTATTTTCTCTTTTGTTTATGATATAACGAGACTTTATCTTAAGATCATTAAGAGTAAGGTCAGATGATTAGTTGACGTAGTGTATCTCTGCAGCAACGCAGCGATAACCTTGGCTGAAAGTTCACCGTATTCAATGAAGGACATCCGATGTACTCAAACAACTTTGTCTCTTCCATGCACAAGCGCGGGATTCTAATCATATTTGCCCGCATTCTGAACCGGAGTTTAGAATTGATTTGTATTTGTGCGGTCCTATTGTACAATCCTATTGTCTGATTTACAGTCCAACGCAAACTTAGCCTTCTCTGCAGAATCAGCCACGGGCCAAACAGTTTCATGAAGAGCAGCTCAAAGGCTTTGTATAATGATATACTCTGTGATAATAAAATGACTTGCTATCATTTCAAGCACAGGGAAAATCACAAATAAACTGTCCTCTCCATAAAATACGTGTATACTGAGGGGAAAGGAAATAGTCAAAATAAGAAGAAGAATTCAGACACGAAAAATGAACGTTGAGAAGAAAATAAAAAACAAAGGCAGCCGCACTGTTGACGCATCGACTGTAAAATTCACCTTTTTAAGAAAATGTATTAGTCAAAATTCTTAAGTCCTAATGGCGTGATAAGGGATTTACTATTAAGCTTTACATTATTGGAGGAAAGTGTTTCAAACCTCCTTCCAAGTTTATAGATAAATACAGCAATAAATAGAGAAATAAATTGGGGAAAAAATCCTACACAAAACACACCCACACACACACACAAAACGAAAAGATTTGTGACAAAATAAATAAAAAAGTAAATTGCACTTTGTTTGACTTGACTTTTCCACACCGACCTTCGTTGGTTTCAGTCATATAGCAAACTTAATGAATTGTTAAACCAAACAGGGAAATTAAGCAAATTGGAGGATGCCTTTATGGATTTTCTGGGGTTAATGACACACCCATTTCCCACCGTTAAGGTCAACTTATTACAAAATCAACTTGCTATGAACAATGAAAAAGAAGAAGAAGAAGAAAAAAAAAAAAAAAAAAAAAAAACCAACACCCAACATTACCGCTTCCATCTAATGAATTACGTTAGCTATATATATAGTCCATTATGAAATGGGTTCAATTTTGAATGCCTTGAAATAAGTATCTTCACAGGCAAAAGTTTGGTCCGTATGACTATTTATAGTTTTGATGCATTGTTTTCTCATAACCATTTACAAAATTAAGTTAATATCACCTCGAGGCTAATTTCGGATTTCATTACTCAGCAGATACTATATGATGAATAGTGTAATGCAGCCTTTATTGAAATATCTTCAGCTAATTACCGTTTTGAAAAGCAAAATGCAAGCGTAAGATGAACGCGCAGTAGGCCTACTTATTTTTTCTAAATCAATTTAGTGCGATTCTTAAAATAGAAGCCTGTCACACTCCGATGCTAGAGATTAGTGGAAGTGGTTCTGGGAGCAGTGGATAGGTGTAGGAGAAGGCGTCTCAACACCCGTTTATTGATTCATCCACCTGCTATCGTCTACCAACTACCAATTCAATATCCATAACACTCAGAGCATTGGTAGTCAGACAGGTGCATATATTGATATAGAATCCTTATGGACTTCTGGTGATGTAATAATATGCAGCCATGCTCCTAATTTATGTTTTGTTGACAATACGTCATTGGAAGATTGGTAGCGAGTAACATAAATAAACCAGCATTTTTGGTATATGTTCATGGAAAAACAATTCTGTTTACAATTCAGTATTATTCTGTTGCTAATGTAATCTCAAATACGTCAGAGAAGGTCAAGGGTAAATTGGATCAACGTTTTTCTTTTTCAAAATAAAAATTATGATTTGCATTTTTGCTGGAATATAGTCATAATATAGTCAATAACAATAGATAGAGCTTATTGACATAAAAATCTGAGCCGCACATGTTGACATTCTCATTTTGATTAAAGAAATATTTTGAAAGATCTCTAAAGGGCCACAAAACCAACAGCTAATAATAATAATAAAAAATAATAATAATAAAATATGAACTTGATCCTGTTCAGCAGAATAATAATAATAATAATGATAATAATAAAAAGAAGAACAATAATTTATCAAACTCTTTACCAAGTATCCTTTAATGTGTCGATCAACTTTACTTGGATTTAATTTCATGTGTTCAAAGGCGGCAAATTCGTTGTATAAGAGTATGGGGGTAAAACGCTTTACATTCTTCATTAAACAACGTTGTTTATTGTGCTGATGATAAGATAATCTTCTGAAGAATATCGTCCAAAATGATATTATACATGTAGATACTCAATATTTATTTTAAATGGTATAGTTAAATAATTGCTCCGTCTTCCGTTTCTTTGTGTACTACGTATGTGGTCTCAATAAAACAAGGAAATAAATTGGGAAAAGACGTTATCAAGCTGCAAATGTGCAGGGGGGGGGTATGGGGTTCGAGCTACCCCACTTGCCGCTTTATACGCTGATGATCGTTCTTCGCGGCTTATTGTCATTAGTTCAAGCCACCCCATTGGCAAAATGTTAGATCCGCCCCTGGCGTGGGACTCTGGTCGAAGATAACCTTATATTTTCCCTACAAAGTGTTGAGTCAATGTTTCTGGGACATACAGGACAAGTACCAAGGTAAATGTTTTTTTTTTTACCATTACATTTTCTTGATCACTATACTTGACTAGCATGGAACACTCAAAGAGCGAAATGTCTACAGCCATGTTGCGCACATTGTAGAATGGAGTCTGTACATGGTCTAAATGTGAATGGATTCACTCATCCTTGAACATCAACAGTTCTCATTGTGTTCTTCAAGAGTTCTGAATATTCACAATGGCGTTGATTAAGCTAAATGCCTCTGAGTTTTTTTGTTGGAAATCGACACTGTGCTTGGATCTATATACAGTGCATCCCAGAAAAAGGTAAACCGAACTTTGAGTTTTGAGTTAAAAATTATATAGCTTGTGCGACCTTGATATTTATTTCATGATAAAGAGTATTTAAATGGTTAAAACAAATTTTCCCTTTGGAACATTGTTCAGACCACTCTTCAACGACACCATCTATTCTTTTTGTGCGCCTTTCGTCACTGATTATGTTGATATTAATTTTTGAATTCCACAAGACGTAATTAACTGAGATTTGCGTGTCAGGAAGACAGCTTAAATAAGTTTATCAACTCATGCAACTTAATTATCAAATTTTTAAGAATTGCATTCAATGAGGAAAAAGTTGACTAAATCTTCTCTTTTTTTTTTTTTTTTTTGCGTTACTAATACATGATGCTTTGGTGAAAAACCAAGATTTGCATTATTTTGTACGGTCTCATTTTCTTCTTTGGTTTCCAATTAATCTCAACGTTGGAGGAAAAATGCGAAGTTTGGTTTAAAAGTGCAGATTTTGACTAAATTTCTCGATGTACCCAAAATTTATTAATACCAGAAATTAATTATCTTCGCACCTAATACAAACATTCATTAATGAAATCCTGGGTATGCTCTTTGTCGCCTTATGTTAATTAATTTTATCACTCTTCAAGATGGTGATGTACAGACACCTCGTTTAATATGAGCCTCAGGTTGTCATAAAATAAGAGTAGAAAACCCAAAATTCCTAAGTGGTTTGAACTCCGTTACTTTTAAATTTGACCTACTTACACCCAACCTAATTAGTTCATCTCTCCAAGGTGATAGTATCGACTTTTGAAGTTCATGTCCTTAAAGTGGCTATGCATAAATCACGATATTAAACAAGGTGACTAGACAGACACTGGATGCAGAACAAATCATGACGATTCCGTATGATCTCTAATGTGAGAATATAGGTCGTAAATGTCTTCACATTTTTTAAAATTCATTCGTTTATTTTCTTCTTCTTGTGTGTGGGTGTGGGGGGGGGGGGCGAGGTGAGGGGGGGGGTCTAGGGCGATCATAAAGGGTTGATCGAACCAAAGCGTGTTGAAAGATGCACGTATACATTTCCGGAGGGCATGTGGGTAAATAATTGGCAATAAATTTTTGTGGTTTGTCCACTATTTTGTGAGGATTCAAGACCCTTGTTTTGTCTTTCAGGAAGAAATAAAAGTAAGGAAAAACATATAACTATATTGTGAGATCAATATGTTTGAGATCCAAAATTATGCGAATCGTCTGTTATAATGAAATGCACGAAATTGGTAATGATGGAAAAAATGCTTTTCGAATAAAACGCTGGAAAAAATAGAACATGTAATTTTGATATGAAAAGTTTGGGCTACAGCGCCCTCTCCTCAACCCCCATCATCCTGATAGTAGGGGAAGGTGAATCGATGAATCGCATTATTTAGTATAATCAGATATGATCAAATCTGGTGATATTTACCGATGATCTTAATTAGAAGAACATCAAACCGAAAAAGGTCCTTTTCTATTACCATTGGGATTGATAGCTCTGTACTTTCAGATTATTCACAAAGTTAAAAAGCCATATCCTGTGCTGACAGGGTGGCCTTATCTCTCCTTTGCACATAGATACTCTGAAATAATCATTAATTTCGAAAAGTGATGGACGTTTAAATCCTGTCAGCAAATTAAAATGAGTTAAAAAGTATGAATTTTAAAAATCTTAGGGCGGAAAGATTTGCGATTTGCAACGATTTGGAATTAAAGTATGATCATCATGATCACCGAGAAGAAATTCATTTAGCCAACCAGGGTCTTTCTGTCCTAGTGTTCCTTTAAGATTGGAAATTCAAAGAGTTTAATTAATGACACTGAGTAGTAATTATTTCAGAGATTATGTGAACCATCAACTAAGTTACTTTTGTATCACTACAGCTAATTAAATTACTAATACTTGCGAATCTCTTCTATCTATAAAGTTAATCCTTATAACATGTTACACTCATGCAAACAAGTTTTACTGCTTCAAGTACTTTCAGTAAGTTATTATACATTAATATAATCGACAACAGTCATATGTAATGTGCATTCTCAAATTTGCCTATTCTATTTGAAGAACAGAGATAAGGTAAGATTTGAAAAAGCATGAATATTAATATGAAAAATAGTATCTAAGATATCAACTTTAAATATTCTGCGAAATATATTGTAATTAGACAACAAAATCAGGCAAGATAAAGAGATATTTTTATAATTATATTTAAATGGCGTTGACAAACCTTTGTCGATTTATCAAATTGTGGGTATGGCTTAAGTGCAATCCTAAACATATTTTATTTAAACCAAACAGATATAACCACAAGTGTTTTTCTTAATTCTATTGAATTATTGAGGGACATTGGAGAGTTGATTAAAATGGCAAATTGGCCACTATTGTGGCTTATCGTTCAATGAACTAATGAATACAATTATCATGTCCAAATATATATATCAACAACAAACAAAAAAGAGTTTTACCGCTTATAGTACTTTCATTAAGCTATTATCCGTTAATATAATCGATAACAGCCACATTTAATGTGCATTCTCAAATTGCCTATTCTATTTGAAGAACAGAGATAAGGCAAGAATTGAAAAAGTATATTAATAAGAGAAACAATATCTAAGAGCAAACTTTAAATATTCTGCGAAATAAAATCAGGCAAGATAAAGGGATAATTTTGATAATTATATTTAAATGACGTTGACAAAATTTTACCGATTTACCAAATTGTGTGTATGGCTTAAGTGCAATCATAAACATATCTTATGTGTTTCTTAATTCTGTTGAATTATTGACGGACGTTGGAGAGCTGATTAAAATGGTAAATCAGCCACTAATTACCGTTCAATGAATTAATGAATACAATTATGTCCGAATATATAATGTTATAAATACTGTTCATTAGTCAAAAGTATTAACCGAGTAGTTTTTCAAATTTAATCTGATCCTTGTATTTATGAACAACAACATAAATTGATGGTATTTTTGTATTACAAAACAGAGAGAAAAGAGAAAGTTGCATTGCAAATTTGTCATTGAACGATTACAAATAATTTTTATTTACTTTTTTAATGATTTTTTTGTTTTTTTTGTTTGTTAATTGACATTTTTGTTATTTAAATTGATGTAATAATGGAAATTAAAAGGATTCCTGCATGGATCTACATGTTTCTAAGTTGAATTAGAAGACATGTACATGTATATGCAACCAAACTGACACATTGTTATTCAAAACCTTCATTATCGCCGCCGGTTATAGAAAAGAACTCGAGCATATTCAAGGTCGAGGCCATTAGGAAACCTTCTTTTCAGATGGATACTGAGTGGATGGTCATCGAATCCCACAAAATAAATATTACGAAGAGCTGAACAAGAAGGAGCAAGGAAATGAAAATATACTTCAGGTTCCTGTCCTCTAAATCAAAACATCTATAACAACCATGAAAATCAAAACATCTACAAAAATAAGTCCATATGATGAGGACCGTAATACAAATTCAAAGCCAATTCTGTTTTCATCATGAACAATGAAACGATTATTGGTTTTGTGCATTGAGCTCACGGCCATTACAAACTGGATCATGGAGCTCCAACAATGCTTGGACAGAACATGCTGAAGGTGGGGAGTGAAGGGGGGGGGGGGAGAGAAGGATGGAAGTATCGGTGTTCGTAACACACCTGACAGGTAACATTTGTTTTAGAACTGCAAAATCAAAGAAAAGGTCATGCGGGCAAGTTTTGTAGAAAATGCCGTGTCTCCTATTTTTAATATACGTAGGTTCAAAGAGATATACCACGAAACCAAGAGATAGAGGAAAGGAGGGAAATTCACGTAACAATACGACAATCAGTGTAGGACAGAAAATAAATCTTCCATTAATGATAAGGTCACAACTCGCCGTACCTTATACGTGCAACTCCCTACGACGGATTTCGTAGAAAATTCGTGCAGCCCACATACCTGCAAGGCACGTTGCAGGACATGCAGGATTTTTTTTTTTTTTTTTTTTTTTTTTCTTTACTACAGAAATGCAGGAATAGCAGAAATTGACCCACGAGGGCTGTAGGCTACGTTGCATGCGCGTGTCCCGTATCCTACGGCGAGTTGTGACCGCCGCGTAACGCACTAAAGGATGTTCTCCTTCCCTTACAGGCCTATATGAAGGAACAGCTTTGCAGTGGCGGATCCAGGTGGGGCGCAGGGGACCTGCCCCTATATTTAAAACAAATGCGCATTTATACTGTGCATGTGAAAATCGCTCATTACTGTAAATTTGAAAATCGGAAGTTTTAGATGGCGCCCCCTCCCTCTATGGGGCCTGACGCCCCTATTTTAATATATTGGATCCTTCACTGTCCTTTAGAATATCGTCTCTGTGAATAGGCATGAACACCTTCAATAACTCTCAGACACGGATATAGGGGGGGGGGATGGGCACATTTCTCCATCAATTATTCAATAGGTGAAATGAAATAATAAGATACTTTGTATTCAAAGAGACACAAGGTAATTTCAATATCTATGATAATACAAAAATTTGTAATGTGATTCGAGGACATCAAAATGAGCGATATTGGAGTGCGTATTAGGACATGTAATCTAATATTCGAGGTTTGTTATAAAGAATTGATCAACTCATTAAATGTTGGCATGCCTGCTTGATGAAGACTTAAGCACCTGTTTCAACTCTCTCGTGTTCATCCGATATTTGAAAACATCTATATGCGATCTTGAATTCAACGGGATTTTAAAATGCGGCACGTTCGTGCAACGTGTCTCGCATTGTATTCAGGTTGCATGTAACCATTGTGGGCCAAGGTCTGCGATTTCTACGGTTCTGCATTAGAGGTACCTCCTGTGTGTCGTACCTGCAACGTGAATTTCTGAAGAAAAAAGTACTTGCGACGTAGAATTCTAATTGGAAATCCTTCGTAGAGAGTTGCACGTTGCAACTGTTGTGACCCAGCATGGGCTCAAGCACACAATCAAAATTTTGCATGTTCATTTGGTTAAAAACATTATGCATACCTATCTAACCACAGAGCAAACTATTAGCTTTAGGTCTTTGTTTATGTGAAAACTTAATTATACATTTTGTTTGATTGGGTTAGTATGTTACTGAACCGTCTTGTAGCCTGGAGTCCGAATCGTAGAAAACATAGAAAGCCAATGCAAAGTATGCGCCAGATGTTCATATAGATTTGCTTACCACATTTTGAATATTTTGATATCAGAGCCTGTACTAGTGCGATCATATTAGAGAATAGGGGCAGAAAATTTGGTATATGGAGATATACCAAATAGAAGGGGTTGAGAATAAAAGTTGCAAAGAACGTAAAATATTGAAAATGAATGAATACTTCAAGGAATTAAACCGTGAACATTATAATATTATTCTTCATTCCACATCAATGCATTATAATTGTGTGTATGATTTCGAGAAAAATATAAAGTAACAGCAATGCCAACGCCTCAGTAATTTCCGTCTTGTTTTGCAAGGAATGCAAGGAAGGCACAAAATATTGAATTTTATTTCAATCTAATTTATTTTTTGATTATCTATTCATATATTTTTTAATATTTGTTTTCATATTTGATTAAAATGTGACCAATGTTTTCATATTTGGGGGTCTTTTCCCCTCTCTTTTGTTTCCTTTTTTTTTTTTTTTTTTATTTTTGGCGGATAGGGGCATAACATCAGATAATTTCAAACCAGAAATGATATACATTTACAATAATAGTCTCTATTGGTTCCTGACTATACCAGCATGTAAAGCTTGGTTAATATAGAACAAATATAAAAAAAAGAATTATATATATATATATATATATAAAATATATTACTATATATTATATATTATATATATTATATATATAATATATATATATATATAATATAAAAATTATATACTATATATATTATAATATAATATATATAGTATATAAGGCGAAATGAATGAAACAGATGACTCGAAACGTAGCTCTCAAATTCCTTTAATTCACAAGCTTTCGGCCAGCACGGCTCATCAGGCTACAAAATAAGACGAAACAAAATTAGACAAAACATGAGTGGTTGACAGGCAAAACCTGTTATATCAACAAAATTTAACAGAAATTTGTTTTGTCTTTGTCGTCTTATTTTGTAGCCTGATGAAGGCCATACTGGCGAAAGCTTGTGAATTAAAGGAATTTAGAGCTACGTTTCGAGTCATCTGTTCATTCATTTGCCTATACAAAATAAAAGATGGTTCACTGCATACTAAATAAAAGATGCGTTCATCTATATATTATACTATAATATCTCTACACGATTGGTTAAATTGAAATCATACAGTGGCGATCCAGATTTCATTAGAGGGGGGGGCCCAAAAATTTCAGATTTGGTACATCCAATTTTTGTTTTTATTTACACCGGTGCGAGCCAAAGGTACACTCAAATTTTTTCACGTACATACCGAAGATAAGCGGGGGGGGGGGGGGGGCGGAAGGGGGGGGGGTTTGTAGTTGTAAAAAAAATTTGGTCTTCGGCCATCAAAGAGGTCATTATGTTCAGCCATAGGGGTAAGGTGTTGGGGTCAATCGGCCCGCTCGTCTATTTTTACTGCGCTTTTTTTTTTTCTTCTTTTTTTTTCTTCTCCTGTTTTAAACATTTTTTTTTGGCTGGGGGGGGGGCCTGGATCCGCGCGATACATGTACTCAAAAGATGAGTATTTGGTATGCCGCAGAGCTATCGCAATGCTTCAATGGAGAATGAATTCATTATGCCGTTTCATAGCTTGGATGAAATTTTTAGAATTCTATGTATCAGCATCTATATGTGACTGATATTAAACATATAGAAGCGTGAAGCGCGGGCCTAAAAATACAAATTCCAGTCTACGATAACGTCAAAGCGGACTGAATATGTACAAACATTTGTGAAGAATTCTAAACCAGGGATATACGTGGTTTAGAATTTGATATGGCTTTGCGAGTTTTATGTCGGAGGGAGCTTATTTGTTTATTTTCATATATACCATCAAAAGTGACCTTTTTACACGATTGACGTGTTAGTTATATAGGCCTACGTATTCAAAAGGACCACTAACGCGAAAACAAATGATAAAATAATGGTATCATCTCACTTGTCATTAGACAGGATAAGACGGATTTTGAACTAGTTTGAGATTGATTTGAGACGGTTTTGAAATGGCATATCAATTCTACTCCACGTGAAATGTAAATCTAACGTATGACATTAAATCTTAACATAAAGACGCGTCCATTATTTGAAGATAAAGAAGTTGAGGGTATTACTTTGCTCAAATCTTTTGCTGTGGTCACACCATCAGAGTTGCTCAAAGTGTTTATGTCATGTTCAAATGCTACTTGCCGGGTTGACCCTATTCCAACTTGGCTCTTGAAAAATAACATTGATAATCTGCTTCCCTTACTTACAGATGTTGTTAATAACTCACTAACTACAGGTGTCTTTCCTTCAGGGGCTCACACCGCTATCATCAAACCATCTCTGTAAAAGTCTACTTTAGATAGAAATGAGCTAAACAGCTATAGACCGATCTCAAATTTAACTTTTGTTGGTAAGCTTATTGAAAAGGTTGTTTGTAATCAACTAATCCAGCATATGGAATCCAGCAGGTTACTCGATCCATTCCAGTCAGCATACAGGCCCAAACACAGTGTAGAATCTGCTCTTGTTAAAGTCAAGAATGATATTATGTTTGCACTTAATTCTGACAGAGTTGTATTATTGGTCCTTTTGGACCTATCCGCAGCATTCGATACTATAGACCATGATACTTTTATATCACGCTTGTCCAGCAGAATTGGAGTTAGATCTGTTGTTTTGTCCTGATTTAAGTCATATCTAAGTGGTTGGTCCTCGCAAGTTGAAATATCAGGTGAACTATCCAAACTCCAAATTTCTAACTTTGGATTACCACAAGGCTCAGTCATTGGCCCTCTAGGTTATTCAGTATATACGCTTCCCGTGGGTGACATAGCGAGACACCATAATATTAGTTATCACCTTTACGCATATGATACTCAGTTATATATGTCTTTCGACCCGAAAACTGCAGGAAACCTTGAAAAAGCCCTTGATAAACTGCAGAGATGCATATTTGACATCAAACAGTGGATGACGGTAAACAAATTAAAGCTGAACGATTCAAAAACTGAATTTTTCATGGCTACCTCCACCCACAATTTGAAGAAATTGCCTGATTTTCAGCTTAAAATTGGTGACCTCAGTATCAGTCCCTCAGAAAGAGTTAAGAACTTGGGTGCATATTTTGATAGACATATGACTATGCATGATCATATTTCTTCTGTTTGTTGTACTGTTACATATCATTTGAAGGAACATACTAGAATTTCGTAGGTTTATTGATTAGTTTCAACCACAAACATGCTATACGCTCCTTATCCTTCTTCGTCTGATTTCTGTAATGGTCTTCTTTCCTCAGTACCAGGCCCAATTAACTCGGATCAGCTCTCAGAATTGGGCCGCCCGCTTGTTTTTGAAGTCCGCCGTGACACACCTCCTGAACCCCTGTTACATAATTTACACTGGCTCCCTATGAGACAACGATCATTTTTCAGTTACTTCTTTTTGGTAACAAATCACTTAAAATCTAGCCCCAAGTATTGTCTGATTGTTTAGAATTATGTTCCAGGTAAAAGAACTAGAATCTTCGAAAGACCCACTTAAGTTGACGTACTTAACTAACGAAAACTGACCGGAGATAAACCTTCACTGTTGCATCCTCAAAGGAATGGAACAACTCCCTCTCAACTAAGACAATCCCCAACAGTTGAATCGTTCAAGAAGTCCTGAAGACTTTTTGTTTTAAGGAACTACGTTCATTAATATATGTGGTTTTATTGTTGATTTCTTTTATTGTGAATATGTATATTGAAATTGTTGAGCGCTTTGGCCATTGGGAAAGGCGCGATATAAATATTGGGTATTATTATTTTTGAGGAGGGGAAACGCAACATTACATTCATGAGTTTCGTGAAATACACGCATCTGAGCGGCGCAGAAAATTATACGGCTCACATTAATGTCAACAAAACTCGCGCTAACGGCGGGAAGCGACGATTGACAAACTTGCAAGAATTATTACTTAGCGTACAAAAAACTCGCCTAAGAAAACTCCCTGTCGGTAAAATGGTATTATCAGTCGATCCGTTTCGAGGAAATTCGTCAATGGACATGAAATAAATAATTAACTTGTTCATAGTTTTCGTGGTAATGCTTCAGACAAGATCTGGAAAAAGACATTTTGGCAAGCCTATAACACCATTGTGCTAAAGTTGTAATCAGAATCTTTTATTTCACATAGATTGATGTTCCTAACGATTTTGATATAAATAGTGATCTTTCACATCTTGCGAAGACGCCGTCCACATGCGATATGCATGTGATATGCGGAAATATTGACCCGTCGAGTAAAGATTCGTTGGTGATATGTTCAAAGTGACAGACCTTTTTTAACCAAATCGAAATGAAGTACCATCTTGGAAAAGCTGAGAATTCAAGCTTTTAAAAACTGCTTGATCTTAAGTGTAACATAATTATGCGTAATCGAGGAAGATGACTATACAGCGTATGAGCTATTTTGAGAGCAAAATTGGCCATATTGTACAGAATTTGATCTTACTAGATTTCGAATTGACTCAAGTGACAGGACTTTTTTTTCCCTTTGCCAATAAATTATTCCTATTTTTGAAAAATTCAGACTCTTAGCGTACTTATTCAAGTTGATTCATTTCTTTGAAAAGGTAGTTGCTCGCCGCATAATCTCAAGAAAAACAAAGTGAAAAACTGCTGCAAATTACAAAAAGTCTATGGCCGCGTTCGCTTTGCGTAGAGTGATAGCGCCCTCTTCCCCTTAAGTTTACAACTAGAATTGATATGTTTTGAAACTAGTGGCGGAGACGTTACAAAGACGTATACTTAGCTGAGTCTCCGCGACGTCTCATGAGAAAAATTGAACATGTTTAAATCACATGAATGTTTTTCCATCACGCGAAAGTCTCAGAGACGTCTCCGCGAGATGAGATACCACTTTATGGTGGTATCTCAAGACCATGATATCTCAAGACCATGAGACGGATTTGTGACTAGTTCAGGACGGGTTTGATACGGCTTTGATACTAGTCGCGGAAAGGTCCCAAAGTGGTCTCAGAGACATCTCCTGAATCTCCGCGAAATCTCGTGAGTCGCGGGAAAATAAAACATGCTTACGAATGTGTTTCAATATTTCAAAACGAGCCGAATCCCGCCACGAATGTTTAAGAATCCCTCCCGAATTTTCGCTCGGGGAGGGAAAACAGAATGCTCCCGATCGGGCTTCGAATCCACCGGAATGCTTGTATTCGGGTAGATTCGCAGCTGATTCGGTTGCGGTGTAAACGACGCTTAACCTTTGTGATTGGGGAACGTACAAAATGCTTGAGCAAGTCAAGTTTGTGAAATTTTAGAAGCATATTAACCAAAGGAAAAGAACGTTAGCGAACATTATCAACCCGCGTTTACGCACGGTTATTGTTGGACAACAAATATATTGAAATGTTTGCGAGCGCTCGAAACGTTACCAAAATGTTTTTTTCTGCAATTCGCAAAAAAAAAAATTAAAAAAAATGATAATATAGGTTTTCCCGGCCAATGTCATACATTTTTCATCCGTTTTTATTTAATGTGTATTCAAATTCGTGTGTTTGATGCGAAAGACTGACTTTAGTTAAATAATTTCGTGTTAAAGCTCTCAGATTCGTTTTTAGGCAAACAAAGTAATGGTTGCAAAGTTTAAATTCGGATATAGGCATTTAATTTCATTAATTTTGCATTCAAATTAGTGCAAATTTGAGTATATGGAATGAAATGTCGACAGGATGAAGACGAATTTGAATAGTTATTGCCGAATGTGTATGCTTATTATGTGAAGTAGAATGCGTAAATACGAAATCGATCACAACAATCGTTAATTTGTATGACTGAATATGATTTTGACTGGCAACATTTCGATGCAGCATTGTTTTTTCCGATAATGAATGCCTCTAATATGCAACTGATTGACAAAACAATGAAATTGGCCGGGAAAACCTATAATAATAAACAAATAAATAACAATAACTGAATAGATAAAAAGAAAGAAAGGAAAAAGAAATGATTGAGCATGGTCAAAACTCCTTTTCAAACGTAAGTAAATATTTGCGAACGTTTGCAATTCTTTACCACCACAGGGGGAATGATTCGATTATGCGCTTTTATAGTAAATAATTTATTCATAGGGAATATTACTATTACTGTCCTTTTTCAGCTGAAAATTCTCAGGCCTTTTTGTTGTTTCCAGGCCACTGAATCATTAATGAATAGGACGTGATATTTAAAACTGCATTCCAAGCGCCTTTATGCCAAAACAGCAACAACACTCGGTAGTCGATGGTTAGCAAAATTGTCAAGCAGCTACTAACAAAAGATTGTTGCGTCATTATTTCAATGGGTTTCCGGTTTAATCCTGTGCGTTCCATCGCACTAGAAACTTCCAGCAGTTCAACAGTTGTACACTTTGGATGTTTCCTTTCGTCCTGGAAGTCTTTTGTTCGGTGCAATCCTACTGTTTAACTCTTTCAATGCGTACTTCGCACCGATGCACACGCGGTACCTCGCGCGAACTTCGCATTTCACGCTCAAACTGGTTTCATGGCCCAGTGCACAAAGAAAATAATTCAGCACAGAAGGGGTTCATAGCCCAGCGCACAAAGAGTTAACGTCGTACAACTCTAGTCAGCGTAGTAGAATACAGGCCTAAGACTGTTAAAAGCATACATTTCAAAACAAATTTTCTTCGCACCCCCTCCTCGGCCCTCTCCGAATACATTTCTCTTAAGGCCTATGCCAAACAAAATCGCGACAAGTTGCCCACCCCTCGACCCGGATTTACGCCGTTATATGGAAGTGGCATCTTCCCTCCACGACACCGAGAACGGCATTCCTATTAACTAATAAATTAGCCAAGAATACGTGGGTGTACATTATAGGTCACGGTAAATTTAGTAAAATTATCGATGTGCGATATAAATCAAATAATTACCTAATTCATGAGGGAGGTTCGGAGTCGATCTTTTACTGTCAAGGTGGTCTCGGGGCTATTATTTTTCACGAGCAACATTATTTTAGTCTATCAGAAAATAATATAGCTACAAAGTGCTGTCTCTAAATAAATGAGATATCTTTAGAAATATGGGTCGCCTGCAATAAAAAAAAAAGTTCTAATTGCTTTTACAAGGATTGTGTTTATACATTTACTTTTGAATGCCATTTAATATTCTATGTTACAATTTTATAATAAAAACATAAGGCTAAAACTTGCTCTCGTGCACACGGACCAATTTCTCTGGTTCCGTTGTATGTTAAGTGCGTGTACAACATAAGTGGGAAAATATCACTCCAGGTTCCTTACTTTAAAAAAAAAAAAAAAAAAACTCATTTGTTTGGGAGAAAGATGTAATCAAACGCTTAGAATTCTTTATCACCATATACTTGCTGCATCGACGCCTCAGAACAAATAAAACACCCACAGAATACCATCATACAATACGACTAGCACAAAATATAATATAATATTCTCTCACTACTGTCCTGTTTGGGATTCATCGGATTCCCCTGAAAAATCGTCTTACCAATCATATATAATTCAATTGTAAATTATTCAATACTTGAGAATCTGAGATACTGCCCTATATAAAATAAAAATCATCCTTCACATCGGAGAATAATCGCAGGAGAATATGATTTTCTTTTTCCCATTTTGGTCTCTCAATCCGAAATTTTTAATAACAATAATTTTATGAGAGGAAAGAAAGTGGTTATATTATATTGATAACGCTATAGACAAGGATTATTTTAACGATCCGTTTAATATAATTATGTTAGTTGCTTTCTTGAAAATCAAAGGAATTTTAATTTTCATAAAAAGTATTTGAATGGAATAATTTGAATTTGATGATCTAAGCTGTCTAAAAATATCGTCGTTAACTATATTAGGGTTTATTTTTGCATTTTTTCATATATTTTCAAGGTAATAAGACTTGAAAATTGTTGCTTCACTCTACCCCCCCCCCCTTCGTTGTGAAGGTGATCAAAAGATGGACTACTTCAATAAATTTGCCCACTTGCATTTACATGAAGTACTTATGGCCAGAATGAATTTGCAATTAAATTAATGTGATGATAAACACTTACCTATAAATGGGTTTATTTTTAAGAGGTTACCTACGATGCAATTAAACCACTGTCAGTTTGTACTTTAGCATGCTCGAAAGGATTATTTATACGGTCTGTGTCAAATAAAATCGTACAAATGGAAAACATTTTTTTTTATAATATGAAGATTAATCACAACCTGGTATTGTTTGGTATTTCCATAAAGCAGGAAAATCATACTTTCTTCTCCATTTTTTCATTACATTTGGAGCTGTACTTTTTGAGATAAGACTATTTTTCTACAATTAAGAAAAATTCATTTTTTTTTGCACGCCGTCCCATGTTTAGGTTTCGCATAATGGCCATGAATTCAGCGCTCCAGAACAATAAAAGTGTGCAATTTCGATTTGTTCCTCGTCGCACAAAATTTAGCATAACTTTTGTTTTACGAAAGCACATTATACAGAATAAAGTCCATCAGCAAGGAAAATCTTTTGGCTTTAATTTGGTACCACATACACACACTATTTGAAAATATTTCACACCCTAAATTTTTTCCCCCGACTGTACCATGTTTTTAATACAGACTGTATATCGTTCCTTTTATTCATTGCAAAGCTATTTACTTTAATATGCAGTTTTTAAAAACTGTAACTTTATAGAAATTTTGCGATAAGTTAGACTTTAGATGCTATAGTGAGAAAGACAATGATGGATATCGAGATCGAGAGAGAGAGAGAGAGAGAGTGCGCGAGAGAGAGAGAGAGAAAGAGAGGGAAGAGAGGGAGGCACAGAAGAGAAAAGAGAGAGGGGGGGGCGGGAGGGGTGGAGTCGCAATAACCAAGATATAACCAAATAAATTTGTGTTTATTCTTTGCTGAATGCTAAACAAAATTGCTGGAGGTTCGTACATTAAACCTTAAACGTTGACACTGGTTGACTATAGGTAAGAGCTATCCTCATATCATATAAACTTCACAGAAATATGATACTATTAGGAATTCCAATATCAACGTATTACTGACTTTCATACCCTCCCATTTGACGTAAAATTGAGATATTGGTGTGAGGTATATACAAAAGGACAGTCTTAAGTAAACGAAATGAATGTATTGGTAAATGACAGCAAGACAACAAGAAAAGGACGCTCCGGGGTAAATCTCATTTTCCACTCGGAGTTTGAGCGGGACATGCACTTTGGAGTCCCCCTGGGGCTTGAAGTTGTCATACGAGTTATTATTGCAACTTTCCGTTAGCTTAACATGCAAATATGAAATATTAAAATGGATGAGCAATAACTTTTCCGAAGCTATTCCAGGCGCCCTATGGTATGTATCTTACGTTATCTGATCCGTGATCATATTGACGATTCGGCTATAATGCTATTGACAGGTCATTCAAATTTGGAAGCATTTTTCTACGTCACGAACCCCTATTCCGTACGTGAAAATCCCCTGTGTGTGTTCTTTAAAAGTGACTTATAGATGCAATACATATCTTTAAAGAAATACAAAGATGCAATACACTTTATGATCTGTTGAAATGAAATCTGATCCACTTGGACATTACTATTATTAAGGCGGGGGTGTAGATGGTATTAACGCTTATGCATACAATAAAAAAACAAAGCATTCCCAGTGGGGTGCAGTTATTTATTCATTGAACTAACAAAGAATATCACAAGAAAAGAGGATATCTCAAAAGCTTAGATTTATAATTTCCTACAATATACTTGCATGTATTAAAGGCAATCTTACAAGATTTGTAAAAGTTGATCTAAGTCATTAAGCTAAGGAAGAAATCCGTAACCATTAACTGTTTAATTATAAACAGATTACAAGCTTATCGCGAGGTGTCAATAATGCTCCCACTTTTGCTTCACACACACAAAAAAAAAAAAGAAGACTAAAAAGAAGAAAAGAATAACAAAGGATTTCAAGGATAATTTTCTAATTGTCGTCACTTCTAGAATGCGTGTGTGTATACTTCCAAAACTAGGAAATTGAATCGAAGTACGTCGAGAGTTCCTATAAGCCCTCAGATGGAATTTATTGTATTTCATTTCCATATTTCCAGGAGCCCGACAGTCAACCTTGCTGCGGTGATGTTACTTTCTTCAAAATTTGTAATCAAACCACATACGCATTAGATTAGAATGCAATTTACATTTTGTTATCCATTTTTATCTGCATGTTATCACGTATAATGGATAGCATTTACTTAGCTTATGTTTAATTTGTTATTCAAGAAGAATGATTATCAAAATATTATTGCATTTGTATTGGCAAATACAGCTTAAAACAAAAATGGTAATTAAGATTCCCATCCCTCCCCGGATTTGGAAAATGTATAATTGTTTTTTTTTTTTTCTTATTAATTTCCATATGTGGGATGGAGGATCATTATTCTTGGAAGTTTATTTGGCTGACGGCAAACGAATTTCAAAGAGATTTTTTTAAATAGAAAAATCCTTTGCTGCCCTCAAACAAGAAATATGAGTCAGAAATAACGAAGTTCTGTTTGTGTAAATCATTGATACTTGCATTCCATGACTTTATTAACAAATTCGTTATGCTCTATTAACAAAAGATTTTGGCTGATCGTCAACGAAACGGAGTCTTGAGTTAAGACATGTATCATCTCTGTATGAACAAATTCATGAAATAGATCTAAAATAAAACTATCATCATGATGGTTATGGTAAAACATCGATTTTTTTTTTGCCTAGGACATGTACAAATGATGTAGGGAGCGAGGAGGAGGAGGTAAAATTTACCAGTGTTACATTATTGTAAAACTGACATGCATGTACAATTAGTATTGTTGCTTATGTTTGTACCATTTTGCTGGATAACTATTCACTATTGACTGATATGCTTGATTATTGGAAACAATAAGAACAAGGTTTCAGAGATGGAACGTATAGAGCGTGAAAGAGATGGCCTCAGATAGTAAAATATAAAGGACGAGCTACACTCTAAAACTGAAGTGCTATTTTTAGCACTTCAGGGGCTGAAATCAGCACTTTTTAAGAGTTTGTATGACTGCACTCAAAGTGCTGTTCAAAGTACTGTTTTAGCACATTCACGTGAGCTGAATTTTCAGCAAAATTGGACAAAAATGGCGTGATTTCGTTGGGATTCGAACCTGGGTCCCCTGGATGAGAAGCGCTTACGAGCACGTTAGACCAATTCACATCTCACGATTGCTAGCAGATCATATTGTTTCATGATGAACTTTCTTCAATCTTGCCATTATTATCTACTATGCTTTCATAATTCAAGCAAGTTAGGGAGATCTCCGTTGGTCTATTGGTAACGTCAGCGGTACTCTTCCATATCTAGGTGAATCCTGTTCGAATCCCATACCGACATTGAACATTTTTGTTGTTGATAAATTATCACTTAGGTAAGTGCTAAAACAGCACTTCAGGTGCTGATTTAGCACTTCAAGTGCAGTCACTATACGAGCACCCATAAATTTGCAATTCAGTTTTTAGAGTATAATATGAGGGGGATAATAATACTATCATTTCAGCACCTGCAATATAATCTTAAATGCTATGAAAAGTAGTATACAAAATTGAATATTCTTATATCATTTTAAGCGATCATATTAAGAAAAAAAATCTTTGGAGATAATATTTTTCTTCCATTAATTTGTCATATCGATTTGTAGACGAAGATCGTGTTGGACTCCTAGTTTTAGGGGCACAGACACGGAAAATGGAGAGGGGGGGGGGGGAGGGCTATGAGTATCTACCAAGAACAGTTTATAAGATTATTACTTTATTACCATGCACTTTCAAATGATGATGAGCTGAAGCAAATTGTGAACACACCAATTGTCCATGTATTTGTAGTTAGGACAAATAAATTATATGAATGATTCAATGGATGAATGTAAAATATAATGTAGCAATCGGGAGGCTTGACTTTTAATTGTCTTTCATGTTGGTGATAACTATAGGCTCAATTTAGAGAGATCGAATTACATTATGATTATTTGGATAATGAAATCGCCCTTTTGTTTCTTTTTTTTTCTTTAATATTACGTGAGGTACATTTTCCCTTAATAAACGTCATAGTTTCCTCCTTTGAGAGTTAAAACCCCTTTTAATCAGGCCCAAATTCGAACCTTATTTTGATTGACTGAAATCGAACTGTTGTCATGGCGTGAGGAAAAGCTGAAATCCCAAACTGATATTTCCATCTATATTGATATACGATCTTATATAATTTCATCGTCCGAAATATGCAGGATGTGAGTTGATTGTTCTTTTATCTTTGTCTTTCTTTTGTCGATGAATTGTCGGCAAAATGTCTCCAGGGTATCCAATATCATATTTTTTAGTGAGTGGTCTTTAGAATGTGTAAGACGATGACAGAATTTGAATCAAGACCGTTGACCACGTGATTCCTCCTACTGATATCTGAGTTAAAGATTTAATTCAATATTTCGTTGATGTTGATTAAAAAGGAAGGCAATTTAAAGGAAAAATACTGTCTTATGACAGGAAATAATAATAATAAAAAATCTAATAGGATACTTCTTGCGTATGAAATATTATATGATAAAACGGAAATACTTCTTCCATGTCACTCCTCAATATCATAATCATTAACAAATAGATTATTATCCTGATGCAGGAATCCCGTGTCCGGTATTAGCACACCTATTATGAACCAACCTCATGTATTCCAGACTACATTGCACCTGATGAGAGCTAATAGTAGGGTTGGGCAAATAATGACTTTTTTCTGAAAAGTTATGTCAAACAAGTTATTTCTATAGTCAAATTTGATGTAGAATCCAAAAATGACAATGATTTTTGTGTACGATGAAGTCTGACGTCGCTAAAGTGCAAAAAACAAAAATAGTGTATTTTGCCCATTCATCACACACTTTATAGGTATAAACCGGTTTTATTTTGTTTCTTTATGGATTTTGATGGTTTAAAAGCTCAAATCTGACAATTTTATCATGACCAAATGTACCTAGTATGGTTATAGGTGTTAATTAGTGATTTTGATATGAGGTGATTTTTGCTCGATATTGACTGAAACTAACTACCAAACTACACTAACAGTCAACTTAGGTAGGATTAATCTTGTTGGATTAATCATGTTGGGTTCCCTGACACCCAACAGACACATAAAAACGCAATAAAAGTGGTTTATACGTATAAAAAGTATGATAATTGGGCATAATACGCTATTTTGGCGTCCATTTTGGTTTTTTGCACATTAGCGACGTAAGACGTCATCGTATGCAAAAATAATTGTCATTTTCAGTTTCTACGTCGAATTTTACTATAGAAACAACTTGTTTGAAAAAAAAAGTTGAGATTCGCCCAACCCTACTAATAGCCAGGAGGGCAATAACATTAATGTAAAGCCACATTAAAGGTATATAATCGCATAATTTGCGATGGAGAAAACGCTATGCTGGGTTCCTACGTGCCTCCACACGCGTAAGTATGTGAATTGCAGGTTCGAAATGTTGTTGACTCCACTGACTTGCACAGTTTTGAACGGGATTTTATGTAAATGTGCTCGGCAGTGAAATGAATTGAATAAACTTCTCTACGGTGTATACTCATGACAAAATATACCTTACAGGTCACACACGCCTAATTAATATCGGACAGCAACATTATTCATTCGACACAACTCATTCGAAAAATATGTAGTTTTGAACAGCTGATAGACACAAATGTATGCATATGATTCACAATTGAACAATCATGAAGCTTTGCATACGGCTGCTATTTTAGGAGATTAGAACTGCAAGTTTGACACCAAATTCTAGCTTTTGACTACAAATAAAGTCGTTTCTGCGGGGGGGAGGGGGAGGGTTTACCGGCGCTAAATTGATTTATTTTTAAATGAGCGGCCAATAAGGGCATAATTTCTTGACTAGATTTAAAAGAATGAGTAAATTGCCTTCCGTTCCACATAATCACGCAGAAGTGACTTAAATCCAGATTTTATACGATTTTATCTTACTTCAAAATTTACACGCAACCTATATGAGATCATAATTACAGGTGTGAACCCTAAATTAGGGGTGTTTAATGACATTCGAATACAGAAACAGATTTAGGGGTGGGTCGTGAAACAGGGTTAAAACAGTTATGACGATACCTTTCAAATCATAGGTCATTTATAACATTAAAGCATTTCACAAAACCCCCAGAGATAGCCAACGAGAGAGAGAGAGAGGGAGAGGTGGAGCGGGAGGGGGGGGGGGGGGGGGGGGGGGGGGGGGGGTGGTTAAAGATCAGGTAGTAAAACCCAGTCCTGTCATGCATCTATAAAAACGCGTTTTCTGACCCCTCCCCGACCACATGTCTCTATCTCTCCCTCTCTCCCTCTGCCTATCGACTGTTGAATGTTTTAAACCTATTGGATTTATTTATTTATTTATTTATTCATTTATTTATTTATTTTTATTTTATTTTTTATTATTATTTATTTATTTTATTTATTTATTTATCTATTTATTTATTTTATTATTTATTATATTATTATTTTTTTTTTTTGTGGGGGGGAGCTTAGTCTATAATTTTAATACTCCTCCTCCAATCGTAGCAAGGTTTACCAATCAAAATAAAGCAAGTGCGACTTTGATGACAAAGTTGTTTAGGAGGACCCATTCTTCCAATTCTATGTTGACTCTTGTTTAAGTAAATTGCAAAAAAAAAAAAAATAATAATAATAATAATAAAATAATAATAATAATAATAAAATAATAATAATGATAATAATAATAATAAAAAATAATAATAAAAGATCAAAAAATGGTAGCGCTCTTTTCAGTAGGATGTCTTGAAATATTATTTTGAATATTTTCCTTTAATTAACTCTTGGCACATTACTTTTAAGTTTGCTGGTCCATCTGTTGCCTGTATTGCTTTTGAACCACCAAGTGCAAAACCCAAAAACCTTCCAAGGTACCTTTAAGAACAAATGGTATTTGGAGAGTGTATCTGAAGAAATTTAGATCATTCATTGGTTTTTCCCTGAGGATCTTCTTACTTTAGCAGAGGCTACCCCGGCCTTGAAATTGTCACGTAATTATCTAGATTAAGTATCACCATTATGTGGATGGAAGACAGTGGAGGTGGGTTTATGCATGATTAGTGGTAGAAAGAGGCTTAAGAGAGAGGGTAAGAGAGAGAGGGAGAGAGAGAGAAGGTCATTTTCAGTTGAGGATGAGAGAAAGACAAAATGAAAAACAAAAACAAAATGAGGTTAAGGGAATGGAAACAGATGAAGAGAAGAAGAGTCCGCGATTTTTTTCCCCTTTTCTTTTCTTCCATTTTTATTTATTCTAAAATGGTTTTGGTGACTGTGTTTACAATGAGTCGGAGAGAGAGAGAGAGGAAGGGAGGGAGAGAGAGGGAGAGCAAGAGAGAGAGAGAGAGAGAGAGAGAGAGAGCAGGATAGACAGAGAGAGAAAGAGAGATGAGTACAATGAAAGAATGGGGGAAAAGGACAGAACAAACACCAAAAATCAGGTGAGTGCAGGAATAAAACTCCAATCATGTCCTTTCCAAAAGCCGTAAAAGCCGCAGAACAGGATGGCAATTCTTCAATCTACTTTTGCCCACTCTAAAACTTCAAATAAGTTTGACACTTTAAATTGCTCCATATTACATGAATCGTGGACGCCGAGAAATCACTAGTCGGAGCTATACATTTAACATTAATTATATTGGCAATCAGTAATTGGCATAATTATAAAGACCTGCCTTTATTTCAATTTAAAACGTAAAGCGGGTTTCATTACCACTCGATTTAGAGGAAAATTTCCTGCCCAATAAATAAGTCAATTTATTCTTTCGTGTTCAGTGGGAGAACAAATCTGGTAGTGGTCACAAATAACGTTTTCAGTTGAATATTCCCAACCCAAAACAAAAGCATACCGTGTACTTACAGGAAGGAACGAAAAATACGAACTATTTAACAAAAATGTAACTAAAGTTTTAACGCTGTATTCGTCATAAAGTTTCTTGGAAGAAATAAGCATATCCGACTTTGCAATACAACATGAATGAATGAGAAGGTATTATTTAACAGTTGACAAAATAATAAGGAAATTAATTGTATTGCGTGGTTTCAAAGGCCAACTTTTTGTGAGCGTTGCTTGAGCATGATTACTTGTTTGTATGCTATACGGCCTATACTGTTTCGGGTAAAGGTGGTATCTCACTTCGCGGAGACCTCTCTGCATCTCGGATACTCGGAGACGTTTCCGTTATTTCTTTCTCTCCCGAAAACGTCTCTGAGATGTCTCCGCGACGAAAAAGAAAAAAAAATCATAGATTTAAGCATGTTCAATTTTCCATAAAACGTCGCTGAGACTCAGGAAACGTATCTCAGACGTCTCCGTGAATAGTCTAAAAACCGTTTCAAATTCGTCCCAAACCCGTCCCAAACTTAGGCTCAAACCTGTCTAATGGCAAATGAGATACCACCATTAGAGAGATGAATTTTCTTCTTTTTTTTCGAAGCCAAATATTACACAGAAATATAATCTATTCAATATATTCAAGTCAGTAGCAGTGGATAAAGAGACAAGGGAATAAATGGAAGAACAGAGTTTATGAAACTGTTTACATTCCAGGTACACGTTTTATCAAGGTAACTGTTATTATTGAAGAAACAAAGCAAACAAAGCAACGACCCAAATTATATTATTAAACAAAACAAACTATATTCACGTCGACTGAGCCTGGTCTAGGGAAGTTTAACTGAGAACAGAAATGAACACATTGGTCAAAAAAGATCTTCGTTTGTGTCCTGACGAAGACCTTTTTAAAGACCAGTCATTTTGCGTCTCCTGTTTATGATATTATGAGATTTTATACCAAGTTTAGGTTTATGATATTATCCGACGTTATTGAGTTTGATTGTAAATATACGAGCAATTATACTGAGATAAAAATGGATGACTGCGCCTTTAAAGAAAATCTTTGAGGGG
Source organism: Paracentrotus lividus (assembly GCA_940671915.1). Lineage (NCBI taxonomy): Eukaryota > Metazoa > Echinodermata > Echinoidea > Camarodonta > Echinidae > Paracentrotus > Paracentrotus lividus. The sequence goes on from CALNVZ010000174.1 coordinate 71,834,294, forward strand.
GCTTTAAAAAGATCTGAGATTTGATAAATTACTTTATGAATTCATGTTTCATAAGTTTGTATGGTTTCCATTAACACAAGTGTTCTGTTTACGACTATATCATTCTTGTTAGATATTGATGCCTAATTTTTTTCTAATTCAAAATCTTTAATTGGTCATATTACAATTTACTGAATATTACACAATTTGTTAGAGTTTGATGCTTGAATTCAAGTTCAGAATCTTTAATTGGTCATATCACAAATTACTATTCCATATCAACTACTTGAAATGTAAATGTGATAATGAATGGTTAGATTGTATAGGTCTGCTCGGTCATATTAATCCTTCTTTCGGTCGATTCGGTGTAATAAGACTCAACTTTGTTAACATGGCGACTTTGTCCAGAATATATAGATATGTTTCCATTATGTTGGTGAATGCTTTTGCTTGTATGATTTATTTGTATTTATATGGTTTTGTTCTTGTTCTGATTTTTTTTTCTTCAGAAATCTTGAAATAGGCGAAAGCCGAAAGCTCGAAAGGAATAAGGATTTAGAGTTCAAGCTACGTCTACCTGTCCTACACTCTTTCGGTATTATCTGAATCTAAATACGATAACTATCAAGAACACCCGCTTGAACCACCCCTTTTCATATTTTTCTATGGCAATAATTAAATCATGCATTAGCAATCCGTTTGGTGAAATTGACTGTTATAGCATTAAAATTAAAAAGAAAATATGAACAAGTGCAAATTTTCATTTGCTAACATTCGACGTGATATCGAATATTAAAATTGTAAAATGGTTGACGTAAGTACAAATTCGTATGACTTAAGACTTGTGTTTGCTACACTCATGAATTTGAATGCCCAATTGCGAAAGTGAATTTCCATTTTAAGCACAGTCACAAAAATGGGGTAAAAGGGATTGTTGTGCACATTCAATTGACTAAATTAAGGATGAAAAGGGACGAGAAAACCTACATTATCACATTATAATCATTTAATTTTGTAAAAAAAAAATAATCATCAGCTTACAGATTAATATAACTAGCATTTATGATATACTTAGTACATGCACAGTTCTAAATTTCACACTACAATTTATCCATCTAAAATTTATTGACGCATTTTGGGGACAGAGAAAGAAATGTATCAAAGAGACCGTCACACGTTTCTGCATTAATGGTGCGTAATAGCTTTGGTTCTTCTGTACTAGTCGAGGTGAAGGTCATTTGAATGGGTAACTTAATATGAAGAGAAGTGAGATTAATAATAAAGATGCTGTACTCAATGGACAGTTGTATGGAGAAGAGCAATGTATCATCGAGGAAATTTGATAACTTCAAGGAAAGCAATTATCATCAGTAAATTTGATAATATAATGTGTGACGAAAAAGAAAGAAATGCAGAAAGCGAGGGAAGAACACATGATAGAGAAAGATGGAAGGTAAAGAGCGAAAAAGAGAGAGAGAGAGAGAGGCAAAAGCTAGAAGAGAGAAAGAAATATTATGGAACACGGAGAGAAAGTGAGCAGGGAATCAAGGCATACCCGTTTGGCTACATATATCCAGAGAACAGGGAGAGAGAGAGAGAGAGAGAGAGAGAGAGAGAGAGAGAGGGGGGGGGTTGATAATGCACTCTTAAACTTAAGTGCTATATGTACTGGTATAATGACTGCACTTGAAGTGCCGTTTTAGCACTTGTACGAATGTTCTTTTATCAGCAAAAAATAAATAAAAAAAACGTGATATCGGTGGGATTCGAACTGGGGTCTGTTGAGAGATGGAAGGGAACCGCAGATCAGGCGCTGATCCAAGAAAATCGAATTGAATGCATTTCGGGGGCCCAATTGTCTGGGAACAAAAGCGGCTCTATTATGTTTACGCATGGGCCCGGTAAGTTCATTGTGTGACTCCGGTCTGCGTCCACTACTGGCAGATGTTACCAATATATTCAAATGGGATCTCCCTAATTTATTTAAACAAAAAAAAAGTGAAGTAGATAATAAAGTCGGTTGGCAGATTTGCATTATCCTGTAACAATATGATTGGCTATACCAATTGAGAGATATGAGATGGTCTAGCGTACTGGTCATTGCTTCTCATATACAGGCAGGGGACCCGGGATTCGAATCTCCCCTGGACACACTCTTTTCTTTGCTCAGAATGTACATGTAAGTCATGTAGATGCTATAATGGAACTCTGAGTGCAGTAAAACAGCACTCCAAGATCTGTCCCTATGTGAACACTGATAAAGTGCTAAATTCAGCATTTCAAACGCTAAAAATAGCACTTCAGTTTTTAGAGTGTACTTTGACGAAATACCCGAGGCAACTTATATACATGAGAAAATGGCAAGGAGAGGGAAAAGTTTGCGATCGCAAAAAGTTCTAATTGCAAAAGAGAAAGTGAGTGGTTTTATCATACAAAATCAATAATATAATTTGCGAGACGGATAATGTGTCAATTAGAATAAAGTGATATATCAACAGGATAGAGAAGAAAGCATTGTGAGTGAGAATATATAGAAAGAATCGATATGTAGATAGGTAGACCGAGAGGTAGATAAACAAAGAGTGGACCTACGGTTACTTTTTAGGTGTAGATGCATTTTCACCAAGCCGTGCTATAGCTCGTATGCTCTGAAGGAAGAAAAAAAAATCAACTTTCATTGCGAGGAACTGGCGAGAATGGTCTATGACACTGGCTAAAACTTGAATGCCGAAATTCAGCCTGAACACTTTACCTGACACTAACCTTAAAACTAAAATAAAACCATACTTCATGCGAAAGACAAAATAGGGGTAGGAGCATTTATCGGTTCCCGTCGAGGGTAATCACTTACCTCAATGTGGATACACCAAAGTAACTACATGTACAAAATCAAAATGAAGGCATGCTATAAAGAAGAAAATGCTTAAAATCAAAGAAATCATATAGATTTCAATAAACATTATGTTATTCTTCTTTTTCTTAGTAATTTGAAAAAGGTCAAATGAAATTAATTTACTACCTAGGGATTGTTCAAAAAGAGAGTTGTTGTCGAGCAATAAGAATATCACCGTGCATATGATTCTGAATAATTCTTCTGATTGTTGACAGATGTGAACTTCCAACACTCCCTCAGTTCATATACAGTTCCCCTGAGCTTAATAATACGAACAATTGCGGATCCAGGGACGGGCCTTCCTATTCTTTAGAGAGCACTAATTAGACGTAAGTTAGTTGCAGAAAATACGTTAATTGCAGAAAATACTTGGCCTCGCCGCACTTTCTTTCAATTTTCTTCCTGCTGTGCCGACCCACCGCTGTCTTTAATGTGAATTTGACACAAGATTGATTTCAGGATGATATGGAAACCCAAATATGAACTAACAGGGTGACTAAAGTTCCATTGGAAGAAAAATAAATATTGCTATATACATTTAGAAATCGAAGACTCAATCATTTATTGTAGAAATTAATAATTAGTATAGTTATTCATTTGATAATTGTATTTGAAATATTTGACGTAATACAGAAAAACGGACCAAATTGACACTCAATTATTGAAATTATTTAGAATTTTTTCCCCACAATGTTCACGCATTGATTTTATTTAATTAAGTGCATTTGACATTCCTGTGGAGTGTCCCAACAAAGTATTGTATCTCGGCATGGTGTTTTTTTTTGTTTTGAATTGGTGTTTCGATATCAAATGCTTTTAATCAACATCTCTATCAAAGAGTCAGCCAGCTGGAAATGTATTCGATGTTTTTTCTTCCCGAGGTACTTTTGTGAGTGCCAAAATATCAAAACAAACACACAAAATCTCGTCACCTCTTTTCAGCATACCGTTATGGTCATATCGAAACAGTACAGCGTGGATGCCTGTGAAAGAAAACAGTTCGAATACTTACCAGCATTTTTGGAAACCTTTTTTCGATTTGCGGCCGTAGGTCCAAGAAACTGGGGTGGATGCCGCCAATGTTGTTTTCAGCAAAGTCAACAGTGTTATCCTGTATTGGCGTGCAGTTCGTGTCGCCTATTAACCCGCCCAGGCACAGAAAAAGTGCGAAAATTACACAGGCAACTCTTGTCGTTAAAGAGTGGAGGAACATCGTCTGCTGAGGTGGAAACATAGTGGTAATTGGTCTCAATCGATTTCGAGGCTTCTTACCAAAATAAATCAAAATAAAATGAAAGCACACTTTCTTGAAAGCGACGAGGGGAACGAAGGAAGATTCACTGTCGGAAAGCACCAATCATGAAATGATAGTGTGGTGAAGAACTCTTAAAAGAAATGTATCTACTTCTTGAGCTTGATTCCTCCCCGCGAAGACGGCTCACGTTCGCTTCTCTTGCCAGCATGCGTTCTTTTCTTCGTTCTGCGCTTTTCCCTTCATAGAAAACAAGAAAGAAACTTAATGGTATCAATCCACCCCCGGAACCGTTGGAGTAGGAATATTGCGAGTGAAGAAGCGAACGCGATCCACCGTGTTATATCATCAACCTGCTGATAGATGTCTCCCTCATTGTTGGACAGTCAGGTTGCTGTTGTCGTTGTTGTCGACCATACCACTCTCATCGAATGATAAAGGGTATACGAGTGCATGTGTACGTAGGAGGGAGGACGCGACAGAGGTGACAAAACAATTTCCGTGCTCTATGAATTACAGTGACGCGCGGGGCTGTGATAACGGATGGACAATAGATCAAATATGGGGACCTTGCATTTCTTCAATATCATATACGCCCAATCATTAAATTACTCATTAGCTATTGATGTTCTATGATAAGTTAATGATTATGACTCTAGAGCAGTGAACCCGGTCCATATGGAATAATCAGTAAACTTGCGCATTATATTTCCATGTAGGCAAGATGAAGCCCCAACCCAACCCCTTGCAGTTCTAAATATATCTAACGGGCTGTCAGGGAATTAACCTATTAACATTATAGCTAAAATATTAGGAAGTAGTAAGTTTCCGGAAAATTAATACGTTCATAACAACAGCAAAACAACAAATAGCAGAAAAAGGGGAATGTCATAATTTACACTTATGACAGCCTACATTCAAATCTCCAATAAAATTATTCACAATTATACAGAGGTCCTAGAAAAGGCGCAACCTGAATGTTTTTTGTTTTGTTGTGTTTTTTTGTTTGTTTTTGTTTGTAGTTTTTTTGTGTTCGTGTGGAAACATTTTTCAGGAACGTAATAAGGACCGGTTTTGGTGTGATAGGAGAACCACCAATTTTTTCTTAAAACTAAAAGAGGTATGGGTGTTTCTGAAAAGGGAATATTTTTTTCCCGAATTTATATTTTAAATCATGAATCGCTGTTAAAGTTTAAATGATGTCAAAGTTCCTAAATCATAGTTGCAGAATGCAAAAAGAGTTTGAAGTAGCATGCATTTATAAGATAGTGTTAAAAAAATAATTATGCTTAGAAAGGGAGACAAAGGAGATTAAATTGGAAAAGAAAGAAAATTAAACAGAAGGAGAAGAGAGATAAAGGTACTCAGGTGCACAACTTGCTAACCACTCAAATAGCTTGGGGAGGGGGATGGAAAACATTCAGCCCCGTCCATACTTTAAAACAAAAATCATCCTTCACAACAACAACAACAAAATGCCTTCCGTTGACCGACTCCCAAAGGCCTGCATCTTCCGGTACTCGCAGGGATTCGAATCACATCCTTGACTTTGTACCAGTAATTTTAGGAAACAAATTCCATCAACATAAAATAGTAAGAAAACTAGGTAAGACTAGCTATAGACCATTTTTAAAGAGCACAATCATGAAAAGCATTTAGATCAAGTTTCAAGTGATCAGCGTGGGTTATTTAACGTAGATAGTAAACTCTTTTCATCTTGTTCCCCCTAAATGAAAATTTTTTTTTTTGCTATTAATAAACCTGCTTTATTCGATATTCATATAATATCAAAGATCAAAAGTTATATTATGCAAGTCTAATGTTTTATGTAAAGAATAATATAAAATCTTTACTGTTATGACGCTGTTGTACGCACATCAAAACAAGTACCTTATAGCAGTTCCACCCTCGTTCCTAAGAAGTAAAATTAAATTGAGAATGTATTTTTTTTAAAACTCATCCGCTTGACCACTTAACACGCCCTCGTAATTGTATCCGCAAGCATCAGATATTTTATAGATAAATGCGATATAATAAAACTCCATGTACATTCAAGTGTCCAAATTCACTTAATGGTTAAAGACTATTATCTTTCGAAGAGCGATGGACCTTTGGCAGAAGATGATTTTCTCATTAATAACCAGCAGGATACTCGTATTAAGTATCAAATGCATTTTAATACGTGTATTCAAGAATCCATTCAATTAAAGCACTTGTAAAAGAATAATGTGTTCTAGTTCAAGAAGACCCAAGTACTACAATCAAGGTACTATCAGATAATTCGTTTTTCTGTTTTGGAAACGGAATAGCAAAAACGGAATTTTTTTTTTTTTTTTTTTTGGTTGATTTTCTTCTTTTTTTTTGGAGGGGGGGGGGTGGATGACTGACCAGTGTGACAGACTAAAACCCTCTCTAATCATTATTATGATTACCTTCTTGATTTCCAAAGGTCGGATATGTGTTCAGCCTACCTCTTACAACTGAAGGCACATGATGATAGTCTGGTATTGTGAATATAGTACATGTATGTCACTAATATACCCCTGAGCCATGCCCTGTAATTCTGCCTAATGGCTTTACTACAGTTGATTTTATTTGTAAAATCACCGATGGGGTAGGTTGTTACAACAACCTACCTCATGTCGATGTAACAACCTACCCCAATTACATTACACATGTAAAGTAATTTTGTTTCGATTTTCTGATGTTAATATTTTGATATTTCTATTATTACTTTAGTCTATTCTAGAGCTCTACTTGATCTACTGTTAACGATACCAAGAAACTCGAAAGTTGAAACAAAAGTATGGTATAAGAGATTTACACATTGTAACAAATTACCCCGTATGTTTACATATAGTAACAATTTACCCCGTATGGTGTAACAACTTACCCCGTATACGGGGTAGGTTGTTACAAAAGAAAGTCTTCATTAATTAAGCTGTAGTTGATTAGTGTTTACATGTTTTCAAATTTTATGTGCCTCAGGTTTTAGCCAATATAATAGGCTAACTACCAGGCGCGGATCCAGGATTTTCCAGAGGGGGGGGGGGGGGGGGGCCCAACTTTGAAAAAAAAAATTGCGAGTGGAGCGAGCAAACGAGCGCGAAGCGCGAGTTTAAAACATTCCCCAACATATAGGCCTATACTTACCTAAAACGAGGAATTTAAACAATTTAATTTTTACTCCTATGAAAAGAAATTAATACTATTACTAGCAACACACACACACAAAAAAAAATAATTGATGATTTTAAGAATGTGTTTCATTAATAAAAAAAAAAAAAACAAAGCGAGCGCGAAGCGCGAGCCGAAATTTTTAAGCTATTATTTGAGATAATTGTGCATTATAGACCCTATTTTGTATCCACGAGCGCGAAGCGTGAGATGAAAACTTTGAGGTAAAAATTTGAATTAATTGTGCATTATATACCCTACTGAATTGGTATCTGCGAGCGCGAAGCGCGAGCCGAAAATTTTGAGTTCAAAATTAGAGTTATTTGTGCATTTATATGCTTTAGTATCCGCGAGCGCGAAGCACGAGCTGAAAATTTTGAGGTAAAAATCGGAGTTATTTGTGCATTATGATTTAATATCAGCCAGCGCAAAGCGCGAGCCAAAAATTTGGGGTTTTAAAAGATTTATGGAATAAATAAAGGGGCATTTCTAGTATTAAAAAAATTTTAAAGATAATTGTGTATCATAGACCATATTTAGTATCCGCGAGCGCGAAGCACGAGCTAAAAATTTTGAGTTAATTGTGCATTATATATCCTACTGAATTGGTATCTGCGAGCGCGAAGCGCGAGCCGAAAATTGTTAGTTAAAAATGGGAGTTATGTGTGCATTATGGTTTAGAATCGGCGAGCGAGAAGCGCGAGCCGAAAATTTGGGGTTTTAAGAGATATATGGAATAAATAAAGGGGCATTTCTAGCATAATTTTTTTTAAAGATAATTGTGTATCATAGACCCTATTTAGTATCCGCAAGCGCGAGCTGAAAAGTTTGAGTTAATTGTGCATTATATACCCTACTGAATTGGTATCTGCGAGCCGAAAATTTTGAACCCAAAATTGTGCATTATGAATTAGTATCCGCGAGCGCAAAGCGCGAGCCGAAAATGTGGGGTTTTAATAGAATAAATAAAGGCGCACTTTCTAGTATAAAAAATGGTAGATAGTTGTGCATTATATACCCTTATGAAATGAAATCTGCGAGCGCGAAGCGCGAGTCGAAAATTTTGAGGTTTTAAAAGTTATATGGAATAAATAAAGGGGCATTTTCTAGTACTAGAAAATGGTAGATAATTGTGTATTATAGACCCTATTTAGTTTCCGCGAGCGCGAAGCGCGAGCTGAAAATTTTTAAAGTTAAAAGTTGGAGTAATTATTTGTGCACTATGATTTGGTATCAGCGAGCGCGAAGCGCGAGCCGAAAATTTGGGGTTTCAAAAAAATTTTAAGGTAAAAATTGGAGTTATTATTTGTGCATTATGATTCGGTATCAGCGAGCGCGAAGGGCGAGCCGAAAATTTGGGATTTCAAAAAATATTTTGAATAAATAAAGGAGCGCTTTCTAGTATACCCATGAGGCCGACTATTTTTCCAAGGAGGCCGAGGGCCCAGGAGGCCGAGGGTCCAAGAGGCCTCTTTTCTTTGTGAAATTTTGAAACTCTAGTTTTAAATATTTTACTTAATTTTACTTTTCGTTACTAATGTCTTTCTTTTTCTTTAAAAAAGGCGTTTGAGCAATTATTGCAAAATACAATATGAGACAAATCGGCCACGTGGGCCCTCCCCACATTAAAGGCCTTAGTAATGGTCGTTTAGAACCAAATAGTCTAAAGCCTATTTCGCGCTTCTTATTGAATAAAGTTGGGCAAAAATTTTACAAGCATGTGGCCTTATTCCCTTCTCTTTCTTTTCTTTTCTTTTCCCTTTTCCTTCTTTCTCCCTTTTTCTCCTCCTTTTTTTTTTTTTCTTTTTTTTTTTTTTTTTTTTTTTTTTTTTTTTGGGGGGGGGGGGGCCTGGGCCCGTCGGGCCCCCCCCCCTGGATCCGCGCCTGACTACAGACCCAAAATGGAGTGTGTGAGAACTTTCATTAAAATGGCCCGTATTCCATAAAAGCATGAAATTTAAGCATTTTTGCTTATCTTTAAAATGCGTATTCCATAAATACGCCTTACTAAGAATTCTGTCCAAGGCATTTTTTGGTAGTGAGGCATAAATTCTTAGATTTTTGCGAAGTCAAAAGTCATAAATGGAATTGCGCCTTCAAATCGCACAAAACAAATGAGAATTTTATCCTAACTTTAAGCCTACTACCTAGTGGCTGACCTTTTATGTTGATTATATGTCAAGCTCATTTGAGACCACAAAAAATAAAAATGACGATATTAATAAAATTCAGACTTTTGCTTGATGCTTTCTGACCTCAGACAAAGTGCTTAACATGTTTGGTATAAAGGCTAAGATTTTTTTTTTCTTGGACAAAATCTTAGAAAAATACATAGACTTAAGACAAATTGCTTAAGTATAGTTTACGGAAATACGGGCCCAGGCCCAAAATGTGAATTTTGTAACGTCCATCCCCGGTCTCCCCTACCTTTTTGCTCGGTTGGCGTGATCTAAAAAAAAAAAAAAAAAAAAAAAAAAAAAAAAAAAAAAAAAAAATCGACTGTACCAAAATATGAAATTCCAATTTTAGACCCCCTGCCATGAAAATCTGGATCAGCGACAGGAATGAATATTATGAAATTGATTATATTTTTATATCTCACCACCTACCAAAAAAGTCTTATCTGATATGATTTTGGTGAAAGAGAGCCAAAAAATGAAAAGATTTACATCAAAAATTTTTGGAAGAAAATGAGTTTAGATTTTTTTTCCTAGCTTCTGATGACATGCAAGTGTGATGAAAGAGCATGATAATTTCATATAGAATTGGTAACACAAATATTTTTTTTTAAACATAAAGTATGTTTTCATGAAATTATGTATATGATGATATTTTGGGGTAATACATTTCTGGCCCAAACTGTATATCCTCAACAAAATAACCAAGCCCCCTAACGAGTCGAAGTGAAAAAGCGAACATAATAAATGTGGATATATTTAGCCTTTTTTGTGTGTCTATACTTATTTGATAGGTAATGAGGAGAAAGGACGAAATGCATTTATTTTCAAATATATTCCAAGTATTCTGAAAACCGTCTACCCGCCTGCCCGCGGTTGGTTCTAAGTATCGCTTTTTCGTCATTATTAACAGTCATGTCTCGATCATGTAATTGAACACATTCCATTTCAAAAGTGAAAGTGACATTTTACCCAGGAAATAGAGAGTTCGTTCAATCATAATGACATGAATGACAAGTATAAAATCATCTACAACGGATTTTGAATCGAAAATATTCTTCGTAATTCTACCGATTTTTTAAAATCACGTTTAGCATGAGCACCTAATTTTATTTTTATGTTAAAGAATGAGAGAGAGAGAGAGAGAAAAAAAAAGGTGAAGTCCGAATCATTACATTATTTATATTATAACAACTCTTTACCCCGACAGGAAATCATATCAAGGCAGCGTTCACAGTTTAACGATTAGAGGTGCAATACAATCCCACTGCGCCTTAGATTAAATTGTAACCCGAGCCACTAAGCCTATTCACTGATGTTATGTATTCAAATGGAGCTATTCCTTACTAATAGTAATCCTTACAAGAATACATTCATGACGTTTTACAAAATTTCATTTTTTTTTTCAATATGTATATTTCAGTCTAAAGGTCAAGGACAAGACTAAATCGTACCGCTGCTATTATACTTCAGAGATGTTTAAATTATTGAAAACAGGAGAAGAAAATAGATTTGAACACAAATGTGAGAATTCTTTTGAAGCGCAGGTACACTGAAAACCTAACCTCGTCCGTCAATGGACCGTCAATGGGTCAAGACGGACTAGTTCTAAAGCTAGTCTGCCATGTTAGTCCGTCAAGACGGACTAGCATACAACTGAATCTACATCTCTCAACTTGACGGACGAGCTTTAAAGCTCGTCCGTCAAGCTTGATGCTAGTCCATCGACGTGACCGACTAGGTCAAAAAAAAGTAGGGGGGGGACAGTTCACCCATTAGAATGACTGACTAGCTTTTGATACAAATAGTTGCAATGTCGTTTCAATGTACCTTCTCTATTTATTCTGTTTCCGAGCATAATCAAGTTGATACATTATGAAAAAAGGTTGTTTCGTTGACAATCTGAAAGCTTACGAGAGCATAACATCTATCATGACAAGTATGCAATTCACGAGTACCGGTAGATTCCAAAATTTGTTCTCCATTCTTCAATTACAGGCTAATTGAATACCTTGTTAGTATAGAACTCAAGAACCCGGTATTTCCTTACAGATTGCTGGTGAATTCCCGGCTTAGCAACAACAGTGAATAGAAGTTTGGATACAATCAACATTCTCAAACAAAGGTTGTTTTTGCTTGACAATCTGAGAGCATTACGATAGCCGACATAACATAAATCGTGACAAGTATGCCATTCACGAGTAGGTTAGAAATGTTGTTCCATTCTTTAAGGCCCGGTCCCACTGACGGAGGATTAATTGCGCATGAGTTGCGTATACAAATTTCGTTCATACCGCAGCTAAAAAAAACAAAAACAAACAATCCGCAATTCATGCGCAAATCATCCTAAAGAGCCAGTGGGACCGCGCCTTTAATTGCAGGCTAATTGAATACTTCGTTACTATAGAACCCATGAACCGTCTATCTTATAAGATTGCTGGTGAATGCCTGGCTTAGCAACAGCAGTGAATAGAAAGTGGTACAATTGATTGAATAACATGCGCATTGCGAAAAGGACATCACTATTACACGTATTAGTTGCATTATCTGTATGTGAATTCCATTTAATGAGCAAACTGTACAGACACACACTGATATACCCGTAAAGCTTAAGATTTTGATTATAATGGCGATCTCCTTCCTGTGACATGAATGTGTGAGTACTCTTTTTTAATTCCTTATGTTTCAGTTCACAGATAGCTTATTTTTTTCACATAGATTAATGCTATAATCACCAACGCGGAAAAATTATGTCTTGCCAAATCAATTTATAAATTGTGTGTATTTACAACGATAGTACGATACATTAAATTATGAAAATTGAAATTTATTCTAATAATAAAATAGGCGCACTTTTCTTTAGATTACTTGTATCTGAAAGAAAAGAATATTGGATTAGAGGCGCGACTTTGGGATTCTGAAGTGGCTCTCAAGGACAAGTGTATACGCCGAAAACGCAAAAGCAGGTAGGCCTACAACAAAAAGTCATGATGATTCAAGCCAAGGCGGCGACTCCTATTTGTTAATTGCCATAATGTTAACTATTTGTGCCTCCTGTATTAATTCCTGTCTTCTGATTTATATCATCATAATAAAATGTTTATTTATTTATTATTATTATTATTTTTTTTTTTTTGCTCAAATTCTTGTGACAAAATGCATGTTTTTAATCGTATCTTTATAATGTCTTCTAATATTTCAGATTTGACGTCTCTGACCAGTGGTGAAGCCATATTAACCTCGTCCGTCATGCTAGTCTGTCAAGACAGCAGCAAGAACATCGCGGCAGAAAAGCGCGACAGACTAGCTTTTACACCCTGACCGACTAGCTGTAAGGCTAGTCCTGCTCAAAAGCTCGTCAGTCTGGGCATCACTACGACTAACTTTTAGGCTAGTCCGTCAAACTAGTCGGTCACGACGGACGAGCTTTAAAATTAGTTCGTCGTGACCGACGAGCATCAAAACTAGTCCGTCTTGACGGACTAACTTGACGGACTAGCTTTCAAGCTAGTCCGTAGAGACGGACGAGTTTTTTTGCTAGTCCGTAATAACCGGGTTGTGTTGAAGGAAACCTAGTCCGTCGTGACCGACTAGCTTTAAAGCTAGTCAGTCTGGGCATCACTACGACTAGCTTTAAAGCTAGTCGGTCTACCCGTTTAGGTTTTCAGTGTATAAGGAGGCGGAATCCTCTCCAAAGATCAGAATAATGTGATAGCAAGGGGAATAAAAAAATTAAAAAAAATTAAAAAAAAAGTTCCAGCAACAGTTGCTCAAGGCTTTATATAAACCCCTTACAAAAAGTTTCGCAAGTCGACTTTGGGTCATGATAACTTTTCAGGTACGCTTTAGTTATTCCTGATTTTTATACCATTGGAAAGATAATTTATTCCCCTTTTTATTAATATCCTACTTGTAATGATATGTCATGCTTCAATGCACAGAATATCAGAATACGGAGAAAAGTAAAAAGTCAAATGTTGCAAAATGCATTTATCAAAGCGAAGTTCCGCAACTCGACTGTAGGCTCTGATAACTTTCGAGGTATTTTCAAATTTTTATTGAATTTTAGACCATTGTCAAGATAATTTATTCCTCTTTTCAATGACACCCTAATTGTAACAATAGTGTTGTTCCTGCATGGACAGAACACCTGAATGTTAGGACAAGTCAGAAGTTTAATGTTGCAAATTGAATGCCTATTGTGAGTATTATTGTCTGTTGCGAGCAATAACAATGCATTTCGCAACTTTTCACTTTATTTTACTTTGCACTATATTCGTGAGTTATGTGCATTCAAATAAGATGTTACTATTGCAAATAGGGTATCAATAAAAAGAAGAATAAATGAACTTTTTAATGCTATAAAAATTGACAATGATTAAATCCCCACATTAAAATGTATCAAGGTTCAGTGTTGTGTTACAGAAAATTAAACTGAAAATTATCTTTGGTTTTGTCATGTATTCAAGTGGTATTGAGGGGTTCTGTGGACACAGGTATGACATCACCCAGACAAATAAGGTATCAATCAAGAGAGGAATAAATTAACTTGACAATGGTATAAAATTCAATAAAAATTAGAAAATTACCCCAAAGTTATCAGGACCTAAACTGAAGTTTCGGAACTTCAATGTGATCAATAAAAATGCATTTTACAACATTTGACTTTTTACTTTTCTCCATATTCTGATATTCTGTGCATTGAAGCATGATACAATCATTACAAATAGGATATCAATCAAAAGGGGAATAAACTATCTTTCTATTGGTATGAAAATCAGGAATAACTAAAGCGTACCTGAAAAGTTATCATGACCCAAAGTCGACTTGCGAAACTTTTTGTGAGGGGTTTAGTAAGATGTAGGGTTAGAAGTTGCGATAGGGTTTATGTTATGTTTAGGGATAGGTATTATGTTTAATCCAGTCCAGAAGTTAATCATTCAATTAGTGATAGGGAGCAATGTTATAGCCAGATAGCTAGATTTTGTATGTTGTTCTTTTGTTTTGTTTTCTTTTGTTTTTTGTTGTTGTTGTTTTTTTGTTTTGTTTTTTTTTTGGGGGGGGGGTATGGGGGCAGGGAGGAGGGAATGAGGGAAGGGGCTGACTGAATTAGAATTATGTTACTTCATCTTCATCTTCATTTTCATCTTCACTTACATTATGCTTACTTTGTATACTATATATAATGACGCAAATATTGTACCAGATAATACCAAAAATAATTTTAAAATATGAGGGGTTTTTTTGGGCTGAAACTGGGAAAAATGTAATGAATGCGAATGGGTTGGTTTGCAAAACATTAAATCGGAAAGTGTGAATTGATATCCTTGCGGCGTTTTGAGACTTCTCGAATTATAGCGACACAATTCCGGCAGGTGATTATTACCTCTCGAAGACTGGTGATCAGTGAAAAATTGGCGATATCTTTCCAGCTGCGAGAAAAGCAATTATCAAGCATAGTTTTCATTGATATTGCAATGAGATCATCGATTTTTTGTTGTTGAATGATATATATATATATATTTCTTTTCAATTAAAGAGAAAAAAAAATGTTTATAAGATTAATGCTATAGCCAAAGGGGGCATTTGGCAAGACAATATATATATATAAATAATATTCCGGAATGATGGAATGATGTTTTCTTATATTTTTTATAATGTTTTCCCTTGGAAAGCAAGACACATTTACTTCATTCTTTATTCAACCTCGGTGATACATTAACACATCTCGCTCGATACAATTAACGACAATATTCTATGATATTTAAAAAAAAAAGTCAAATCAAAATGTTTTGTTGGTTGTTTCTTTACTTTTAACCTATCCTCTCCCCCCCCCCCCTCTCTCTCTCTCTCTCTCTCTATATATACTTCTCTGTATCTTTCTCTCTCTGTGTTTCTCTCCCCGTTTCTGTCTCTCCCTCCTATTCTCCCCCTCCCTTTCGTCTACCATGAATGTAAATCTGGATATGAAAGTCTTTTTTAATCAATATCATTTTCCTTTTAAAGTTTTGCTTGGTTTTCTTCAGGTTTTCAATCAGAATTTTCGTGCTCTCTGACGAGCTATGCATGGAAGATTGCAAAGGGGGATGATTTTGATTGCTTTTCCGCTATTTTCCGCATTGACGCACGCTCTGATTTTTAAATTTGACAAACGCGTGCGTCCTCATGGTCAGCTGAAATTGGTTGAAAAGTTATAATTGTTTTTTCGATCAATTGTTTGAATTTCAAATCAATTTAAAAAAGATAATAATTTTTTTTTAAAATACGACATGCGCATCAAACGCGCGCACGGGCGCTTACGCGCAGAAATTTTCGAAATGCTTTTTACGACCTGAAACGTATTTTGGTTTGACCCGTGGTTTGGATCATATTTAAATTTTAATGCGCCCGTTTTGGAGATTTTCACCCTGTAAACGGCATTTTTCAAATAGGCTATCGAATTATCTTTTTGTCCTGAATATGCTGCTCTTTAAATTGATACCAGTCACGAGTCATTTGGCCACAATTTGTAGGTCGACAAAGAAAAAAAAAAAAATTTATCCAACTATGAAAAGAAAATTGGGGGTTGCCGTTTATCCTGATGTTTTTGGCCCAAAATGGTATATTTTGACAAAATT
Organism: Paracentrotus lividus; assembly: GCA_940671915.1. NCBI lineage: Eukaryota > Metazoa > Echinodermata > Echinoidea > Camarodonta > Echinidae > Paracentrotus > Paracentrotus lividus. The sequence continues at coordinate 71,850,389 of CALNVZ010000174.1, forward strand.
TGCGTGCTCGTCGGTCTAACTTGAACGGACGCTTATTCCGTTGTTAATGGTCTAAAAAATGTTGTACAACGGTACCAAATGTGCAGATTAAGTTTAAAGCAAAACATTGATGATTTCTTGCTACATTCACAATCGACCTGCAAGAATGCTTAAAATTACTTGAAACGTAGGAGAGACCGGGTATGGACGTTACAAAATTCACATTTTGGGCCAGATAATTCTAATGAAAGAACTCACGCACTTCATCTTGGGTCTGTAGTTAGCCTATTATGTTTGCTAATACCTGAGGCATATAAAACTTGAAAACATTTAAACACTAATTAACTACAGCTTAATTAGTGAAGACAATTTTTTGTAACAACCTACCCCGTATACGGGGTAGATTGTTACAATATGTACACATACGGGATAAGTTGACAATGTGTAAATCTCTTATACCATACTTTTGTTTCAACTTTCCAGTTTCTTGGCATCGTTAACAGTAGATCAAGTAGAGCTCTAGAATAGACAAAAGTAATAATAGAAACATAAAAATATTAACACCTGAAAATTGAGACAAAATGTAATTTACATATGTAATGTAATTGGGGTAAGTTGTTACATCGACATGAGGTAGGTTGTTGTAACAACCTACCCCATGTGTGATTTTTCACACAAAAATCAACTGTAGCACAGCCATTAGGCAGAATTACAGGGCATGGCTAGGGGGTATATCAGTGACATACATGTACTATATTTACAATACCATACTATCATCATGTGCCTTCAGTTGTAAGAGCTATTACAAATTTCAATTTTTGTCCAAAATTTACTTTGAACTGTAAAAAATGGTTTTAGTTGATTTACTTTTTAATAAAACAACGGAGAAACCTCACGACCGGCAGTTCATCACAGCTATGTGTAGGCTGTATATAGATGCCAGTTAGCACATCCTCTCTTGTTCCAGCTTAGCACACTGAGAACTGTAACAACTGACCCGCGTAACTTCCATCCTCGGTCTCCCCTATTCTAAATTGGCCAAAAGGTGATTTTGAACATTTTTTAATTTTTTTTTTTTTTTATTTCTTTACGCGCGTGCGTACGCGCACGCAAGATTAAAAAAAACTACTTGAAGTTTCATGTCAAAGAATTTGAAATTGCAATGATTATTATTTAGAGAGATATTAGAGATATTCAAAATTCACAAAATGGCGTCTACATGACGTCACATTATGCTAATTAGATAGAAAAAGAGTTAATCCTTAGATCTCATTATGCTCTATCACTGCTGAAAATTTGGAATGATTTAATACATTATTTTTTTTTTGGAGTTATGATGCGGACAAAATTGATACAGAAAAAATAATTAAAAAAAGATGAAAAAAGGACATTCTGACGAATACAAAAGGTGCTATGTACATGCCATAATTCATTAGCAGTTATGTTATCTATAGTAATCTGATCGTGGAGAAAGTCCCACGGGTCTTCATTATTGACATGTTTTTTTCGTACATTCATAAGCAGTTATGTAATCTATATAGTAATCAGATCGTGGGGAAAGTCCCACGGGTCTTCATTATTGACATGTTTCTTTCCTCTGTGTCTTTGGAGGCAGGGATCAATTACTTATAATCATTTCCAATTTGTTTAACAGTGCCCGTGGGGAGACATTAAACGAATTTATACATAAATGCAGGAAATCTCTTTCAGAAATGTCATGTTAATGCCGAGATCACAGTTCCTCATCGGGGGCCCGTACGGCGAGGGAAATCAGTCGTTTTGATAATTTCTCTACAGTGCGGTTCCAATTTTTTTTTTCTCGCACGAGATTTCCGGGGTCCTTATGGTGAGTAGGAAAAGACACGATTTTATGTGCACACCGAAACATTTTCCCGTAGTTATGTTATAGGGGAGCCGGGAAGATCGACTGTGTGCACTCGATTTTCCCGGCATTTTTCTCAACCCGGTAGGCCGTAGAAAACCCGAGGAGTCACCAAAGGGAACCGAGCGGGGTTCTGCCGGTAGCCGTACGGGTTTCTTCCGGTAGCCGAGCGGGCTCCGCCCGTGCTTTTCAGGGAGTCCTCCAAATAAAATATTTACAGGCCTCTTGCAATACGGTTCCCGTTCGACTTTCCTGAGGCCCCCGCCAGGGCCCCTTAAAGTTTCCTGATGAGACTATACGATAAGGCTATACTGTCTAGGGTCAGATCTGAAACTCTGTCCTGAAATTTACTTTTGGTTATTTATATATATTTTCGTAAGTACATGGACCATCAATATCACTTTCAAATGAGTGTAATTTCTCACCTAAAAAATGGCTGTACAAAATGAAAAGAAAAAAAAATTAGATCAAAATTCGTCTCTGAACTATCAGTTTTATGAATGGATCTTATTTATTCATGTAAGATCTATCCATCCTCTGGATGAGAGTCTGTTCCTCATACCACTCGGCTAGTATTACTGATATCGACAACTTGATTCCTAATTTAAATGAACCGAACTAGGATCATTATATAGGTGCACGTTCAAGGCTAATTTTAAGTAATTAATTTGTAAACGGTTCGGAAAATAAATATCGCGTGCAGCTCAAACAGAATTTATCAAAACGATTGATACAATCCGCCGTCCGGGTCCCGGAATGGTTATGTTAAGCCCAGCGCACACATTGCGATGCGATTGCACTAATTGCCAATTGCATCGCAGTGCAATCGCATCGCAGGCCAGCGCACACATTGCAACTGGCGCTGCATATCACCATGGTACCCCTCTTTTACGCGCAGGCGCGCAGTAATACAACCTCCATCTCTAGCCAATCTGATTGGCTGAAATTATCAAAATCGCCGGAAAATCGCAGGAAGATTTGACATGTCAAATGTCTGAGATTTGGTCTGCGATTCTTCTGCAACACATCGCATCGCAGTTGCAGCGTGTTGCAGGTTGGCGCACACACTGCAATTTTGTTGCACTCGGATCTTAGTGCAATCGCATCGCAATGTGTGCGCTGGGCTTTAGTGTCAATAAAAGATACTTATATAATGAACGTTGAAGTAACAAGAATGAATGAAATATAATATGGAAAGCAAAACAGTTTCCATTAATAAAAATGACGGAATAGCGTGCCTCCGGGCCTGCAGAGTTAACAAGGACTTCTGAAGAAAGCTTTAAAAACGATGGAAACGTTATTAACCTCAAGATTACATCAAATTGGTCAGATAGTGTCTTTAAAAAACAGCTGATGTGATTACAATCTTCAAATACGTGCACATTCATGTAATATATTCATACTGGGAGGGCCTCTCCTTGCTCCTTGTGCACGCCATGAATTTCCCTTTAAATTATGTTTTCTCTCGTCCTTGATTATCCCTTATCTTTGTGATCTTGCTCGAAATAGCAGTCATACCTCGCGGATAACAAATAAATGAATAAGAAATAAAACTTAAGATAAAAAAAAATAAGGACAAAATATACGTGATTATTCCTAGAGGCTACCGAAATCTCGCGACAGTTTGAATAAATGTAATTATCTTGACATAATTCCTTCCAGATCCACTGTACTTGAACTTATCTTTGTATGTCGGTAGATTGCTTAGTTCTTATTTACATTGTCTTTTCAAGGGAGTGAGTAACTTGATTAAAAATTTGAGTAAAAAAATTGAGTAAAAATGATTTTATCACATTTGGATTTGTCATGTTTGTGTGGTAAAGTAATGATCAAGGGAAAAAAATCTAGAATAAGACGATATTAAGATGAAGATATTTACTCACTTTCCCTTTGATATGCATTAGATAACAAAGAGCAAATACACAAGAAAAAACGCTAAGGGGGAAATGATTATTTTCTCCGTAAGGTTAGTTTCTCCTTTAAGACGATTTTTTTTTACCACAGAAATCCCCCCCCCTAAACTGCAACTAGACTTTACAATATTGATAAAAAATGATAATAGTTATAGTGATAATAATAATCATAATGATAATGATAATAATAATGATTATAGCAATGACAAATAAAGGCGCCTAATCAACTTATAGTGTTGTATAGTAAATCAAAGTCGTTGTTTTTTAATTTACCACTTTCTCTGATACATTGTAACTTAATTTTGATATATCATTAGGCTATCGTATTCGATTAATTTAATCATGTTTTAAAAAATCTAGCTATCAATTCCATTTTTTTTCAAAAAATTTTTTATAATTTAAATTTTCATGGATGTAGATCCTTTTAGAATAAAACCTCAGTCAAATGTCAATTTTTGTACATTTAAAGCGTGTAAAAAATGAAATTCAACAAGAAACACATTTAATGTGTTTTTGGTAGCAATATTAAAATATTAATAATAATAATAACAGCACCTTATTTAATTTACCTATCGCCACTTCAGTTCTCTTTTATTTTCTCAGAATGGGCCTTGCATGACATGGCATGTTATCATCACTACATGCGCCTTAAAATAATACTAAAAGGCAGCTCTAGGTATTTTGTAAAAAAAAAAAATTGGAAGTCTTTGGAAGGTCTTGGCTGGGATTCGAACCCGTGACCTTCCGATTATGAGGCAATGCCAGAGATATATTTCGTGCTATTTATTTAATGAGCAAAGAAGTCTTGAAGATGTACAAATAATAATTTTAAAAAAGAGTAATATGGGGGGAGCCAGTGATATATGTGTTTTTTTGTTTGTTTTTCTTTCATGAATTCATATATTATATTTGGCCAGTTTATTGAACATTCATCAAATATAGATTTGATATCAAATATTTGTTGTATAACCCTTTTCAATTTGATATCTGTAAGAATAGAACAAAAGTGACTCATGTATTACGTATTCCTTTAAATATTTTTATCATATCTACTCTAAATAGGGAATTTAAACAAGGTCGATTGTATCGCCCACGGATAAAAGGTTAAAACCATTACATCAACCATCCATACACATAACAGTCGTTTGATATATCTTTGGCGACCATTCCTATCTTGTTTGGGCGCAAAAATCGCCACTAAATACTGATCATCTGATTATACGCTCTGGTCATCTTAATTGGTCACAGGTGGATCGAGTAATGATCATATATCCCACAGGTCTTGTATCAAACGTCATAATAGAGATCCGTTACGTTTGAAATGCGTCAATTCGGACCACAGTTAAAGTTAATGTAAACTGAAGTGGCTTCCCAGGGCATTATTGTTGCTATCATTATTATTATTATTATCATTATTGTTACTATTATTATCATTATTATTATTATGATTATTATTATTATTATTGTCAGAAATTACTTTAAAGGAATATCTTTGCATTTATAACTTTAAAACTATTCATTAGAACAAGGTATTATATAGCTTTGTACTATTTCAAAAATGTTAACAAGAGGCCATTAAAATGATGTATCCTCAAGTCCTAAGTCCTTCTGTGAGATCTAGTAGGGGAGACCGGGGACAATTGTAACACGGGGCAATTGTAACAGAGGCTCCCATTCCTAACATAAACACGCTAAAAACTTAACCTGTGTACAGAGCATGTACAATTCATCGCTCCACATGCTATTTGAGTGTAAACAGTTTTAACGGTTATTTGAACTTTTTACAGCAAAAAAAACTGTTTTTTGAGCAGGAAAGTAATATCTCACACTACCCAATGTTTTTCTTCTGGACAAATATGTGGTTGAGCTATGGCTGTCATTTTATTTATTTAGAAGTTATATTCTTAGGCCTGTATTTTGCTAAAGTTTCAACGATGAATACCTGAGCTAAGATAGAAAAAAATCTCTCCAAATATGGTTGTCCACCACAGGGGCAATAGTAACAATGCTGTTAAGTAAATACTTTACCCCGTACCTAGCCCCGGGACAATTGAGCGCGCTGCCATCGCCCGTACAGAGCACGTAAAATTCTGCAATAATCCCATGCCATAACAAGTGAAAAATATAATGTAACTTGAGTCAAGCATTGTCATGTTTTATTATAATTAGCTTATGTGGTTAATGTTGTTTAAATCTTGGATTTGTCAAGTGCATAGCTTTGATAAAGAAAAACAAAATGTTACAATTTCATGTGTTACAATTGCCCCTGGACACGGGGAAATTGTAACACTCGACATCTTGTTTTGAAATGGTAATGGCTTCAAAATAACTTGTTGTTTTTAACCCAAACCTATTCATATGTCAAGCTAAGATATGCATATTTCATTTTATTTAGTTTTAAGCAAGTATTTAGCTTTAATAAATTTGATAGGTCAAATTTGGAAAAAACTGTTACAATTGTCTCCGGTCTCCCCTACAGTACTGATGTGAGGGAGTAGGAAATGCCTCAGGCCTGTCCACTAATTGGCCTAATAGAAGTTGAAAATGTTTCAATGTATTGTGAACAAAAGATGTGTTCATGCTAGAGTGAACAAGCCCTTGGACATGCTACATGTATATCACTGTACAAGCTATTGATATCTGTATGAGCTAGGTGTGGCAGTTGAGTTAACTCCCTGATGGAGGAGCTGAAGTTTTTTCCATGGAAACTAGTTAAATAATGTCAGTACAAAATATGACATTTGATGCATTTTGGCTAGAATGTAAGAGGAATAACAATGATAGAATAACTATATTACTTTGAACCATTATAATTTGAATAAGATGTGTATAGAAAGGAAAGCAAATTGAAAAGTTTAAAGTATACAATGTGCATTCTGAGTTAAATCATTATCTTACTTATTATGCTGTTTCAATGTTTATAGTGATATTTGGACTGCTTTTCTGTAATTATTATGTTGTATTAACAGAGATGATTTTGATCTTTGAAACATGAATGTACTTAAAATATTTGAGAAGGTGACCTTGTTATTGAAAGATACATGTCATCATATTGATGTTTAATGTGATTTTCTCTGATGAAGAATACTTCTTTTTTCTTTTTTTTTTGTTGCTTAAGGCTAAGGATATTACTCATTCATAATAAAGAATCATATCATCTGTGATGGATGGTAAAAGTGATAAATTGCTTAACTTGAAGACTAATACTTTTCAAAGAGATGTTTACATACATGTACAATGTATGCGGGAGTAAAGTATTCACAGTGGAGAATAGATGTACATTTTTAAGAGGATAAATCTCTTTTTCTGTTATGAATTTTTCTTGATAGCTCGGAACATTAGTTAGTCTTTAATAATTTTAATTCTGTTGTCAAGGTAACTAGATTTATTATATGATATTGTTATTTGATGCTAATTGTAATTCTCCTTTGGTTTGTTACAGAGTGGTCTTCTACCCTCTTTTGTTGATGTGGAAATGACAAAACAATGGCACAAGTGTTGGCCAATACACCCAGTAGAACTGTGAACCCGATTTGAATGTTTGACTCTTAGTCCATTCCCTCACAATTATATTACTTTATCAATATGTCGTCTAACGGCAAGGCTCAAATAAAAAATGTGACTGAGGCAGAAGACCAAATGCAATGATTCATCAAAGCCAATCTAATAGTAATATAAATTTAAAAACACTCTGGTACAGAAGGTTTGAAAGTTTATAAAATGAATAAGTTATCCGTGACATTGTCTACATAGATTTTCAAATCCATTCGTCACCATTACATGACCGCATTATGTTGCCGTTTATTATTTCATTTCCTCTGAATACATCAAGGTATTGAGTGAACTACATCTTTTGAATTTCGATGTAATAAGTTATATTGGGGACATCTGAATAATATGTGACGTTGATTTTGAGTAAATGATCAACGAAACAATGGCTAAATTGAAGAGCTATTTTAACGACATCGAAATTGATTGAAGGAATGACATTTTAAAGGAAGAATACTGTGTTTCAATACGGTAAATACATTAGAAGGTCTGAAGCAGTTTTAAAAGACATTTTTAGTGGTGTATCAAGATATTTTTGGCTTGAAAATTTCAAGAATTTATCAGGGCCGTAGTTATTTTTTACAACATTTTTGAAAAGGAGTTATGGCCCTGAAAAATATCATTGAATTCTTCGGTGTCCTCACATCAAGCCAAAAATATCTCATATATTTAATATATGACACGCAAGAATAAACATCGACTATTAAAAACATATTGTATATTTAAAATTCTATTTGAAATATATTTAAAAAAATGCTTGTGTTGACTTTTATTGATTGATTGACTATTAAACTGATTGATTGATTAATTGATTTATCTTTCCTTTTTTTGAAGGGAGGGGCTGAACATGCCCCCTTTCTCCGTTACTCTGGATCAAAAACAATGTTCTTATAAAGGGTAATGCTCTACTGTCATATGCTGTTTCATGAGTGATATCAGTATGCTTCTACAAGTTAATGAAATGACCCGTATTTTAGCCGTCCTTAATGGTATCTACAGTGCGTATCAATAAAAACGGGACAGTTTTGAAAAGTCTATCAAAATTTTGTTTCAAATTATGATGTCTATATTTTGATGTTAGTAGATGCTCTGAAGTCTTATCTTTCGAATGCCATTAAAAAATTGAAATTATGTCACTATTCTATTTCGGGTATTCCCATTCGGATTGATCGTTGCTTTGCACAGATCTTTGATTATTTAAGTCTTTTGAGTTTATTTTTAATGATTCTTTATCTCATTTACTCAATCATTCTAACAATCGATCAAAGAGTAATCGATCAATCAACTAATCATTCAAACAATGAATAAATTAAATGATCAATCCTTCAAAAAGTCAATTTATCAATAATTCATTCAACCACTTGATCAATCATTTAATCAGTCCATTTATCAAGCAACTAAACAGTGCAATGAATGTATCAATCAATCAATCAATCAATCAATCAAGCAATCACTCAATCAATCAACGAACCAACCAAATCAACCCATTAATCACTTCTTTCTCAATTTAAAAATAAGCCACAATCAACCTTTCTTTCGTAGAAAACACATTTTCTTCTTTATTGTAATAAACATTAGTAAAACAAAAGAATTCATTTTTTTTTCCAAATTACAAGCGAGGAGCGTAACAATGTGTTTAAAAAAAAAAAACAAAAACAACAAAAAAACAACAAAATAACAATGAAATAACAAGGCAATAGCCAGATTGTGTCTCGCCCACCGTGTGACGGACGGATGCCGGACGATGGGCGGACGGACGACATGCAGACGGATGTCATTTGTATCCAAATGCAAATCCCCTTACTTGGGTTAACACTTTTTTTTTAATGCAGGAATGTTCAATGCCAAAACTTGAAATAAAAAAAAAAATAAAACAAAACAAAACAATTCAGGTAAATAAATAGCTTTTTTAAATGAACTTTGAAAGCATAATTCGAAAACTATGGCAAAGACAATGAAAACGTTAAGAGGAAATCTGCTGATTAGTAAGAAGTCTGATGATAACATATCTCACTTTTGCCATTTGTGCGCAAGCCTTTTTGTGAGTCCCCGACAAAAACGTTCCGTGTTCACTCAAGCATGAACAAATCTTATTATTTTTAATGGCATTTAAAAGATAAGACTCCAGAGCATCTATTAACATCAAAATATAGTCATCATAATTTGAAATAAAACTTTGATGGACTTTTCAAAACTGTCCCGTTTTTATTGATACGCACTGTATAGCGATATACATAGGTCGTTCACCCGATCAGAGCCCCGTGCGAGATTGATATCTTCCTAATCATAATGGAGTACAGCACCCGAAGTTTGATGCTTAAAGTCGAAGCCCCGGTGAAAATTAGTAATATCTAAACCCAAAAGAGTATGTAGGAAACATTAATTTATGTCGTTTTTTTAGGCCTTTTTGGTGTATGTAAAGTTACTGTTCATAAGAAAAAGGCTTACTACCTTATAGTGGTCTATATTTTTTTAATGAGTAAAAACATATATCTATTAGGAAAAAAAACGAGAGAAAAAAAAAAACGAAAAAAAAAAAAAACGAAAAACGGTACCTAACTGTTACCTTAGAATTAGAAGTTGAGAACCGTTTAGCATTTTAATCACATGCACCGATGAACCTTATTCCGAACATGATATCATCAGCCATCATTGCAAGAATAATTCGTGTGTCTGGTCACAGATGTACCTTTAATACCGCCTAATCTGGCAACACTTTTAAGTCATTTTTTTTGATGGAAGAAGATAAGGGTCATGTTGCACACAAAAACCACATTCTGTCAAAAGCAATTTAGGATGTACATTTTTTATTCGAACGCAAAAACCAAGATTGGTTGAGGGGACATTGATTGACGTGAAATTTAGAAGTTGTATTAAAAGTTAATTGAGGGTAGATGGTCACCATAGGGTTGTCCGCTAAAATTTTAAGTTATTTATAAGTTGTTTTTGCTAGGCTTATTGGATAGAACATTTTAAATGAAACATTTTGGTACTTGAATTATCACAATTGGATGTTCCATTTCAAAGATATGACCCAAAGAGTGTCTCAGATTACCAATGAGCTGCTAGAACACTTTTACAAGTTTCACACAAAGCCAGAAAATGCAATAAAAGCTCAAGTTTATGGTTCTTTTGTCTTTGATTTATTAAACCAAATCATACCAAACATTTTCTATGTGTGTATCAACATGAAATGAGATTAAATAACATAATTGAGACGTATGAGTAGATTATACAAAAAGTTATGGCAGTACAAATCTGATGGTTTGACGTATGTGATCCAATATGACCACCGTGGAAAAAAACTCCATAGGGCATGTTTCAATAGTAACACCCTAGACAATAGGCTATTTCATGGTGGTGTGGCTCAGAGCTGAGTGTTGGAGAGGGTAGAGTAACATATCAATTCTAGTTTTAAACTTAAGGGAAAGAGGGCGCTATCACTCTACTCAAAGCGAACGCGGCCATAGATATTTTGTATTTTGCACTGTTTTTTCACTTTGTTTTCTTGATTATGGCGAGCAACAATTTTTTCAAATAAATGTTCACTCTGATTAAGTAAGCTGATATTCTGAATTTTTTTAATAATAGGAATAACAAATTGGAAAGAAAAGAAAAAGTTCTGTCACTTGTGTCAATTCGAAAGCCACGTCAGATCAAATTTCCTGTACAATATGGCCAATAGCTCATACGCTGCATAGTCATCTTACTCAATTACGCATAATTATATTAAACCTTACTGTTCAAGCAGTTTTTAAAAGCTTGAATTCTCAGCTTTCCCAAGATGGTACATTCATTTCGATTGGTTAAGAAAAAGTCCTGTCACTTTGAACATTATCACAATAGAATCTTTACTTGATGGGTCAATATTTCCGCATATCACATGCATATCGCATGTGGACGGCGTCTTCGCAAGATGTGACAAGATCACTATTTCGTTTGGAACATCAATCTATGTGAAATATTCTGATTACAACTTTAGCACAATGGTATTATAGACTTGCCAAAATGTCTTTTTCCCCAATCTGGTCTGAAGCATCTACCTACGAAAACTATGATAAAAGTTCAATTATTTATTTCATGTCCATGAGTAATTTGCTCGAACGGATCGACTGACAATACCATTCCACCACAGGGAAGTTTTCTTAGGCGAGTTTTTGTACGCTAAGTAATAATTGCATGCAGTTGTCAATTGGTCGCTTCCCGCCGTTAGCGCGGGTTTAGTTGAGCCGCATAATTTTCTGCGCCGCTCAGCTGTATTTCCACTAAACTCATGAATGTAATGGTGCGTTTTTCCTCCTCAAATAATGGACGCGTCTTTATGTTAAGATTTAATGTCATACGTTAGATTTACATTTCACGTGGAGTAGAATTGATATGTTTTAAAACTTAAATGGCCAGTGGTAAACATTGTTCTTTGTTTTTTTACCCAATACAGTTTTTGTTTGAAAAATAGTTAAATTTTATAGATATCCACTTTTCCTTATCCGAATCTAAACACAAAACAAAAAGAAAGTTCCCCCTTTTTCAGATATCAATAATTTTTGAACCAGGAGAAATTTTAAAAATCTAATTATATATCCATGTAGGGAATTTAATTAGCCACAATGGGAGCGAATTTTAGAAAAAAATCATCAAGTCATGCTTCAGTGAGCAATGGTTGAATGCAAAAATGTCATTTTTTGAAGTTCGCAAGCCTAAAATGGCAACTTCGAATCAATGATAACGGACCCATTTTCAGATTTTATACATTTTACACATCAGAATATATGCAAAACGTGCTTCTAAACATATGAAAACAAAATTTGCGTCAAATTTTACGGTTGAGTGAGCATGCAGCAAAAATTGCCCAAACTGCCATTTTTACTTCTTTGCCGTGGTATATTCGATCAAATATGATGGAATTCCTGTTTTGGAAGTGTATGCAACCAATATCCATTCATTCACGGTTGACTGAACCCATCAAACAACCAAAAAAATAGGCCATTTTAGAATTACGAAGAGTCATTGTAGTGATTTTATGCACTAGAAAGCATCTCAATAACATTTTTTTTGGTGGTTGTATTTATATTCTTTGGGCACGTGTCAATGATCCTATGGCATTTATTTACAAATTCATGCTCCAGTGAGCACGTCAGCCTGGAAAAGCCCTTTTCTCGGACTAAAATTCAAATTCTTACTTTGATTGAATATAACAATTCTTTTCGGGGGAGTACCCTTGATTCTATTTTCATAAAAATCCCGATGTTTCACGCCTCAGTGGGCGCAAGATAAAAGAAAATCATGGAAATGAGAAGAAAGTTTGGGGTTTAGTCATGGTTTAGTGACTTTTCGAATAAGTAATTTGAATCAAGATCATATTAGTTCGAGATCAGTTGAAGCTATGTGCCAAGTTTCGTGACATAACTCACAGTAGAATTAACAATAATCATCAATGAAATTGGTCGAATTTCACATTTGTCAGGTATTGATTTCCTCCTCCATTGACTTTATGTACAGAGGTTTAACGAAAGTTTAACAAAAGTCAAATTTGGCATATTTTAATTGTCAGTTTTTGTCCATTTGACTGTGAATTATGTTATGAAACTGTGCACATAGCTTCAACTGCTCTCTAACTAACATGATCTTTATTCAAATTACGTATTGGAAAAGTCACGGAACCATGACGAAGCCCAAAACTTTCTTCTCATTTTCAAGATTTTCTTGTATCTTTTGCCCACTGAGGAGTGAAACATCGGGATTTTTATGAAAATAGAATCAAGGGTACTCCCCAAAAAGAATTGTTATATTCAATCAAAGTAAGAATTTGAATTTTATTCCGTACGACAGAAAAGGGCTTTTCCAGTCTCACTTGCTCACTGAAGCATGAATTTGTAAATAAATGCCATAGGATCATTGACACGTGCCCAAAGAATATAAATACAACCCCAAAAATGTTATTGAGATGCTTTCTAGTGCATAGAATCACTACAATGACTCTTCGTAATTCTAAAATGGCCTATTTTTTGGTTGTTTGATGGGTTCATTCAACCATGAATGAATGGATATTGGTTGCATACACTTCCAAAACAGGAATTCCATCATATTTGAACGAATATACCACGGTAAAGAAGTAAAAATGGCAGTTTGGGTAATTTTTGCTGCATGCTCACTCAACCGTGAAATTTGGCGCAAATTTCCTTTCTGTATGTTGGGAAGCACGTTTTGCATACATTCTGACATATAAAATGTTTAAAATCTGAAAATGGGTCCGATATCATTGAATCAAAGTTGCAATTTTCGGCTTGCGAACTTCAAAAAATGACATTTTTGCATTCAACCATTGCTCACTGAAGCATGACTTGATGATTTTTCCTAAAATTCGCTCCCATTGTGGCTAATTAAATTCCCTACATGGACATATAAATAGATTTTTAAAATTTCTCCTGGTTCAAAAGTTATTGACATCTGAAATTGGGGGAACTTTCTTTTTGTGTTGTGTTTATAAAGACCTGTAAAGCCATTCCTGAGTCTGTATAACTTAGGACAAAAATAATAGCATACCGATGCTAATACTTTTAGAATTTCTCGTTAGAGCAATATTGGACTAATAAAATTTAAAGTGTAAACGACGATTTAAAATGGTTTATTAAATGGCTGATACAATGTGGGTCATGTTTACATGTTAAAATGGGGCGCCAAGAATGTAATGTACGCATTTATTGTTGACCCAGTTCTATTGAATCGTTGGCGCGCCCGGAATGTAACATGCGCGGGTATTGTATCACATTGTTGACGCTTCCGCGTAAACAGGTGGTTATTTGCGAATTGGAATGTGCGCGTTTATTTCTTACAAACAGTGGCCGAACATGCATCATTCTTCGTCGTGGCTTTCTTGTGATCGGACGCTTATATGTTTGAGTGAAAATTTTGCGAAGTTTTTCGGAATGATAGCGCTGGAAGTATGGATATTACGTTGCTACCTCGTGGTTGTGCTTGTATTTGGTGGACTAGGATTGATATCACTGGGGTAAACACTAAATGGTACCCGGTGACACTGGACTACAAATGCTTCAGTGTGAGGCTCTGCACACCAGTATTTCAGACATGTCAGCTTCCAGACCCCGGAGGGAAAGGCTTATGCTAAAGTGTAGCGTTGTGGCGCGGCGCGGCGCGCTGAAAAGTGGAAATAATCGACGAAAAAAAAATAAGGTGTCTTTAAAGCGTCCTACGAAAAAAGGAAAAGATTCTGGATCGATTTTTGTGAAATTTTTGGAAATGATTATTATTTTTCGGACTCGAGACTTTAACTTAAGCCCTTGTGTGGGGTTAGTGTGCATGTGTGTGTGTGTGTGTGTGTTTGTGTATGTCAAAAATTGTGTGACTAATAGTTCCAAAACGATGAAAAGTTCGGTCGATCCTGTTTACGGCTATCGGCAGCTATGACATCAGCAGCAATCAGAAATCGCGATGGTCTAGTCCTGGTCCACTCCTGGTCCTGGTCCACGTTCACATTGTTTAAATTGCGAATTTCAATGAAATTTATCATGAAAGTATAAGGCAGTATAAAGCCTATGTAAGGTCACGGCTCTATATGTCAAAATAAGAAAATTCTAAACTTTTCTACCATTATTTTGCTAGTAAATTTACAACACTTGTTTTGGGTCCCAGATTCGAGTCCCAGCCATGGCATTAATTTCTTTCCGCAAGAAATTCATCCATATTGTGCTGCACTCGATCCAGGTACAGGTGAGGTAAACTACTGGAATTGTTTAGACATCCTTAAATTGGCAACATATTATCAATACATATCGATTTCCGCGTTAATTGCTATTTTAAAACTATTTGACACATTATCGACAATTTAGCCAATTTGATAAAATAATTGAAATGATGTAGAAGTAGAAAGGAAAATTCTAATGCTGCCAATTTGAGGAGGAGAAATATAAGTTTGATCTAAAACAAGTCCTGTCCCGAATGAGCCAATTGCCAAGGAATAAGGGAATACCTGGTGCTAATTTGTTTCACGAAATTTCCAAACATACAAACATGCAGTACACACACACACACACCCACACACCCATACACACACAAACACCCACAAACACACACAAACACCGACACACACACACACACACACACACGACGCCACACCACACAATACGTGCCAAACAATTCTGAATCTTTTCCTATTTTGTAGGACGCTTTAAAGACACCTTATTTTTATTTCGTCGATTATTTCCACTTTTTAACGCGCCGCGCCGCGCCACAACGCGACACTTTAGCATAAGCCGAGGGAAAGAAGTGAAAGACGAGTTCAGCTGCTTATGGCAGGTCGTAGTACATTTTCCTTTTGTTCAATTTAGTAGTTATAAAGTGCTAATTAGCGCTTTATTCCGGTATGCTTACTGTCACAAAGCAAATTATTCTTGGAAGATGATTGACCTCCAGGTGTTAAGCGCTATCTAAAAACAATTAGATGTATAGGCTTTATATAGGCCTAGTGTACTGAATGGTTCTGAAATTCATTGGAAGTGAATAATCGCAGCTCACTTGGCCAAATAAGCAAGGTATTTGCTATTTGTCAATTAAGATAGACATGTAGGCCTATGCTAAAAGCTTACTATTCACAATGAGTTCAATGATAATGTTAAATTCATTGGAGTGAAAGAGATTGAAAGTCTCAAATTGCGATACATTATGTAGTCCTACGCCACGTGGTGAACAATTTGGCTTTCGACTCGGCACAATGGCTGCAGTCAATATAGGTCTAAATGGAAACTTGTTACCTACATTTGGGCAATCGAATACACTTGACCATATTCGATTGAATATTTTTGGCTAATTTTTGCTCTAGCCCATATCTAAAAACGTCTTATGAATCCTTTGTCTTATGGTTAGGCACTTTGGAAGAAAAGGCCTTTAATTTGGCATTATGGCATTAAAATCAATTGATGGATAAAGTCTGTATGTTGAGGATTTGATATAAAACAACTGGATAAATGAATCAATAAAAGAAAGGAAACGCGTTAATTTGCAGAGGCTTGCACAACTGTGACCTAACAGCCTATGGAGCCTTACTTTATGAGTGCATATTTTATAATGAGTCAGTTCGTCCCTGTTTTCACGAAGTGACGGATACGAGAAAATGTTCAAATTTTTCAAATTTGAGTTTATTTACTTTTTGGACCTTGCTCACTCACATCTTGAATTTCCCCAAGTTTCAGATCACAAAAATGTTTAATTACGTTACTATGGAGACCATGCAAGGAAGAAAATAGCGAGTAATAAGATTTCTTGTTTTCACGAAATGACGGATTGGCATCCGTCAATGCGTGAAAATGCACGGATACGTTGTCGCTCAAGATTTTTTTTTCACGAAGTGACGGAAATGAAATATTCAGAGTTTGGAACAGTCGAAGACCATAAAAAAAAGTTAGTTATTGTTAAATAGAAGATAGTGAAGAGATGCAATGTAGTCTTTTAAGTCATTCTGATTATTCTCAACCTATGGTAAAGAGTAAAAAGAGCAAAAACCTTTGAATAATGCACGTCCGTTCTATACATTGTCCCATGTACTTATTTTCGTGTGAGTGAAATTGGAGTGAAGTATTGCGTGTCACTCAAAGTCAAATTAAGCAAGAAAAACTAAGCAGGAATCAAATATTTTTCAAACGCAGATCAGGAATAAAATGATAGAAATTTTCAATAGAGTCTAATTATTTTCCTCTCAAGTCAAGAGTCTGTCTAATGTAATGAGTGACATGTGTAACAAATAATGTGGTAACCATTCCCCCACCTCAGGTCTCGCCCACCTACACTATTTACTAGAACGATATAGGCCTAGTTTTATTTATCGGTTAGTATGTTTTTAATAAATTTGATTTCACTATCACAAAAAAAAAAAAAAAAAAAAAAAAAAAAAAAAAAAAAAAAAAAAAAAATCCAGATTCTTTCCCGATGAGTGAAAAACCCAGCAGTAGAAAAATTGTTGGGAACGCGTTTAGTTTTCACAATAGAATCTCACGACATTACTTTGCTACTAGCGTGCATCACCCTTGTGACCCTTCTTCATAATATTAGATCGAAGTTTGGACCTTAGGCTAAGGTACTAACTTGGTATAGCCTTGGCTGCTGGGCCCCATATCATCGAGACTTAGAATTGATTTTGATTTTTAAGACCAATTTAAAACCCATGAATAATCACAAAGAATTTGCCAACATGCACTGATTTCGATTGAAAAATCATCCATTTCTAATATTATCATTCTTATAAAATTTGCCTGTCAATCATAGCCTATAAAGATTTTAAGTATTGTGTAATCACTTTAAGGAATTGTGCAGGCAAGCACCATATCAGGTAAAGAACATGTCATAACAGACAATAAAAGAATTTATAGGAATAAACTGGACCTCAGTGGTGATAATGAGGAATGTGCTTTCATTGCTTTTCAGATGCAGTAGGGGAGACCGGGGACAATTGTAACATTTTTTTTTCCAAATTTGACTTATCAACTTTATTTTAACTAAATACTTGCTTAAAACCAAGTAAAATGAAATTTTGATATCTTAGCTCGACATATGAATAGGTTTGGGTTAAGTAAAACTATTCATTTTGAAGCCATTATCATTTCAAAACACGAGGTCGAGTGTTACAATTGCCCCTAAACCAGGGGCAATTGTAACACACGTACGGGGCAATTGTAACATTTTGATTTTCTTTATCAAAGCTATGCACTTGACAGATCCGAGATTTAAACAACATTAACCACATCAGCTAATTATTATAAAACATGACAATGCTTGAATTAAGTTACATTATATTTTCCACTTGTCATAATAAAAAAAAAAATGGCATGGGATTATTGCAGAAGTTTACGTGCTCTGTACGGGCGATGACAGCGCGCTGGATTGTCCCGGGTTTAGGTACGGGGCAAAAGTATTTCCTAAACGGCATTGTTACTATTGCCCCTGTGGTGGGCGACCATATTTGGAGAGATTTCTTTCTATCTTAGCTTAGGTATGCATCGTTGAAACGGTAGCAAAATATGGCCTAAGAACATAATTTCTAAATATATAAAAATGACAGCCGTAGCTCATCCACATATTTGTCCAGAAGAAAAGCAATGGGTAATGTGAAATATTACTTTCCTACTCAAAAAACGATTTTTCTGCTATAGAAAGTTCCACGAACCGTTAAATCTGCTAATACTCAAACAGCACGAGGAGCGATGAAATGCGCATGCTCTGTACAAATTTCAGGTTTGTAGCGTGTTTCTGCTAGGGATGGGAGCCCCTGTTAAAATTGCCCCGTGTTACTATTGTCCCCGGTCTCCCCTAGATTAAGTCAGCACTTTGATCAGAGATGTCCTGGGACTGGTACACAAACTTTTTAACAATGCTGCTGGCCAGAGACAGATTGAGCTGAGAGTTTTCATAGTGCAATAATTCCACACATAAGGGAAATGATGACAACTTTATACTGCCATCCATTGATCACACTCACTACCAAATTTAATACCATGATACTGTTATGTTGGCTCAAAGTTTATAGTAACAGGAAAGTACAAATTTGGTATATGTTATCATTTAGCAGACTTCTAATTTGGACATGAATATGTTTGTGATTTTGGCAAATGCTTGCATGGTGTATTGTACATGAGCATTGGCATATGATTATATTTTCAGCTGAAACTTTTTGATGAATAAAAATGTTTAATTGGAACATTTTATTTTCAATAGAGTGTATAAATTATTTTTGATAATCTTGTATAACCAGTATCATACTCAGTGACTGGACAGGATTTTGTTTGGTAGGGGCAAATTAAAATATTGGGTCTGCTATCCAATTTATTTCATTTGCAATTTTTAGCATTGCATTGCCAAAACACCTGAAAAAAAGAAACAACTTGTAGAATAATAATTTCATTCTACAAACTTAGATTAGATCCAGGGACCGACATGCTTGTCAGATGGGTTATTGGGAATTCCCAGAACACTCTCAGAGCAGCAGATGTGTCCTGGCATAGTGACCTCAAAGTCGGAGTGGTAGTGTCTATGGAAGGTAACAGGTGCCCTGTTATGGAATAGTTGAAGCAGTTGAACTAGAAAATCTTCTGAGAGCTCTGACTACGATTCTGATGATGAACCTCTGCCTGTGCCTGAGAAAATGTTGAAAGGTACCTTCTTCCCTTGTTTTCTGACACCAAGCTCACGTATAATATCCACAGATAGTATTTTCAAATATTAGAAATATGAACCAATTTTTAAAACATAGACAAGGGTGAGTTGAACATACTGGACGTAAGGAGTGTGCATGTACGGATAGCTCCTCCGACAGTACTGTCTTTATTGGCATAACACTGATGTCTTCATTCAGTTTATCTTAGATCAGATCGATATGTGAAACCTTAAAGGGCTTTTAGCATGTTTAGGGCAAACAGTTACTATTAAGTAACTCTTTTAGCATCGAAATTCTTAGTATAAGTTTTCTTATGATTTTGACTTGAATATTATTGTCCAGTTTTGAGTGTGATATGATTTTCATTTCTGGTTTCATTTTTCTTATCTTTAATTTTAGAGGCGTCCACATCAAGGACCTATGCTGGAATGACATTGGTACGAAGAAACTTGAGGAACTTTTATTGAAGAGCTTGCCCAAGAAACTAAAAGTGGTTGCATTGTTTGTTGTGGCAAAGCTGTGGTAACATAATCTCTCTTCTTTACATTTTTCATTGTGAGGAAGGAAGGTTGATTTCGAAAATGAAATTAAGTCTTCATGAACTCATTTTTAAAAAGCAGATATATTTATACAGATCCCCCCCCCCCTTGTATCATTATTTGGGTTTATAGAGTTCTACAAGTAAGATGTCATCATTTTATTCCAGAATTGTTATCTTTTAATTGGATGATGGTCAAGAAAGACAAAAATACTTTATTTCATACTGTCTGGTAGCAGACATTGTACATCAATTTGAGGTTGAAGATACGACTGATGCACATATCAATTTTGTTCAGTTCCAGTGAATACTTTTCTCTCCATACAATGTAGATTCTTGCCAATTGCAAATGAAATTTTGTAGTACGAATAACATTTACTTATACATTATACATGATCCCACTTATTTTTAGTTGTGAAAAGTTTACTTGTTTAATAAAATAATTAATTTGCTTTATTATAAGTTTTCAGAGTTTCATTAAGGTATATTGGAATGTATTTTCAAGTTATTGTACTAAGGTATATTTTGCCATTCACAAATATAAGTGTTTGATCAGAACACAATGGTCTCTAAACTTGTAATTAGATATTAAATAAACTACAAAGAGAGTAGTGTATCAGTTGATTTACTTCTGATATTCTCACAAATATGACAAAGAGTGGTAAATGAAATAATGTAATTATATCTATCATTGATAGAAAAGAAATACCATTTTACTAAAGGTGAATACGTATATCTTTGCAAATATTGAATTTAATAAAGTAATGATGATATTACTTATATCTGAATTTTTAAATTTAAAATTTTTATGAAGTTGACAGTGGCGCCGGAAAGCTCTGAGGAGACAAAATATTTGAGGGGCAAGCGATTGTGTGTTAACAATGACTTTCCCCTTCTATTCTTGATTAAAACTTACCGGTGCCACTGGAAGTTGATTATATTTCAGTCTGTTTATGAATGAAAATTTTAATTTATTTGTAATGTAAATTTATTTATTGAATTTGGTACATGTTTATCAACAATTCTGTATGTCAAAATGTGGCATGCACAGGCTGATATTGCTGATTATGTTAAACAGGATGTGATATACATTTAAATACGCTATAGCATATTATAAAGTACTGTATAATGTCTGAAATATTAACCTTCTTATTCCATCCATGTATACCAGATGATTCATTTTCCATGATTTTTCTCAATGCAATACAAGATTGATTATAATTATAATGTTGTATGTGGTTTCAATTTTTTTCGATTTATTTGCCACTAGCTGTACTGGAATTTATTGAATTAAAAGTGTTCTTCCAAATTGATTTCTGTTGCTTACGTTGAGGAGTTTATTTTATGAAGTCAGTATTTTCAATGATTTATAAAAAGTCACTACTCTCACAAGTTGAAGCTGCACTTTCATCTGCCCTTGATGGTCTTATCCCTTACTACGCATCCAACCACCTTCGCGAAAATCCCTCTAAGACCCAGATCAGCGTCTTCCACCTCAAGAATAGGGATGCCAACCGCCAGTTGAAGGTTAAGTGGTATGGGAAGGCCATACAGAATACTCCAAACCCAGTCTACCTCGGGGTCACCCTAGATCGTTCCCTGACCTACAAGAGTCATATCTTGAAGACGAAGAAGAAATTCAGTGCCAGGCACAGCATACTGAAGAAGCTAGCTAATTCAAAATGGGGCACTGATCCGCACCATCCGCACAACAGCCCTTGCCCTTTGCTACTCCGCTGCAGAATATGCCTGTCCTGTGTGGGGCAGATCAGCCCATGCTTCAAAGATAGACCCATCACTCAACAGTGCATTTAGGGCCATAACAGGTTGCCTGAAACCAACCAAGGTAGACGATATCTACATCCTGAGTGGCATCGCCCCTCCTCACATCAGGAGGCATGTTCTCTCCCAAAAAGAGAAACTTAAGCAAGAAAATGACCCACTCCACCCTCTCTTCAACGCCATGCCTGTAATTAAGCGCTTAAGATCTAGGCACAGTTTCCTTCATTCTATCGTTCCCTTGAACCAAAGCCCCCAAAAAGTCACTACTCTCTTATTTTTCCTAAAAATGTTTTAAATGTTTTCTTTTTTCAACTTTTTTTCCCGTCTAATTTCTTAGAATTTCTCCATATCAATCAATATCAACTTCTTATAATTCGTCATGTTAATGCAGTAACGAAAATCCTCATTCTACCAGAGTTAAACTCGACAAGAAAAGGACAGAATACATGAGCATTGTGGTCTTAATTAAAGGAAATTTGAGTAGAGAAAGAGAGAGAGAGACAAGGAGGATTTACTGGAAATGTTGCCTTTTTTATTTCAACAAGTTACTTCAGTATAATTTAGCTTAGTTCCATCCACAAGGTAATTAAACGTCAAAGAATGATACTGAATAGCCTATTCACTTTTAATAATAAACCCCTCAAAAAATGTCTTGCAATTCAACTTTGAGCCCTCATATCTTTTTATTTGATTGTTTATGATGGTTAAATTTGATATCATTGGAAAGTTGATTTATTCCTTGTCACATTGATACCCCATTTGTGATGGTTATGTTATGCTTGAATGCACAGTACTCGCAAACTCGAATGAAAGTCAGAAAAGGAAAGTTGCCAAATGAATGGCTATTGCTTACATCGAGTTCTTAACTGTATAAAAGGTTTTTGTGTTTCTTTGTGTTTGTTTGGTTTGTGCGTTAGGCGCTCAATACAATGTTGGATACTCTTGGTTGAATGTCAAATAATGTTTCAGGTAATTTAAGGTAGTATTTGTTGTTAATTTGTTTGTAAAAAGAACTGTACAGTTTTAATAACCAGCGAGTGGTTTGAGCATTACTTGTGTATTGGTTACATACAGGTTATTTGCAAGTCTGCTCCAGCATAACAAATTCGCTACTTCATCTCTTTTCATCCATCTCCAAACATACAAAGCGACAGCAGTATCAAAACAAACTTATTTTTGGTCCATTTCCAGCAACAATCGTTCTCTGTTCTTGAACCGTATTCTCAACATTTGCATAAGCCGCGCATCCTTAGCTTATCAAACGACTACTCATGAAAAATCAGCACTGCCCAAGCAAAAAGCCTTGGGCAAGGCACATTTCTTATCACAAACATAAGTGAAAAACATTGAGGAATTAATGCATGACCCATTTAATGATACTCAATAGAAACTTCTGCCTTTCAACAAATAGCCATTCATTTGGGCAACTTTCCACTTCTGACTTTGATTTGTATTCGGGAAATACTGTGCATTCAAGCATGGCACAACCTTTACAAATGGCGTATCAGTGTAAAGCAGGAATAAATGAACTTTCCAATGGTATAAAAATTAATAATTGTAGACAATTAACAAAAAAGATACGAGAATCAAAGTTGAATTGCAAGACATTTTTTTGAGGGGTTTAGATATAAATATTCTTAAACATTTGTAGACAGTATTGGATTTGTATGCGGGGGGGGCGGGAGCGTGGCAGTGAAAGCTAGTTTGTCAAAACAAACATGTTAGAATTGTGGCCATTTTCAATTCCCACGAGTGGAGTGTTCACAAACGGTATAATTGCCTAATTTCCGTATTCAGTGTCCCATCTTTGAAAAAAAAGGTGAAAATAGAATAAAAATGGTCATTAATGCGGCGCGCCTATTGGGCACAACACGTCAACCGCCACTTCGTGAAACAAAATTTAAGCGCCTCCTTGAATTTGGGGGTTTTCACGAAGTGACGGTTATACGCGCGGCGGCTATCTGTCACTTCGTGGAAAAAAAAAATGAGTGCGCGTCCCTTAAATTTTCGTTTTCACGAAATGACGGCACTGTTTACAGCTCATTTTCTTCAAAAGAATGAAAGGAAAATCCAAATGATTAAACATGAACATTGTCCAGAATATTCCCTATACGAGGATGTGAAATTTATTCACCCTCTAGGGGAGACTGGGGTAATTATGGCTCCTTTTTCACATTTCCTATTACTACCATTAAATGAAAAGTCAAATGATATTCTAAATATATAAAAATACAGTCGGTCCATATACCTATAATATACAAAGGAAAGTATAAACCTGCTACTTCTCATTTGCATATAAATTACCATTATGTTAACAACTTTGGGGGCCATAATTACCCCAAATGACATTTTCAATTTGATCCCCCTTTACAGCCCTACTATTGAAGATATTCAGTTGGAAGTTTTTATGTTGTGTTTTTTACTCCTTATTGTTTCAGTTTCAATCCAAATTTCATCTTAAATGATTTTAATTAATGATATCACACCCCACATAAAAAAGCAGACTTGCCACTTTCCAACGAACAGAATTGTAATTGCCGTACATGCTAGGCTCCCCTAAGAACACAATTTCATGTAAATGGCTTATTTTTTCTCACATGATAGTAGGGAGAGTTTAGCTAGGCATGTGTAAAAATTAAATTATCATTGTGTAATGTAGCAAAGAATTATAAGCTCTCAAAGACAAAGGGGCCATAATTACCCCAGGGCCGTAATTACCCCAGTCTCTCCTATATATCAAAGAGGTTGATATTAAGGTCTGAACCTTTGAAAGCGATTTAAACTTTTTCAAGTTGCGCGCCGTATCCGTCACTTCGTGAAAACAGGGACGATTATGTTAAACATGATGTGATATACATTTAAATACGCTATAGCATATTATCAAGTACTGTATAATGTCTGAAATATTAACCTTCTTATTCCGTCCATGTATACCAGATGATTCATTTTCCATGCTTTTTCTTAATGCAATACAAGATTGATTATAATGATAATGTATGTGGTTTCAATTTTTTTTTTCGATTCATTTGCCACTAATACTTAATAATAATCATACTTATTATTCATAATGCGCTCTTCCCAGAGTGGCTCAAAGCGCTTTACAGTATATTATTACGCCGTTCACTGGATTTAACTCCATACTTGTAGTCAGCCATTTATAGGCGCCTTATATGGAATTATCCTCCCGGGTACCCATTTGCACCTGGGTGGAGTGGACGTAAGTGCAGGTCCGGGAATCGAACTCACGACCTTTGCATTCCCAGTCGAGTGATACGACCACTAGACTACGGCACTAGCTGTACTGGAATTTATTAAATTAAATTAAAAGTGTTCTTCCAAATTTATTGATCCCCCTTTACAGCCCTACTATTGAAGATATTCAGGTGGAAGTTTTTATGTTGTGTTTTTTACTCCCTATTGTTTCAGTTTCAATCCAAATTTCATCTTAAATGATTTTGATTAATGATATCACACCCCACATAAAAAAGTAGACTTGCCACTTTCCAACGAACAGAATTGTAATTGCCGTACATGTTAGGCTCCCCTAAGAACACAATATCATGTAAATGGCTTATTTTTTCTCATATGATAGTAGGGAGAGTTTAGCTAGGCATGTGTAAAATTAAATTATCATTGTGTAATGCAGCAAAGAATTATAAGCTCTCAAAGACAAAGAGGCCATAATTACCCCAGGGCCGTAATTACCCCAGTCTCTTCTATACAAGGTGTATCAATAAAAACGGGACAGTTTTGAAAAGTCTGTCAAAATTTCGTTTCAAATTATTACGTCTATATTTTTATTGTAATAGATGCTCTGAAGTCTTATCTTTCAATTGCCATTTAAAATAATAAGTTTTGTTTATGCTTAAGCGCACACAGAACGTTTTTGTCGGGGGCTCAAAAAAAGGCTTGCGCACAAAATGGAAGAAAATGAGAAATACGATCATTAGACGTTTTGCTAATCAGCAGACTTATTCTTAACCCTTTCATTATCTTTGCCATTATTTTCGAATTATGCTATCAAAATTCATGAGAGAAGATCGTATTAACGCGTCCTATGCGTGAAAAACCCCAAATTCAAGGAGGCGCTTAAATTTTGTTTTACGAAGTGGCGGTTACGTGTTGTGCCCAATAGGCGCGGCGCATTAATGACCATTTTTATTCTATTTTCACCTTTATTTTTCAAAGATGGACACTGAATACGGAAATTAGGCAATTATACCGTTTGTGAACACTCACTCCGTGGGAATTGAAAATACCACATTACTAACATGTTTGTTTTGACAAACTAGCTTCACTGCCACCCCCCCCCGCTATACAATCCAAATACTGTCTACAATGTTTAAGATAATATCTATTATTAAAAGTGAATAGGCTATTCAGTATCATTCTTTGACGTTTATTACCTTGTGGATGGAACTAAGCTAAATTCTCTGAAGTAACTTGTTGAAATAAAAAAGGCAACATTTCCAGTAATCTTCCTTGTTTCTCTCTTTCTCTCTCTCTCTACTCAAATTTCCTTTAATTAAGACCACAATGCTCATGTATTCTGTCCTTTTCTTGTCGAGTTTAATTCTGGTAGAATGAGGATTTTCGTTACTGCATTAGCATGACGAATTATAAGAAGTTGATATTAATTGATATGGAGAAATTCTAAGAAATTAGACGGAAAAAAAGTTGAAAAAAGAAAACATTTAAAACATTTTTAGGAAAAATAAGAGAGTAGTGACTTTTATAAAAGACTTTTTATAAATCACTGACTTCATAAAATAAACTCCTCAACGTAAGCAACAGAAATAAATTTGGAAGAACACTTTTAATTTAATTTAATAAATTCCAGTACAGCTAGTGCCGTAGTCTAGTGGTCGTATCACTCGACTGGGAATGCAAAGGTCGTGAGTTCGATTCCCGCACCGGCACTTACGTCCACTCCACCCAGGTGAAATGGGTACCCGGAAGGATATTCCATATAAGGCGCCTATAAATGGCTGACTACAAGTATGGAGTTAAATCCAGTGAACGGGGTAATAATATACTTGTAAAGCGCTTTGAGCCACTCTGGGAAGAGCGCATTATAAATAATAAGTATTATTATAGGTTTTCCGGCTCACTTTCATACAATTATCATTTGAATCTATTTTAAGATCATTCAATTTCACCACAGTTGTGATCGTTTGGGCCAACCTCCATTTAAACTTACATTAAGTTCGTTCAATTCATTTATTTATGCAATGATCTTTTTAAAATGTACCAAGTCGATTTTAAAAAGTAGCATAAGCGTTTAAAGAATTTTCATTCATTTCATTTTTGCTTCGTTTGAGATTTGAATCCTTGTAAAGCATTTTTAAATCAGTCATCTAAGTTTAGACAAAGAACATTCAACCTTAGAATTTGGAATGTTTAATTTTTTATTTTCGCTCGATCGAATTAGTTATCCGTGCAATACATTTAGAAAAAGAGTCGTTCACATTGGAACTTTATGCATAGATTATTAGAATATGCATTCAAATTCAAATGGGGATGGCCTCGGACTTTCTTTGGGTCATTCAATTCATTACAAGGCAGCAAGATGTTAAAAATAAGTGCATTCTATTTAAGATTCATCGTCAAGAAGACATGACATTATAGGTTATCAAAACGGTTTACCATGACTTTTGTTTACCCTGCAGCCATGGATAAGTCCCTCATAGCAACGAAAATGAAATAGTGGATGCAAAGACAAAAAGAAAGAACACTGGACACGCACATATAATTTATTATTGAAAGTAATACCAAAACTTGTATGTTACCCTATTTAAAATCAAGACTTGATTTTCACATAGACCTATTGTATGAAAGAAAACGCTTATGAAAAGGCCCGTATATGCCCCCATATATATACTATATAAAAATTATGTAAAAGACAAATACAATAAATCTGTAATGTACGAACTAAAAGAAAAATCCATTATAAGTGTCTTCGACTTAATATAGAGACGTAAAGATTAAAAGAAAGAAACAAAGCAAAAAACAAAAAAAAGTTTTTTTGATATAAGATTAATGTCAGATGCGAATAGAACAAAATACAAACACGGAAAAAACAATACAAAGCACAATTTTCAACACTGTAGTTGATTTAGGATTTTTATGGGGGCCAAAATTTATATTTCAGATTCTTATACAGTCGAAATTTATTTTGCGTTACGCTGGCCGAGCAAAAGAGGCGGGAGGTTGGGAGAAGGGGGGTGGGGTAGGTGTGAAGATATTTCGGCATTCGGTCACCCTCACGGTCATATTTCACCCGTGGTAGGGGTAGGGTTTAAGTCGGTCATCCAAAATAATGTTTCCTGCTTTTTTTTCTCTCTCTCTTCTTTTGTTTTCTTGTTTTTTTGTTGGGGATGTTTTACGTTGGGCGCTCCGCAAAATACCAGATTGTTATGCACTTTTTTCTCAATTATGGGCTTGGGTGAGGTGGGGGGGGGGTACCAAACTCGTCAGGCTCCTTTGAATCTCCACAATAGAATCGCGGATACGTTATATATGTCAGATAAAAAATCATAGCTTAAAACATGATTTAAAAGATAAGCCTAAATAATTATATTGCTCATCAATGCTATGAAAATCTTGTATAATGCGAAAATATATAGAGAATGAAGGGAAAACACAAAAAATAAACGGAATTTTAACTGAATGGACGTTCCTTAAATTGAGTTCCTCAAAATGAAATTGATTGCTCGAAAGGCTATTGGGCTCCTAAAAATGATGCCTCGTTAATTTGAATGAACGTAATGCTAAATTGTACATACATTAATGAAGTTGTATGCGCGTTTAAGATCTTGTTTGCTGTATAAATAAAATTAAGTACGGGGAAAATAAGATTGAATGCAATACATGGAAATGGTTTTGCCCCAATTATGAAATTAAATGCTCTTAAATAAAGCTTCGTGACTATGAATGAACTTGATTCCCCGTATTTTAAAATTAAAATGCCGATATCGATCGTAAAAAGGTATCGCTTGAATTTGAATGAACCTTCTATAGGTTTGAATGACAAACCTATGAAATTGGGCGGGAAACCTATATTATTAAGTATTAGTGGCAAATAAATCGGGAAAAATTGAAACCACATACTTATCATTATAATCAATCTTGTATTGCATTAAGAAAAGCATGGAAATGAATCATCTGGTATACATGGACGGAATAAGAAGGTTAATATTTCAGACATTATACAGTACTTGATAATATGCTATAGCGTATTTAAATGTATATTCACATATGTTTAACATAATCGTCCTGTTTTCACGAAGTGACGGATACGGCGCGCAACTTGAAAAAGTTTAAATCGCTTTCAAAGGTTCAGACCTTATATCAACCTCTTTGATATACGTGCGTATCAATAAAAACGGGACAGTTTTGAAAAGTCTGTCAAAATTTTGTTTCAAATCATGATGTCTATATTTTAGATGTATAATGATGCTCTGAAGTCTTATCTTTCAAATGCAATTTTAAAAAATGATTTTCGTTCATGCTTTAGTACAACACAGAACATTTTTGTCGGGGGCTCAAAAAACGGCTTGCGCACAAATGGAAAAATTGAGAATTACGATCATCAGACTTCTTGCTAATCAGCAGTTGTCTCTAATTTTTTTTATCTTTGCCATTTTTTGTACGAATTATGATTTGAAATTCATTTACAAAGCTATTTATTTACTTTAATTGTTTTTGTTTTTGTTTTCGTTTTAATATGTTATCTTTTTACAAAATAATATTCCTTTAAACTTTTTTTTGTCAATCATAGAAGAGGGATTTGGTTGGTGTGTTTAATTGTTTATGTGATTGATTTATTGATGTGCTTTGTTTATTTGTTTCGTTCATGCTTGAGCGAACACGGAAAGTTTTGTCGGAGGTTCAAAAAAACAAAAAAAACAACTTTGGTTAAGTCAAAGGCATTATTTATATTCAGAATCATTATTCTGAATCAGGTACTCCCATTCGGATTGATTGTTACTTTTCACTAGTCAATGATTATGTTAGTCTTTTGAGTCAATTTCCTATGATTCTTCCAACGATTAATCAATCATTTGAACAATCAATCAAAAGTAATCGATAAATTGATCAATCATTCAAAGAAACAAATGAATTAATCAAACGATCAATCATTCAAAATCTATCAGTCCTTCATTCATCATCGATACATTAATAAATCAATCCATCAATCAAACAATCAATCAACAAACGAACAAACAAAGCATCATTCAATCAATAATCAACCACCAACCAAATCCCTTTGTCTTGGTTGACAACATTTTTTTTTTTTTTTTTTTTAAAGTTTGAAGGAACATTCAATGCCAAAAGATAACATGTTAACATGTGAAAAAACAAATCAAAACAAAACAAAAACAATTCAATTAAATAAATAGCTTTGTAATGGAAT
>CALNVZ010000174.1:71880632-71966432 GCA_940671915.1 Paracentrotus lividus
AAACGATCACAACTGTGGTGAAATTGAATGATCTTAAAATAGATTCAAATGATAATTGTATGAAAGTGACCGGGAAAACCTATAATAATACTTATTATTTATAATGCGCTCTTCCCAGAGTGGCTCAAAGCGCTTTACAGTATATTATTACCCCGTTCACTGGATTTAACTCCATACTTGTAGTCAGCCATTTATAGGCGCCTTATATGGAATTATCCTTCCGGGTACCCATTTGCACCTGGGTGGAGTGGACGTAAGTGCCGGTGCGGGAATCGAACTCACGACCTTTGCATTCCCAGTCGAGTGATACGACCACTAGACTACGGCACTAGCTGTACTGGAATTTATTAAATTAAATTAAAAGTGTTCTTCCAAATTTATTTCTGTTGCTTACGTTGAGGAGTTTATTTTATGAAGTCAGTGATTTATAAAAAGTCTTTTATAAAAAGTCACTACTCTCTTATTTTTCCTAAAAATGTTTTAAATGTTTTCTTTTTTCAACTTTTTTTCCGTCTAATTTCTTAGAATTTCTCCATATCAATTAATATCAACTTCTTATAATTCGTCATGCTAATGCAGTAACGAAAATCCTCATTCTACCAGAATTAAACTCGACAAGAAAAGGACAGAATACATGAGCATTGTGGTCTTAATTAAAGGAAATTTGAGTAGAGAGAGAGAGAAAGAGAGAAACAAGGAAGATTTACTGGAAATGTTGCCTTTTTTATTTCAACAAGTTACTTCAGTAGAATTTAGCTTAGTTCCATCCACAAGGTAATTAAACGTCAAAGAATGATACTGAATAGCCTATTCACTTTTAATAATAGATATTATCTTAAACATTGTAGACAGTATTTGGATTTGTATGCGGGGGGGGGGGGGTGGCAGTGAAGCTAGTTTGTCAAAACAAACATGTTAGTAATGTGGTATTTTCAATTCCCACGGAGTGAGTGTTCACAAACGGTATAATTGCCTAATTTCCGTATTCAGTGTCCATCTTTGAAAAATAAAGGTGAAAATAGAATAAAATGGTCATTAATGCGCGCGCCTATTGGGCACAACACGTA
This sequence comes from Paracentrotus lividus, assembly GCA_940671915.1. Taxonomy (NCBI): domain Eukaryota; kingdom Metazoa; phylum Echinodermata; class Echinoidea; order Camarodonta; family Echinidae; genus Paracentrotus; species Paracentrotus lividus. Next base: position 71,881,700 of record CALNVZ010000174.1, read on the forward strand.
ACCGCCACTTCGTAAAACAAAATTTAAGCGCCTCCTTGAATTTGGGGTTTTTCACGAAGTGACGGTTATACGCGCGGCGTCTATCCATCACTTCGTGAAAAAAAAATGAGTGCGCGTCCCTTAAATTTTCGTTTTCACGAAATGACGGCACTGTTTACAGCTCATTTTCTTCAAAAGAATGAAAGGAAAATCCAACTAATTAAACATGAACATTGTCCAGAATATTCCCTATACGAGGATGTGAAATTTATTCACCCTCTAGGGGAGACTGGGGTAATTATGCCCCCTTTTTCACATTTCCTATTACTACCATTAAATGAAAAGTCCAATGATATTCTAAATATATAAAATATAGTCGGTCCATATACCTATAATATACAAAGGAAAGTATAAACCTGCTACTTCTCATTTGCATATTAATTACCATTATGTTAACAACTTTGGGGGCCATAATTACCCCATGGGTTGGGGTATTTAGGGCCCCTATTGTAATGACGGTTCGGTGTAAAAATGGCAGAGGTAATAATGGCAGAGGTAAAAATGGCAGAGGTAATAATGGCAGAGGTAAAAATGGCAGAGGCAAAAATGGCAGAGGTAAAAATGGCAGAGGTAATAATGGCGGAGGTAAAAATGGCAGAGGTAAAAATGGCAGAGGCAAAAATGGCAGAGGCAAAAATGGTAGAGGTAAAAATGGCAGAGGTAATAATGGCAGAGGTAAAAATGACAGAGGCAAAAATGACAGAGGTAAAAATGGCAGAGGTAAAGTGTCAGGTCTTACGCAATTAAATTGTCATAGCAAATCCCATGAATAAAACATGACCAATTCCCTTGGGTGCTATCTCACTTCTCGGAAACGCCTTCGCGACAGATTTAAAAAAAAATATTACGTCTCCGTCTCCGATGTTGCGGAGACGTCGCGGAGATGTCTCCACGACGTCTCCGCGACAGTTTTAAAAAAATGTAACAAAGCACTTTCAAAGAACCGTCTCAAAGTTGTTTCTGCGACTCATGAAACGTCTCAGAGACGTCTCCGCAACAATTTTTTTAAAAACTTGTTTAAAACGTTTCATGAGTCGAGGATACAACTTTGAAATGGTTTTTTTGAAATTGCTTTGTTACAGTTTATGAAAAATGTATCGGAGACGTCTCGGAGACGTCTCTGCTACATCTCCGCGACATCGAAGACGTCTCTAATACTTTTTATCCGTCGCGGAAATGATTCTGTCGAGGAGACGTCTCCGCGACGGAATCCTTTGTTTCACGTATAAAGAGTAGGACCTATTAGAAACGTGTCTGAAAATTAAGGAGAAAGAGGAGACTTAGGAGAAAAGCTATAATGGCAAAACCATGTTGAAAAATCCGTCTCAAATGTGTTTCGGCGAAGTGAGATACCAAAAGGGGTAAATAGTTGGCTACAGCCCGAAAGTCCGCGGGTCCGATAGTCCGCGGGTCCGTTAGTCCCCGGGTCCGATAGTCCGCGGGTCCGATAGTCCGCGGGTCCGTTAGTCCGCGGGTCCGATAGTCCACGGGTCCGATAGTCACCGCGAGGGGGGGGGGGGGGGGGTGGTGATGTTTGTTACTCTGATGGTTCGTTAGTCCGAAAATGGAAAAAAGGTTCGTTAGTCCGAAAACGGAAAAAAGGTTCGTTAGTCCGAAAATGGAAAAAAAGGTTCCGTGTAGTCCGAAAATAGAAAAAGGTTCGTTAGTCCGAAAATAGAAAAAAAGGTTCGTAAGTCAGAAAATAGAAAAAGGTTCGTTAGTCCGAAAATAGAAAAAAGGTTCGTTAGTCCGAAAATAGAAAAAAGGTTCGTTATTCAGAAAATAGAAAAAAGTTTCGTTATTCAGAAAATAGAAAAAAGCTTCGTTATTCCGAAAATTGAGCTATTACTGCCTGAACGAATGGATTAAGAATGTTGGGGACTGTGTTTTGATCACCCATGAATAACCTCCAGATAAGGTGTTTTTTTCGGGGCGTGTCATTATTTAACAGCATCTGCTGTTAAATTTTGATTTGCGGAGAATTTTTTCACAAAATTATCAACGGCGACTTCTAATGATAAAGAATTAGTTACGCTTCTAAAATCGGGCCGTTTAACAGTCTATAACTAAATAATGTATTCTGCAATTGTGTTCCGTCTTTATTTAATGAAGAATTTATCTTCAAAAATTATCGACGGCGACTTCTTCCGTAAAGAATAAGTTTCGTTTCTAAAATTGTCCCGTTATCACTCAATAAATAAATAATTGATTCCGCAATTGTATCCGTTCCGTATTCATTTATAAAATTAATTAAAAAAAAACTTTATCAGCGAAACTTATTCTTTATCGGAAGGACTTGCCGCCGATACTTTTTTCGACATAACTTCTTCATGAAATAAAGACGGGGCGGATATAATTGCGTGATCAATTATTCGGTTGCCCTTTCGATTTTCCCGGCTTCGCCAAAGATTATTTCAGTTTCGGACTAACGAACCTTTTTTTTATCTTCGGACTAGCAAACCTTTTCTATTTTCGGACTAACGAACCTTTTTTCTTTTTTCGGACTAACGAACCTTTTTTTCATTTTCGGACTAACGAACCTTTTTTTTTATTTTCGGACTATCGAACCTTTTCTATTTTTGGACTTATCCATTTTCGGACTAACGAACCTTTTTTTATTTTCGGACTAACGAACCTTTTCTATTTTTGGACTTATCCATTTTCGGAATAACGAACCTTTTACTATTTTCGGAATAACGAACCTTCAGAGTAACAAACATCACCCCCCCCCCCCCCGCGGACTATCGAACCCGCGGACTAACGGACCCGCGGACTATCGGACCCGCGGACTATCGGACCCGCGGACTATAGGACCCGCGGACTATCGGACCGGCGGACTATCGGACCCGCGGACTATAGGACGCGCGGACTATCGGGATGACCCCGAATGGATATAGGGCAAGTCCACGCTATTTGTTCCCAAGGTGGTGATTTTTCGACTTTTTGACCATTTTTGTTTCAAGTGTGGCAGTGGGTTTGTAAATGTAATGTGTCATCATAAAGGGTATGTAATGAACTTATTGCAAATAAGGTCAAAAAGTCATTTCAAGGCTCATTAATATTCATGAAAAAAAATAAATAAAATGCATGTAAAATGCTATTTTCAACCATTTAAAAAAAAACAGGTTTGTCATAGAAGTACAACTCAAAAAGTATATATTTTCTGTTTCTATATTTTCTTGGCTAACTCTGGTGAAAATATCACGAACCTAACACATTGCGTTCTATATTTTTAGACTTAAAATATTCAGGTCTCAGAAATAGTCTCACAAAAGTTACTGAGCTGATGTAAAATCATGCATTTTTATTACTCTGCCTCCCACCTTTAGAAATGAAACAAAATAAATGTTTTTTACATTTGTGTTTTTTTTGTTTTTTTTTTTGTTTTTTTTGTTTTTTAATCAGAGAGATTTATAAACAAAAGATGTTGCTACGCCTTGGCTACACCAATTGTTTAATGAAAAATATTACAGGGAATAATTGTCCCATGTGTTACCTGACATATGTTTTAAAACTTGACCTTGCCAGAAAACTCCAAGTTGTATTAACGTTAAAATATTTATGTTCTTACAATGTTTATTACATGTTTAAGAGGATAAGACTACGCAAGATTAGATCTACTTTTTAAATTCAGCGTTATATGTGAACAAAGTCAAAATTTGAAAACCCTTTTTTTTTCTGGTCCCGTTTGTTACCGACGAATAAATTATCATAAATTAATTATGAATTTAGTTATTTAAACTATTTTTAATGTTTCTGTTGAAGATTCTTAGTACCTTCAAGAATATACCTAAGGATTGAGATTTCATTTAAGATTTTTCAAACAAACCCAATTTTTGGCTCTGAATGTCCCGTTTGTTACCGCGCAAAATAGCTTGGACTTGCCCTATACATTGCATTACGTGGAAGGGTCAATAAGACAATATCTATGTTTAATTGTCGATCATTGAAGGATGTCCGAGTGGGGAGCAGGGTATGAAAAGGGTATAAAGACTTTCACCGAAATATGAAAGATACCCATTATATGAACTCCTCCTTTGTTTACCCTCTCTCGAAAATAATAACAAATACATCGTGGTATCGATCCATCCTCATTTTCTACAAGTTGAACTGAAATGATGTTATCATTAGTATGCTTTCCATGTTCGCATACGTTAGATCTCCAACAATTTGGATTTGCTTTTCTTTGAGCGTATCTCACCCCAAATTAGATTGTGTATTTAGCAGGATTGGAAACATGAATAATGCACTTATACAATCTCCCCTGAAGTCATCCACTAGTGGGTGTGCATTAAGTAACCTTCTCGTAGGCCTATGCTTTTTTTATTACTATTATTTATCATATTTTATCAAAACTGTTCAATTTAGCTTTTAGTTCCTAACCCGAAGGCATTTAACATCATGGACGATTAAATGATCGAGCAGCTTATAGTCGTGGCCATGTGTCACAAGTTGGGGTATTGTAAAAGGGTGGAGGCGTTACATTTTGGAGGGGAAAATATCACATTTTTTTACATAGCACGGAAATGATGTACATTCATAAGCTGTGAAATAATTCATATTGTAGATAATTTATCAGGCTACATGTCTGTGAAGTTTCAGCTTCGTTATGCTCATAGTTTTAATTCAAAGATACTTTTAGTGGAGTAGGGTAAGGGGTGGAGGATCCTACGGTGGAGGATCCTACGGTGGAGGCACGTGTTAAAGCATAGGGAATTCCCATTTTTGTTACTTCCTTATTGTTTGCTGCGTTATATCTTTGCAGCCAATTGGTCTTATGGGTTGAGTGATATATCATCCTCTTGGGAATTTATGTGGTTCTAGATAAATGTGAAGAAAATTTTTCAAAAGTAATTTAATCAATTAATTAATCAATTAAAACAAACTTAATACACATATCCTCATAGACAATGCATTGCAGGCATCAAAAATTGTCACATGCAATTTTATAACAATAATTGCCATTTTTTCGCCATTTTCTTTGCATGCATGTTAAAACACCATAAGTGGTAACATATTACTTGCAATAAACTTTGTTTGAGTTGTAATCCAAGTGTAAAAGACAGGATTTCTGCCCTTTTTGCACTATTTTTTCTTCTTTTTTTACACCCTGTAGCGCGGTTAGAAAAAACAATTTTGTATTACAAGTTTATATTTTTTAGAAGCATAGCGTCTTATTTACACAATCCACGATGATTCATTTCATTTGGTGAAAAGATTAAGAAATTATTCGCCGGTAAAATTGTGAAGTTTTTCAAACCATTTTTCCTGTAACACTCTGTATAGCTTTTATGACACACCTTATACAGGCACAAAAATATGTTAATCATCCTCCTTTCAATCTCTGCTTTCAATATATAAATACTTTTATACAAATCTGACTAACTACTAAGAAACTCGAGATGTTTGATTGTGACAATGTACATTTCTACAATCTTTTGGACATGTAACGCATTTTCCACCCAACTCATGACATGTGGCCTCGTACATATTTTCGCATTATGAAAACAATGGGTATACATTCACCCACACTGGTAATAATCTGATTTGCATTATAGCTCGTCAATAAGGCTGCATAATCGTATTATCACGGTATAAAATTGCATAAAAGTGAAAGATCTAGATAAACAAATAAAGATTATTTTACAATATGAAGAATTATACTGGCCCACATTTTTTGTTCCCATAGTGGAGTCGAATTGATCACTGACTCCATTATGGGGACTCTTTTATGGAGACACAATTGGGGCAATATCGGATGAATGGCGATAGTAATTTCGGAAATGAAAATGGTTTGGTCATCTACAGTTGCAGTTGGAAACGAAAAAGGACACTCTAGTTGTGAATGAAATACAAAGATATAGGAAAGAGCTTGTTAAATATTGAGCTATGTTGCCATACCCATGGCCAGTGAGCCTATTTACAAAACTCATGGGGGAACAGGACGCAGGTGATGTAAAAGAAAAAATAAATACATGTAAATAAATATATCGGTGAACTTTGATGGATTATCCTCAAACCGTCATTTATATTTGTATCTAATTTTATGTGTTTGTTTTGTTTGTTTTTCCTTTGTTTTGCTTTGTTCGGCTTTTTTAACGAATTAAAATTTGAGGGTGGATTTTAAGTTTACATGTAACATGATTCTATTCTAAGGTTTTTATTCCTTTAGTATCTAATATGGTAAGACACATTTTAGTTGTTCGCTGTACATCCATGCTTTGATTCATTTCAAGTTTTATTTAATTAGATTCCACCATGTCATTTCTATAATCTTATCGATCCAGAAGGTACGAAATGCTCTGATTTGATCATACCCAAAAAGGATATGTTACTAGCGCCCTCTTTAGATTTTTAGCGTAGTATGACCATAGAAACTCACTACACGCATACTTATAAGTGGGAGGTTTAAAATTCAGTTTTCACAAGTTTTGAGAAAATGATTCGAGACTGAGTGGATACTTTCACTTTGGTCACACATCATTGGATATATGATTTTTCAATGATTAATAACAGCACTAATAACATTCACTCGTACATCAATCTAAGAAATAAATTTGTTTTAAGAAATGGCAAAATATATATTTTGGACCTGTCACCTTTACATGCAATATAAACCCCTCCCAACAAGTTTCGCAAGTGGACTTTGGGCCATGATAACTTTTCAGGTACGCTTTAGTTATTCCTGATATTCATACCATTGGAAAGATAATTTATTCCCCTTTTTATTGATATCCTATTTGTAATGATTTTGTCATGCTTCAATAAACATAATATCAAAATATGGAGAAAAGTAAAAAGTCAAATGTTGTAAAATGCACTTTTATTGATCACAATGAAGTTCCGCAACTTGACTTTAGTCTGATTTTTATTGTATTCTCTACCATTGTCAAGTTAATTTATTCCTCTTTTGATTGATACCTTATTTGTCATGGTGATGTCATGCTTGGGTCCACAGGAACCCTGAACACCACCTGAATACCTGGCAAAGCGAAAGATAATTTTCAGTTTAAATTTCTGTAACACTACATTGAAGCTTGATACATTTTAATGTGGGTTTTCAAGCATTATCAATTTTCATAGCATTCAAAAGTTCATTTATTCTTCTTTTTATTGATGCCCTATTTGCAATAGTAACATCATGTTTCAATGCACATAACTCATGAATATAATGCAAAGTAAAAAGTGAAAAATAGCGAAATGCTTTGTTATTGCTGGCAACAGACAGTAATACTGACAATAGGCATTCAATTTGGAACATTTAACTGCTGACTAATCTAACGTTCAGTTGTTCTGTGCATGCAAGAACAACACTCTCGTTACAATTAGGGTGTCATTAAAAAGAGGAATAAATTAACTTGACAATGGTATAAAATTCAATAAAAATTAGAAATTACCCCCAAAAGCTATCAGGGCCTAAAGTCGAATGGCGGAACTTCACTTTGATGAATGCATTTTGCAACATTTGACTTTTTACATTTCTCCATATTCTGATATTCTGTGCATTGTAGCATGACAAAATCATTACAAATAGGATATCAATAAAAAGGGGAATAAATTATCTTTCCAATGGTATGAATATCAGGAATAACTAAAGCGTACCTGAAAAGTTATCATGGCCCAAAGTCCACTTGCGAAACTTTTTGGGAGGGGTTTATTTGGTTTTTGTATGATATGTGTAATGCATGAAAAGTATCATTGCAAAGGCAAAACAGTTCCCCTTTATTCATTATGTAAAATAATGTGAATTGCCAAAATAGATGAACTTGGAATATGGCTCTTTTAAAAGTATCGTAGTCTAGTGTTCTCACCACTTGACTGTCGATTCTCGTCACCGGCACTTATGTCTCTTGAGCAAGGCATTTTATGTACATGATTGACCCAACCAGTGGGGTGTAACACCAAGATGTACGATTGATAAAAAGTTACAATTGATTTTTTTTTCTCGGTAGTCTCATCATGGACAGGATGCTCCAAAGTTGATGATCTTAATCATAACCCTAGTCCTAACCCTAATCTCAATCATACCCAAATCCCAATACATGATTGTACCTGGTTTCCAAACGACACTACCGATAAAAAAAAAAAAAAATCGTAACTTTTTTATCAATCGTAAGTCTTTGTGTTACAGGGCACAGATGTGATAAAATGAGTACCCGGTATGATTGCGAATGCTATGTTGTTCGCTTTAGCATGTGTGCGCCTAACAGGCAACCAACTTGAATGCTCCTCAAGGAGTGGAGATTGTGCACTGTAAAAGTGCGGGATCGTAAATGAATGTAACATGAAATTATAGTTCTAAAAAAATGCAATATACGGGACATCAAATTCCACCATCCAAATAACGTTAAATGATAAAAAGTTGCTTCAATATTTTGCATATCATTTATATATATATATATATATTTATATATAAATATGTATATTTCAATATTAGAAACAGATATATATATATATGAGAATTTTTTAAGACGAGGCAAGTCTTGTAGTTGACGTGGGCGACACATACGGTACATGGAAAAGATTCACATAGTCATAGAGTGGAACCATATTGAAATCTAGATATATACGGACAAAATGATTTCAATTAATTTCGCGAAATGCCTTCGAGTCATTTTTGACAGAGTTGATAGAAAAATATTGACATTTTGCTTTTTATCTCTGTGGGAAAGCAAACTTTTAGCCTGAAGTAAAATCGTTACTTACATGTTCCAGAATACAGAACTACCGATATAATTACGTACTATAACTAATGGAATGCCGGAGTGGATGAATCTTAATGATAGTCATTCTGAGATTTGAGTCAGTGGCGTAAAGGGCGTCCGGCTCTTCGAGACAGTGGTGGGAATTTGTGGTCTGATTTCCAATCACCTTTTACAGTAAATTATTTTGTCTCATCATTATCATTACGTTTTTGTAATCATAATATACGTGTATAAAGAGAGAAAGGGAGAGAGAGAGAAACGAATGAACTTGTAAATTAAAAGCTATTAGGTTTGTTGCTTTGTAAGCTCCACTTACGGTGACATGAATAGCAATGAATTGTAACTATTTCAACTTTGGTCAGTGTGAACGAATAAAGGTTTTTATCACGACAACATATCTAAATAATTTTTCTTGTCCTCTTTTATTCAATTTGATTTCATCTTATCTGGTTGTAAATCCAATTTGGTCATATCTTCTTCCTCCCGACATGACCTACATTGACAATCCTGACCCGGGGGTCTAAAACACATTACCAAATTACGGTCATACCTTCCCTTGCAAACCCAATTCTCAAGATTGGATCGCCTGTGATTCGCTGATGGTATTTATTACAAGCACCAAACTAGTTTTCCCAATCTAAACGTTTGCTAAAAATAATTTTAAAAATACGTTTTTTTTTAATCAAATGAATAACATTCATAACTGCAATCATTGATATTATTATTATTTTTTTGCAAACGACGATGCGTTTATAACACACAGACTAACACGCGCCCATACACACATACACACACACACACACACACACACACATACGCACACACATACGCAAACACACACACACACACACACACACACACATACACATGCAAGCAATTATATCATGTTCTTTGAATGGCTTATATTAAATCACATATTTTGTAAGAAAAAGGCGCAGCTGCAGCAGAGATGTGACACTTGACAGGCTTCATCTATTTAAAAAAAAGATATTATAACAAAAAGAAAAAGAAAAAGAAAAGAATAGAAAAGTGATCAGTTTGGGGAGACTGCAATGAAATCTTCTTCATTATACCGAAGACATGTATACGTTATATAGACTCAAAGTGGACTTACTTTAGAATGTTCAACCCATTAAACGTTGAAAATTGGTCTCCAAAATCAAGATTAAGATTTTTTATTTTATTTATTTATTTATTTTTTTTTACTTTCAATAACTTTAAGCTGTCAGGATAAAACTGGCTCCACGCAAAGCAGATGGGTGAAATGAGATGAGCTACCATCAATATCTAAATAATTTATTTGTATTTTTTTGTTGTCATTATAATAACGCGCTTGTCTGTAAAGATAATGAATAAGACCACTTTTTGTGACGTAATTTTTTTTTATTGTGATCTATTTTTATATAATTATTGCGGAAGGATGATCTAGGCTAAATCAAAAGGCACCAAATGTCTCCTGCAATAGAATCACATTTAATATTTAATTGAATGAGTCTTATAGTTCCAATGTTCATTCCCCCCCCCCTGTTTGTCGATTTTTATTGATCAACATCCAATTTTTCTTTTCATCCCCCTATGTCCGTTGCCGCATCAGACGTTTTTATAATTAACCCCATGACAACTTACCCCAATAAATAGGGTTAGTGTTAGGTTTAGAGTTAGGGTGTAGATTTTTGGCGAGGGTAGGTTTCCGAGGGTAATTGTCCAGGTGGCAGTTGTCCTAGAACCATCCATTGCTTATAGAGTTGCATATGTCTAATCACTCTCTCAGTTATGTTTCTTCCCCACAGTTTTTTTTTATATGACTGTCTCCCTTTTCTATGCGTATATCTTTTATAAATAATTACTACCTGTTAACAAAGCATTTTCAGCTTTCTATGTTTGCTCCTTTACAATGCTGTCTATGGGCTTATTTTCAAGATTATTACGATTCCATTCGATATCGCTCTACCCACCCCCCCCCCCTTTCCCCTCTCTCTCTCTCTCACTCTCTCTTTCTCTCTCTCTCTCTCTCTCCTTATCTCTTTTAAATGTTTTCCCAACTATTGAAAGAAAAGTCCGTATATTTCGAATATAAAAACCGATTGACCCAGCTTCCGGGTCAAATACAAAAATATTTATACCGTTTCTTTAGGCCTCAAAGCAAATAAAAATATACATTACATCTAAATCGACACATAATCAATTATTTAGTTACACTGTAAAAAATTTTTGTATTTTTACAGCAAATCTGCTGTCAGTAGAGTCGCCATAAAAAAAAAATGTAATAAAAAAAAACAGCTTTGTTGTAAATGTTTCCTGCAAATAATTACGTGAGAAATACAAAATATACATCAGGAGTAACACATTGGTTCCGTTTTAACCAAATACGTACGCTATAGAACTCTATGATTTTTTTTTTTCCTTCTCTTTCGTAAATTCTTAGAGGAGAAATTTACAACAAAACTATTTTTTTTAAATTACATTTTTGTATGGCGACTCTGCTGACATCATTTTGCTGTATTTTTTAATATTTTTTATATTTTTTATATTACAGTGTATAATACATATATTTCAAAAAACAGAATACTTATAATATGGCTTCTTTGTCCAAAAGCCCAGATTATTATGGTCCTATTTACCTGCATAACATTTTCTGTCATCAGCACATGTGGTCAACGTCGGTCTCCCAACTCCCCGGAAGAGTGGGCGATAAGCAAATGGGCTAGAGGTGATTGTGTGAATTAAATTTTAACTTGACTTTACTTTATATAATTGAGCATGACTTTGTGTACCTCCACTACACATCGAATCTGAAAAAGGCAGAATTGAAGAGGATATTGAAATTTCTTGTTCGTACTCTAAATATCCTTCCATCCGCAATTGCCTTCTGGTTTAGGTTATTTGAATGTATAGGTTGGGAATGATAACTCAGTTACACCAACAATACAAGCATGAGGCATATCCCCTCATATCCAAAGTCATATAATTTAGTTTATTGGTTGGAAATTCGATGTGGCGATATGGCTGAGCTATAATCGTGAAAGTGAGACGGTGCTGCATTGAGAATTTTATGAATCAAAGGTATGGGTTGCTTTGAGATGTGACCGACAGGTATTTGGGAATGAATATCTTTCATTAACATTGAATGGCATTTCACTAAAATCATATGGGTGCTATTTACAGCTCATTTGTATTTCTAGCTATTATCATGATTATGTTTGTCAAAATATTATATCATGAAGAATTTGATTCTAAAAGGGCTTAAATGCACTTTGTAACTGGCATTTGTTTGTCAATTTTTTGTAGAGGTGTCCATGGGACAGTCAAATTCAAATGTGCATTTTAATTTGACTGTTGGTTTGATAGATTCGTAGGTCCGTATATAATCGCCGTTAAGAGACGATCTTCTACGATTTTTTTTTCCTTTTTAGCGGAAATATTCCTGACTCTGCGTATTTTTCAATTTTATTTATTTATTGGCACTGTTATTATCATTTTGCAATTTTATTTCGGGATCGAGTACGGAGGTACGGAGGCAGCTTTTTGCCCTTTCGAAGCTACGCCATCGCATTTGGTGTTTATGAGAAGCCACAACGCAATAAATGCCATCTTAGGCTTGGTGGCATCTGCCAATTCTAATTAGGCTTACTGCAACATGTGTCGATGTGAAGGGTTGTGCAAACAGAATACTCTAGATTTCACTTCTATATACCCTATTATTAAAGATTCCAATATCCAGTTTGATTGCATAGAATTCATGCGCGTGAGTGTTCACATTTGGGATGGCTTTTTGTATGATAATGCATAAGTGACTTGTATGTCCCTTTTTCCAAAAATGAGAAAATAGTATTTTGTTTTTGCTGTTTGTTTGTTTTTTATCTTATATTTCCTATTCAATTTTGCATATTAATTCTAGTTGTTGGTCTAATTGAATCTTCATTTGAAACATTTGAATTGATTAACATTAATTTTAATAGCTAAAATAATTACGTAATCTATGTAGAATTAAATTAAGACTATTTCTTCTTGTTGATTGTTTGTTGATTTATATCTGTAAGTACTACACAATTTTAATCATCTCAAGCCGCATTTGTTTTCAAGCAGTATCTTTTTTAATCCCAGAACATATATATTTTTTTAAAATACTGGAATACTAGTTCAAAGTTAGGGCAGCAGCATTAGATGCATAAACATTAATACGTGACTGTTTATTCTGTCATAATAATATCATAATAAGATGTTGTTAGGATGGTCTTGAAATACGATTTCAAGACCATTCAAAAGAACATCTTTAGAATCAAAATAGGCCTACGACAAATATACAGAAACTTTCCTCTAACAAAATATTTACAGTTGTTTTGTTCCGGCAAGACTTTGTGGCTCACACGAAAATTAAGAGTCAATCATTGCGACGATTAACCGTAAATTGGTGTAAATGGGTAGAGCTAACGGGCGCCATACTGTGTTGTGCGCAACACTTATTTGCTAAATAATGAAAGGACATGTGGCCCAATTGCCAGGTTTATAAAGGTTCTTTTTTTAATCATCGTGACCTATGCTTATCATTTTCAAATTGTTTTGCCATCGCAGCCTATATAGATTTGCCCAGTCATGACCAATGGGCCAAATGGCATAGGGTGGATTCGATTTTTGTTTTGTTTTGTTTTGTTTTGTTTTTTTTTCTTCATTTTTTTTTTCGTTTTTTTTTTATTGTTTTATTTTTTATGTTGGGCGATCTAAAATGTATACGGGGGAGCGGAAAGGGGAAAAATGGTCAGCCCGAAATAATAATATAGGATTTCCCACTCAGTTTCGGAAGTTCGTCACTCCATTGGATAATCACTTCATTCAAATTCCCCCCAAAATTCTACAGCGTCAAATTCATCATTCAAATTCCAACTTAGTTCCTTCGTTTTGGTATTAAAACCCTTCAAATCAAAATCCCCCTCAAAAGCAATCAAATTAGTAAATCGTTTGGAATGCGTGCTTTCCCGCAATCAAATCCGCGCTGAAGCAATCAACTCTGGCCTTGGTTAAACCAAGTTGGTATACAATTTAGCATCGTTTTACATTCTTGGTTAATTTTATATAGATTAAACATTTAAGATAGCGATTTCTTTTTCTGAAGCTCTATATCTATTCCATGAGAATAATTTAAAAAAAAAATAATAATAACGTTTCCCTTTTCATATGAAAACGTTGGGGCTTCTTTCTAGGAAAACCATTTTCACGCACCGATTGTCAATGGAAGGAATGCCCGAAAAACGGGAGTTTTGTGATATATTCTTGTTTATTTTGGAAGAGAAAAAGAATCGAGAAGATCATTTACTTAGTTACACAGGTTTTATGAGGGTTAATGTTATAAAACAAGTAAAACCTTGGGAAGATATTTTTTTACCCCTAACCCTCGCGTTTTGAGCTTTAAAATCTCCCATTTTAGTCATTTTTGGGTCGTTTTTCTGTGTGAAAATGATATTTTGGTAAACAGCAGTCACTAAAAGCTTTCTGTAAAATTCAGCAGCGCATCGATTTCTAGTTACGCTGAGTGAAGTAAATATATTAATTTCTCTTTCCAATGATTTTAACTTCTTTGTGATTGGTCAATATTTCCCCCGCGTTTTTGATTTCATAAAAAAAAAATTCATGATAAAATACTTCGATCCGGACTGCACAGCTTGCACTCTCCTTTTACACGGTCTTTATTCAGGGCATTGTTATCGCGATATCGACGGTCAGAAGTAGAGAGAGTCATATCCCAGTACACACATTTCCGTAAGATTCTTTCTGGTCGTTAGTGCACTGTATGGAACTGTGCGTGTTTGGTATAAAATAACACTGTTTTTTGATTGTTCACGTTTTCATATGATTGAGGTTTAGATCATTTTAAACATTTCTTACGTTGTATGGAACAACTATTGTTGTTGTTGTGTAGAACACCTTTTTTTTTTTAAAGCTCTGGTTACTTAAAGAATTAAATATCAAAGATCATTATGGCGCCCTGAGTTTTAGGTCAATCTGGCGCCCCCTAGCTTCAGTCGATTTGTCATCCCTGAATCTAACATCGAAATAACGCTATAGTCGCCCCTCAGTAAAATGTAAACTTTGCGCCCCTTAGCTTCAGGTCGATTTGGCGCCCCAAAAGTTTCAGATCACTTTGGCGCCCCTGGATTTTCAATTGGCGCCCCTGATTTAAGATCAAAATGACGCCCATAAATTTAAGATCTATATGTTTTAGGTCAGTTTGGAGCCCATAAGTTAAAGATAAATGTGGCGGCCGCCCTAAGTTTAAGGTTTATTTTGCGCCCCTTAGTTTAAAGTTGATTTGGCGCCCCTAAATTTAAGAATAGAATTGGCGACCTATTACGCCCCTCCCCTTTGTTGTTTCCCCTTTCCCCCTCTTTTCCCTCCTCTTTTTTATTTTTTTTTGTTCTTTAATTCATTCCTTTTTTCTTTCTCTTTCTCCTATTTTTGGCGCCCCTGTCCGCCTACCACCCCAAATACGCGCATGAATTATTTGTTATGTGGAAGAGTTTTGTGTGTTGACTATGTAATTGCAAGATTGAGTAAAAAGAGAAAATGTAGATGGAAAAATCATTTCATGAACTAATCGAGTTGACTGAGATAAAATATATCTCATACTTAAGCACATGCCGTAATTAGGTACATACTCATTCACAATTGCTGCTAATAGCAATTCACAAACATTTGATGAAAAAAAAAATATATGATTAAAAACAAAAACATTTCCTGCAGCTATAAATTCAAGCCCTAATTTGAATGCTAATTACTGTAAGTTGAAAACTCGGAATGAATTTAAATGCTGCTTATGGCGGTATTGCCCAATTATAACAGCGTCTCTGCTAAATTGAATGACTGTTTTACGTATTTAGAGCACTTTATCGGAATTTGAACTAGTGAAACATGTAATTGATTGCTGAAAAAGGGAATCTGATCTCCGGAAAATCGACTGAAAGCTAAATCACCCTAACTTGAATGAACCGATTATCAAATGGAGTGGCGAGCTTCTGAAACTGACTGGGAAATCCTATAATAACGATAAAGACTCGAAAATAATTTTATTGCTTATCGAAAAGGAAAGAAATATGAGGTAGGGACATACAAAAAAGAGAGGGGAATACCGGCTTACACAGTATAATTGATTGAAACTGTATGAAACAACTACCTCTCAATATCATAATGTGTATACCAAGAAAGCTTAAACTCCGGGATATATTTGTTTTTACAAAATTAATGGAGAAGCTTGTTTTTTTTGTTTTTGTCTATATATTAATCAAACATTTATTTGCAATACGGGGCAAAGACTTTTTATGTGCTCTTTGACCTAACTTGCAACTTTTAACTATTGGTAGGGTAAGTTTAACAAATTCCCCACGTATAATGAATATTTATATTTTGTATGATTGTGTGAAAAAAATCCGATTTGTTGTGCCCAACAATGGATATTTTTTGCTAACATATTCAGATCATCTTTGAGAGCGATCGTTACAGTTGAAATGATTTTTCTTTTCTAACAGTGATATTTACATTTAAATCTAAACAATCAAGTCAGGAGAAATAATCCTTTGTAGCGCATGTTGTTCGGGTCTTTTTGTATTTGTTCTGATAGTTTACTTGTCGACAGCTGTATGGTCACTTCATGTTAACACCCTGTATTTTCATGCTAATTATAACATTCAGCTCACTTCTTATTGCTTTGCATGCTTTAGTTTGTATAATTTTGGCGGTGTTATTAGCGAATGTTTTCGATAAAATGAATAGTGTTGGATTCGTGATAATTAGGCTTATACAAATAGGTTATACAGCGAGTTCCAAAGTTTAGAGGTGTTGTTTGCTTTATAATCAATATAATCACAACGTTTATTAACATTCGAAGCGATATTACTACTACACGAAAGACATGATAAGAGAGAGAGAAAATGACCACGAGTGATATTAAATTAAAATATGTTTTATTTTAGATCATTTGTTCAAGTGCTCGAAGTGTTACTGTAAAGCCTATATTTGTTGACAAAAAAAAAAACAAAAAAAAAAAAAACAAAAACAAAAAAACAACAACAAAAAAAAAAGCCTAATGATCTTCTTCTTCTTTTTTTTTTTTTTTTTTTTTTTTTTTTTGCTCTGTTGAGGTCCCAATCGTATTTTGTTTATATGTTGATTGTGATATTATCAATATGTATATATTATTATTCATCACGTGTTTGCTTTTTTATGATGAAAAAATTGAACTGAACTGAATAGATGAAGCGAGGAGTGTTAATCTTTTTTTTTCAGATGTTTTTTTTTAATTTTAACTTGAAAAAGTAAAAAAAAAAATTAAAATTACACCCACATTTTACGTGCTTTTATTTTCTTGGCCAAAAAATGAAAAATAAAAATAAATGAATAAAATACACATTAAAGCCCCACAACTAAAATGTACAGTTAACAAAATTTTGAATGCATAATTTATTATGATCTGCAAAGTTGTTATATTCTGTTTCCAAAAAGCGCGGATGTGACATCGCAGCACAAAGATCGTATTCTTTTTCGATGACGAGCTTGTCGATTTAAAAAAGGACATAATTATCCTCACAATACTACTGTGTCAATGATGAACAAACTATTTCATAATTTGATGTAGCTCATCACTACATTGAAGAGTGCATATTCAATAGTTTGATTGTTCTGACTATTTGCAATCGTAAGGGAATATCTGTACAATGACAAAATGTGTCGTAACTTCAAATTTTGAATCTAAATAAAAATATTCTTACCGCGACTTTTTCAAGGGACATTAGTAAATATAGTATTCGAGTCAACTGTGATTAAAAGTATTTAACTTATCATAATATACATTATGTTTAATAAAATCCTATTTTTGTATATTTCTTTGTAATGTTAGTCATACTTCATATTTATGGGCCCGAAGTAAGAAAAGCTTTTAATCAGGTTGATTAATCCCAATAGGCTATTCAGCTATTCCTTTTTTCGTCCTCTCATTGTTTGATGATGTATTATATTGTTTGAAATGCATATTCTTTTTCATTTTTTTTCCATCTTACTTGAATATTAAATACAATACAATGCAACCATTTCAAAGTCGTTATTAAAAAGACCCTCGCGAACCATGCATGTTAAAAAGCTTTAATATTGAATGAGTGCGGCTGGTTATAAAGACTAATACACTGTCGTTGCACTCCTTGGTTAGTTTCAATACAGCGAGTCAGTCGCCCCAAGTTTGTTAGGTGAGTGAGATTCCCAATCTCCCTCGCTATCTATATCACTGCTACCTAGTGGATCTCCCGCGCAAACAACTGAGATTTTTAATTTCGGATATCTCCTCGGAATACTATCTTTCCTTTAAGTTTGGTCTTGCTATCCATCGGAATACGCTAATTTCTTTTCGGATATTCTACGGCCATCCGTTTTCCGTAATCGGATCTTTTAAAATCTTTATCTTCTTTCTTCTTCTCATCTTTCAATTTGTTTGGAAGGAAGTTTTTGTGGAAAGAAGAGGTACACATCTTCACAAGATATGAGTACCAGGATGTCGATCTTTATCTCTTCTGTCTTGGTGATATTCCTGCTTTTTCATGGTCAAACAGGTAAGCAGAATCCCCTTTTCCTCGATAGTAACTGTGATTGTAGAAGTATAGGTCTTCTAGGTTATCTCTTTAGGACAATGAATGTTTGGCAATATTAATGTTAGTCAAACGAGGTGCATTTAGGGTAGATCCTGAAAACATCTTTATTAAGGACTAATGGGGCACCTGGACTAATGTATTCGAGTCAATGTCGTCATCGTTCTAGTAGCATCTAATATCATTTGTTTCGAATTTGTGATAAGAATACTCATTAATCCCATATAAATCAAGCAATGATCGAACATGAAGGCGAATTTTCCTGTTAGCTTTATAGTGATATTTTATGAACGGTGATGGTTTACCTAAAAAGCAATCAGATCTTTTTTGAGGTTGTTTTGAACATAGAAAAGAGATATCGGTTAGAAACTTTCACCAGATTAGATTATTGCAAAGGTATGGGTAGCTCAAAAACACGGATCGCTTAGAGTAGAAAGGATTTCATCAGACATCTTATCTTTCATGTCTTTCTTTGAAGTAAAACGTTATTTCGAAAATATATTTTGAATGTCATTGAGGTTTTACATGTTGCCAATAGGTTATCACCATAGTAGTTTGAATGGGAATCAACTTATGAACCCATTAAACATGGGGAAAATTTTATATTTCCTTGATCAATTTACTTTGGTCAATGAGGGGGGGGGGGGGGGGGGGGTGAGGTGGGGAGTCAGTACAGTAAATAACTCCGCTATAGACTATACACACTTATTGTAATTATAGTAGGATACATAATAAGCCTATCTTGACTTGCGGTCTGAAATATATTTTCTTTCTTGGGACATCATTTGGGGGGCCTTGGCTAATTCTTGCTTTCTCTTCTATTAAAACGGTAAACAATCAAGTACGAACGATTAAAAAATCAATCAATTTTCTTGGCATTAATAATTTAAGCATTGACATTTTATTCGGATCCAAAGCTTGTTTTTTCACAGTTATTAGGGGAGACCGGGTATGGAAGTTACACGGGTCAGTTGTTACAGTTCTCAGTGTGCTAAGTTGGAACAAGAGAGTTCGTGCTAACTGGCATCTATATACAGCCTACACATAGCTGTGATGAATTACCGGTCGTGAGGTTTCTCCGTTGTTTTATTAAAAAGTAAATCAACAAAAAACATTTTTTACAGTTCCAAGTGAATTTTTGACAAAAATTAAAATTTGTAATAGTTCACACAACTGAAGGCACATGATGATAGTCTGGTATTGTGAATATAGTACATGTATGTCACTAATATACCCCTGAGCCATGCCCTGTAATTCTGCCTAATGGCTTTGCTACAGTTGATTTTATTTGTAAAATCCCCCATGGGTATGGTTGTTACAGCAACCTACCTCATGTCGAAGTAACAACCTACCCCAATTACATTACACATGTAAAGTAATTTTGTTTCAATTTTCTGGTGTTAATATTTTGATATTTCTATTATTACTTTAGTCTATGCTAGAGCTCTACTTGATCTACTGTAACGATACCAAGAAACTGGAAAGTTGAAACAAAAGTATGGTATAAGAGATTTACACATTTTAACAAATTACCCCGTATGTTTACATAGTAACAATTTACCCCGTATGGTGTAACAACCTACCCCGTATACGGGGTATAGGTTGTTACAAAAAAATGTCTTCATTAATTAAGCTGTAGTTAATTAGTGTTTACATGTTTTCAAGTTTTATGTGCCTCAAGTTTTACCCAACATAATAGGCTAACTACAGACCCAAAATGGAGTGTGTGAGTACTTTCATTAGAATTATCTGGCCCAAAATGTGAATTTTGTAACGTCTATACCCGGTCTCCCCTACGGTTTCCACTTCTCATGGATACAAAATAAGTAAGTTTCTCTTGGGTATAACCTTTTTGAACGTCATGATTTTGTAGAGCAACGTCTATATGGAAATTCCAGAAACTACATGTTATTGTTTTTTGCATTATCATATGCACATAAAATGCCCGTTCCAAACATTTTTGTCTAAAAATAAAAAGCTATATTTTTCAAAAAAACTATGCGAAAATTTGACATGTCAATTTTACAATTATGAAGATTTTTATAGTGCTCAAAATCTCGAACAGAATGGACACTTTGTATTCTGAAACACACACCCAAGTATTGTATTCTCAAACTTTGCCTTAATAAAATGAACAACGATCGTAAGACTAATCATATCGTATATTACATAAAAAAATATTATAATGCTGTATTTTCTTGATAAGCGAAGTTTTTTTTCGAACGCATTACATTTCATATGGTAAAAGGGTAGTATTTTCATCGACTTAATAATTATCCTGGTCAAAATTAGATTTGCTTGGACATTATTTCGCTTGGTTCACAAGAACATATTGAGGTAGTGCACGTCATAATGGTTTGGGCAGTCCAAAAGAATTACTGATCTAACTACAAAATGTCCGTGCACTTTTTTTTTTCGTTTCACAATAGGTCAACGTTATCCAACCACAAATATGATGATATGCAGTGTGATGTTATGGAACCGGCAAGGGCATGGTTGGTATGGGTGTGGGGTGTGAGACAGCTCCATCGCCCCCTCCTATTCACATTAGAATTTTGTGTCGGGAAATTTTGATTATCCTTATAACCTCAGAAAACTTGGCTTTTATGTAGCTGTTCTGCTCGTACGACATTTTTGGATTTGTAGCATCATGTATATTGAACATCAGATGGTTTTTGGCTTTCTTTTTGAAAATTTTAGTTCATTCAAAATCATAATCAAAATCGTCATCAAATCATGTTCCAGTTCTTGAACTCCTCGTGTAGGAAGAGTTTTGTGTTGCCTGGATAATACAAAAATAGTTTATCATTACAACATTTTTAATGTTCCTTTTCAATTTGGAAGTAAACCTAGCAGGCGGCATACATCCACTTTGTATACAAAGTGGATGTATACTTGCATTCAACTAGGTTATGTGTTCAGATTAAAACAAAAATACGTATAGCCAAAAAGAGCGTTACTAAATTGTCTCCGAGAGCTGTCAAAGTGCAAATTCATCTCTTTATCATGTTATCATCGATAAATTATACGGGCAAAAGAGAGATTCATTCTACGTTTAATCGTGGATATTTTCCGGAGTAAACTGTTTATTTAATGAAATGCAAACGAATTCAATGATTTTGCTTGTAAAATAATTAATAGTAAATATCATTTGTTTGACATTACCCTCAATATAACCTTGACTTTACGTTACGATCGATTTTTTTTCTCCAAAATTAAATTATAATTGTGAACTGAATTTAGTCTCATAAAATCTGCATATCGCATGTAAATGGATGAAATGAGTACAAAATGAAAGACTTCGCGTTCTAAATGGCTGTACTCTTACTTGCCTTAAGTATTGCAACATAGCTAAACTTCGTTCATTTTCTTAATCTTTCATGTGATTTCTATGTTGTAATATTGCATCCATGCTGAAAGTATTTTCGACCATTTTAGTATATTCTGAAAGATGAGACTTGTTTCTTTTCATTCCTGAGCGCAGTAGTTTACCAGACCCGGACAATTTTTTTAATCAAAGGGCGACAAAGGAACAAAGGCCCCAATGACGAAATTTTTGGAGATTATAAGTGAATGAAATTATTAAGAGGATTCATATTTCTCCAAAAACTGTTTATATGTTTACATTATCCCTCTGGCAATTAATAATTGCCTAAAAGGTAGCACTACAATGGCAGACAAAAGGAGCAACATCTGGAGAAGATAAGTTCATTTCTGCCGTTGCCACAGAAAAAGTTAGTTCCATATCGCAAAGACAGTTTAATGAAAGTTTATTCCACCGAATCCCCAAATTACAGCTAATTTATTATAGTGAATATAATGTATAACGACATTTTCACACTTCTATTTACATTCGAGACCTCCGAGTTTGGCACGCATCCTCTTTTGCAACGACTCAAAAGAATGTGTTCTTCTATTTGTTTTTCATTTGCCTTTGTGATGGTTCCTTATGGCTGTTTTCATTTGAAACAGGTACAAACAAAACCTGTAACGGTTTTCAGAGAAATATGAAACATGTTTCATGATTTTATTTACCGATAACCATAACCTCCCCCAATTTAATTGTTTGGGCCTTTGTTTCTTTGTCGCCCCTTGTTTAAAATACGCCCTCTGGTCCTCTTCTGCTCCCATGGATGAAAAGGGACACGTCTCCCCCCCCCCCCCCCCCCCTGTTTCAGATTATACAAAAATATTCGGCAATATACTCTGGCCATAAAAGAGATATGACAACATAAGGCTTTTAAAACTGAAGAAAACAAAATCCAGGAAATTAAACTATGTTGCAATTCTTATTGCGCGTGAAGTTATTTATTGAATACACACTTGCGGATTCCGGATCCATTGGGGTCAAACGAAATTCTTGCCCAATGGCCCAAAAATGGGGTTAATTTTACCCTTTCACTCTCTCTTTTTCCAAGTGTAGCTATTTGATTGACTCCCCGACAACTCGGCACCCAAAATGATGGTTAGATTTATTCTAAGAGGTTATAGAATAGGTGTCAGGGTAATGTTTATTCAAGACCTTATTATTTATTTATTTATTTTTTTTTTTTTTTTGAGAAAGGGACTTAAGCACTTCTTCCACTACCGGCTTCATTTGTCATAAAAATAGATATGGATTAGAGTAAATCAATGTTTATCCACTGTCTGCCTTCTGTAAAGCCAAGAGTGAGTCTGGAATTGAACATTAAGAGTGCAGTCGCGTATGTTTCTGATGACGCCAGGATCATATTTGATTTCTGCCATCTCTGTCTCTCTGCTCAGAAGAAACATTCTCCAATTATGGAAAAAAAGAATCCATGCCCATAATGACGCATTAGTCCGTTTCAACCAGCACTTATGACTCATAAAAATCATATCTGATCATTTAATGGAACACTTAATCAATGTTATTCCACTTAGATTGTGTCGAGCCGGCTGGTGATTAAGTGCAATGGTCGTCTGTGTGGAATACTCGCAGACTCTTAACACCATTCATTGATTTGACCTACTGTCTTAATTGGGGGCGACTCCTTCAGAGGGGGAGAAAATCAAGGGTGTAGAAGCAGAGTCGGTTATTAAACTTCTGGTTTTAGAGCTAAACTCACGTCTTGACATTACTTGCTTTGTTATTAGCCCTTAATGGCGTACTACTGTCCACGCATTATGCAATTGAAATTCGAATCGTTTACGTAATATAATGGAAGAAAACAAATAGATGTGATCAACTGATTTAAATTATGTTATTGTTGAAGGACACAGATCATTATTGTATTTTAAACATTGTTAGCAAAAATGTTATCTTTCAATTACCCGGAAGTATTTTTTTCTAAACATAAAACTTTTGGATAGAACAAAAATGGAATAATACCCTCACAAATCAAAAGGAAATTATTACTTTCGATCTTTTATCAAGTAACATGGTAAAATGGTTCTACTCGTTCTACTTTCTTTTCAGACTGATTTGATCAATTCTGATGTAATTCAGATGTGACAGAAACAAACCAGAGTCAATTAGTTTGCACTGATGCGCGCCAAATCTGATTACGAAATAATGTGACAATATGAAGTGAAGTCTGCTAAAGTGGATCCTCACAGACTTAAAATATATCTTCCAGCTGCATTTCCGATTCAAGACACATGACAAAGAAGTGGCATATATTGTACAGAATGAGATAACACATGGAATTTATTCAATTATAATTTAATTCCTATCAATGCATATAATAATAGGGCAACAATTTTGTTTTTAGCAAGGTGGCGAGTATACAGACATTTTATTATTATTATTATTATTGTTGTTGTTATTATTATCTATATATATCATGCAATACAAAATTCAAATTTGATATTATATGCTAACAGATGTGGAACCCAATTTTTTTTTTCCATCAAGGCTGCTTTTCCTGAAATTATTTCATTTGGATATCTGACAAGCTTGCGATGAAATTTATTATCTAAAAGATAACGTAAACGTAAACATAATTTAATTTTTGTCTGGACTATTTCTGATAATCATCGTTTTCAAGACCGTATGAAAGACACTGCTCTATTTGATCATTTCATATGTTGATCTGTATTTACCCTGGGCTTCGCTTTCCGCATTTCATTCTCCATATCCACTCACTTCCACATGGGTCGTTGTTTGTATGTCCCAGCGATGCATCTAATACGGCGGTCACAACGCGTCGTAGGCTACTGGGCACGTGCCATCAACGTAGCCTGCGTTGCATGTGCAATGCACGCACAGGTCCTAGGTCAACTTCTGCGATTCCTGCGTTTCTATAGTAAGGGTATTGTAAAAACTTCCTGCACATCGTACATGCATTGTACCTGCAAGGTACCTCCGCTGCACGAATTTTTTACGAAATCTATCGTAGGGAGTTGCACGTCGAAGGTACGGCGAGTTGTGACTGCCGCATAACGTAACCCGCATTGACCATGATATAACAGTGCATTTACACATGAACGTGAACTGTATAACGAGAAGGGCGCAAAATACAAAAAAAAAATGAATTGTCAAATTCAGGCCATGCTGGAGACAGACCCGGATAAATATTCAGTGCCAGTCCGGAACGTTATATCACGTACCTCGCTTCTCACACGAAGTTTACATAACAAAATCAGTATATTCCTGTTCAGAAAAATGATAGCTGCA
Source organism: Paracentrotus lividus (assembly GCA_940671915.1). Lineage (NCBI taxonomy): Eukaryota > Metazoa > Echinodermata > Echinoidea > Camarodonta > Echinidae > Paracentrotus > Paracentrotus lividus. Next base: position 71,906,704 of record CALNVZ010000174.1, read on the forward strand.
CAATTAATGTCAATTGCTTTGCCATGAGTATTTTATGTCTGTATATAGTGGAGGACGGGATAAAGACCACCGCCTGCTTTGCGTCTTTGGTGGCACGACTGACCATCTTTGGATCCGAAATTAAACAGGGTGTGCACAATTATATGCTGTTTGTTATTTTTAGATCCAAATTCGTAAGTCTTGTGACCAAAGGTGTGCGGTGACTTTAAGGGAAAGGAGAGCTTAAAATAGTTTAACTCTCCACCCACCTGTCCTCATGTAAATGGACTGACTTTCATCTATGCACCGTGTCAATGCTATCTCATCTTTTCCTCTCATCCCGTCTTAAGATCCCGCCGCATTCCTCCCCATTTCCGCATCTATGATCTTATCGGTGAGATGAGGAGAAGTAATGGAGAACGAGAGACACGCAGACAGACAGATACTAGCAATAAGAAGGAGAACAAAGGAGGGAAGTGAGATATATATATATAGAGGGATAAGGGGAAAAGGGTGGAATGATAGAATAAATTATAGAAACAGTCAAAGAAACATATATAATTTATAGAGACACACAGGTAGAGGCAGCTAGAGAGAGAGAGACGGGGGGGGGGCGAAGAAAAGAGAAAGGAGATAGATAGAAGACGAACAAATAGGCAAATCATAAGAGAGAAAGGATGGGAGGGGAAAATAGAGACAGTCATAGAGTGATAGATAGAGAAGGAGAGAGAGAGAGAGAGAGAGAGTGAGAGGAAGAAAAAGAGGGAGAGAAAAAAAGATATAGAAGATGAGAAAGCAGAAGACTCCAAGCCATGCGGTAGTCCTTTAATCCCATGTATCTATCTCGTTGTTTGATAGGCACATTACACGCTCTGTAGAGCAGACAAGGTTTTGCTTGGATGGGCTTAGGTCAACAGAGGAGAAATCGATTGCGCATTCATTACATCTCTCCACATTTCAGGAGAATTTGTAAAAAAAAAAAAAAAAAAAAAAAAAATCTCAATGGTTACTGATAGTTTCATATCTACCGAAGACAGCGCGCAGTGTTGGCTCAGTGGATAGAGCGTCCGTCTCATAATCGGGAGGTCGTGGATTCGAACCCCGGCCGCGTCATACCAAAGACGTTAAAAGATGGGTATTGATGCTACGCTGGTTGGCGATCAAAAAAGAAAGGGATAGAGCAACGTACGTCAATCTGGCCCTGCTCAGTGGCTACTGATCACTGGGGCAAAAAGAATTTCCATTTCGAACAATAAAATTCGGAGCTTTGGAGATATTGGAAATTTTGGAGCATGTAAATTAACTTCGGATTAATATTCTGCCAAAGCATTAAGGAAAATCATAGTAATGGTTTACGATGAAGATATTACTGTAACGAAAATATTGCAATATTGAAATTCATAGTAAAAAAAAATGCGCAATTTGTAGAAAATGGACCTCAAAGCGATTTATAAAATCAAATCGCGCCCTTTCCTTATTTCAAGCCTTGATTACATTAATTTTTAAATAATCTTTTTACTCGCGGGCTCAATTAAAATATATGATCTTCCAATAGAAATCAACCAAAATGGAAGAATCCAAATAATAATAGTTTCATATCTACTGGAGATATATAGTCCCAGTTTGTTTGTTTGTTTTTTGTTTGTTTTTTTTTTAGAACAAAAAGAGAAGAATTTGGCTAAACTACATAAGTATTTAATCTTACCTAATATTAGTACATTTTCAATTTTTACAAGACTTTTAGATGTTTCTTCGACCATGTTTGTATATTCAGAAAAAGGAGACGTGTCCCCTTTCATTTTTATGTGTAGTAGATGACCCGTCACGGTCATTTCTGAAACAAAGGGGGCGACAAAGTAACAAAGACCGGAAAACAGTTTTGGGAGAGATATGAAGCGTCATATGCATCACGATTTTATGCACTGGAAAGGACTCTCATACTGTTTTTTTTTTCGGGGGGGGGGGGGGGGGGGGCTTTATTCCTGTGTTCCCCCCCCCCTTTGTTTCAGGAGTGACCAGGGCCCCGTAACACAAAAGTTAGCAATTGATTGCAAATTTGGAAGAACTACTCTGATTGGCTGCTGGTCAGTCTTTTAAACCAAAAGTGTGTGTAACAACGATCTTGATTGGCTATTGCCACTTTGCGATTGATTGCAAATCTTTGTGTTAAAGGGCCCAGGTCTGGTCATCTACTGCTCCCAGAAATTAAAAGGGACAAATGACCTCTCGCAGAATTTACCAAAATGGAATACTCTGGCACTGAATGAAATATAACATTATAAAAAAAAAAGACTTGTAAAGTTATAAAATGCACTAATTTCACCTATGTTGCAATACTTATGGCATGTGAGGGTAGTCTTTGCGTTATTGCGACAGCTTTAGATGTCTTATGACACTTTGTAAAGCGCTTCAAGCAGATTGCATTTGTATTGTATTCAGGATGCGTGATCAAAATGAGGGAGGGGTGGAGTTAGGGAAGTGCCACCGCCCACTGACGATGTTAACAAACCATATTTAGGTCATGTTACATGTTAAATCATGTCAAGGGACAACCATGGATGAACAGAAATGTTCTCACACAGTCCTTGGGAATTGGAACTGTTATACTTCCTCTCATTCCAAGCGGGGTTCAATTTCGGCGATTGCACTTCGCTAGGACAGCGCACTGATTTGGCGAAATTAATGGAAATCTCCGGCGCAAAATGTCTGTGTGAGTGATGAGTGCATAGGCCTAAATCGGTCCAAGTAGTCGCTGCTTTTTGTACTCAAGGATACTCATAATTTGTCATGGGTTTGAGTCTGTAAAACAGGCCAAGATTGATAATCAAGCAATTGTGTGGTGTATAGATTGCTCGGCCTTGGAAAAGGTTATCAATAATAGGCACAATTTGCTCGAGTTGACGCTTTCCGCGACGCCAAGAATATGAATAAGAATCTACATTACGACTGATATGAATATAGTCATGATTTTATTTGTATGGGAAAAATATCAGTTTCTGTTAATTTGGTTTAAAGAGTAGTCCTATCCATATTGGAATTGGATGTTGTTTTCGATTATTTAGATTATATAGCTAGGTCTTAAGTTGTTTTTTTTTTTTTCCATTAGTTTATCCGAAAAAAAAATGATATTTTTTTTCTCAATATTATAAAAATGATAATGAAATACATATTATTAAAAAGAAATATATAGATGAAGCTTTTTTTTTTCTTTTCAAAACCACAATAATGCCCTCGTGGTTTTAAGCAGATGAAATGTAGAATACCTTAAACATATCAGGCATAGATCCTTCATCTCACTTTCAAATCTCCTGGACATTTCGTCCGGCAATTTCTGACTCCATCTAGCCTCAGACAGGGCACTTTGCAGGGGCAAATGATACAGTCTTTGATAAAGTAGATGTGACATTAAAGACTGGTTGAAACAGCTTTTAAGTCATATTTCCACTGGACATGTCATCAGTCAAGCTTACCCAATCCCATCATATCTTACGTTTGTAGCATGTGTCCGTCATATAGAAAGACAAATAGAATAGTTGATGGGGAGATAGAAATCCTTTGTTTCAAATAGTATTTGACTTAAGAAAGAAGCGTTCAATGTAAACAGGCGTCGAATATGCACCATGTTTTCAAATTACATTATGGCTATTGTCTAGTTATGCTGCTCAATGTGTCTGCTATTACATGTATTATAAAACAAATATCCAGCTCTAATTTTTGCCATAGACTAAATTACCTGAATGGTAACTTGATAATAGCCGAGTTTATAGATTGTGGAAAATAAACTACAATTTTAAAACTTTTAGATTGGAGGAAAATCTAGTAGGCCTATTGTAGTAAAATTGTCCCTTTAACAAGAACGATTGAAATAACAGAATTTGTTTCGATCAATCAAAAACAATTATAGACTTATATCGAGTGTCTAGGCCTACCTACGTTTATTTATTTCATCTTTAAAATTTATGGTTGATATTTATTTTATAGTATTTTATTTTAAAGTATCGTGGACGACTTAGTAAAGGCTTGAAAATGCAGGAAATGTTTTTATAATGAAGGTTGTTCTATATTATCAATTTAAATATGCGTGTATTTGTAAGCATGTTCCTTTCCTTTCCATTGTCTTACAGTTCAAAGTACCCGTGGGCGAGGGGAGAAAGACTTGGTGAATAAACTAATGAATGAATATGGTCACAAGGCTGCGAGACCTGTACGAGATGCTGGCAGACCTGTTTGGGTGTCATTTAGATTTCTACCCTCAGCGATCATCAAATTCGTAAGTATTCAATCATTTTTGAATTTATCATGGCTATGTAGTCCACACCATCCTTTACTTTATGAGAAGGGAACTACTCTTTAACATGGCTACAGCTTCTTGTTGGAAAATTTAGTCGAAATAAAAACAAGAGGAGATTGGTGTTGCTGAAAACCACTCTATTTGCCAAGCTTTCGGCTATATAAAGCCTTCTTCAAGGGCTGTATAACAAAAACCAAAACAAAACATATAATAGTACCAAGGAACAATTTCTTTTACATAATTATAACAAACATATATATAGAAAAAGTATATATATATATAATATATATATATATATTATATATTATATATATATTATTATATATATATATATAGATATAACATATATATATGTATATCTTACTAAAACGGGCCTTAAGGGGAACTGAGAAGAATAGCTCTATTCAGTCAGGATTCCCCTTAGCGACTTTCTATAGGCGAAATTACCCCTTAACGCCAATTCAATAGGGTTAGGGATAGGGTTCGGTGGGGCAATATAAAAGGAGGAACAAAGAAATTCGCCTTAATTCGCCTTAAGGACGAAAATAGGTATATATATATATATATATATATATGTGGGTCCTACGAAAGTAGAATTCTCCATATATTTTATATTTCGTTTCAATGTTTATAATGGTTTATTCAAAAAGATGTTCAAAACAATTCTTTTCCCAAAAAAACTTCAGTGTAATCATCATTAAAGGGATAAACATGACAGCTGGGTATATAGAGTATGGATCGATGTGATGCAATAGGAAGCTGCTGACATAACATCAAAAGGCATGTCGTAGAAAAGTGTTAATAATACAGTACAATCTGTGCGAAACACAAGTTTCTTTTCAATTTATTTAACATGAGAGAAAATAAAAATACAAATATGGGGGATGGGGCAAAAATATCGGGGGCCCAAAATTTTGGAAGCTGATTTTTTTTTTTTTTTTTTTATTTGAAATCTCTAAAAAAAAAAGAAAAAAAAACAATCGGTCACCCAAATTGTTTTCTTTTTCTGGGGGGGGGGGGAAGGGGGGGGGGGGCGGCTTATTTTAGTGGTTATCTAATATAACAGATATTGACTTTAGGGGTGTGTAAAACAACATTCTTTGGACCGCCTACAAGGAATTATATTTTTCCCTCGTGATCATATTTTCCCTCGGGAAAATATAAATCCGGCGGTCCAAAGAATGTTATATTACACACCCCATCAGTCAATATCTGTATAATATTAAAGAATTTAAAATACTGTTGGTTATATGGCTTATAATGTATACGTGATCCAGATTTGTCACTGCACTGGATCATTGTTTATTCATAGAATCTCAATCTTTGAGAAATATTCTCAAAATAAATTTCCATTTTGATAGGCAATCTTTCCCGCCTATGCATGAGAAAACTAATGGAAAGATTTAGAGGACTAACTTTTACATATCTTGTTGTGACGTTGTCAGTAACAAAGCAGACTCAAAGACACTATTATTATTATTATTATTATTATTATTATTATTATTTTATTCGGCAGAAAAGATGACATACAATATAAATAAAATTGATTGCATATAAAAACATATCGATATAAAGAACACACAAATATAAAGACACTGGAATCACCTGGCTGGGCTGCCAGGCATTGAGCAAAGTTAACTGAATAACTTTAGTCCGCGGACCGCCCTAACCTATATCCCAGCCAGGTAAATCCAGTGTTGCAATCTATGCGATATGACAATTATAACATTCATATTACTTAAAATTATTATTTAAAAAAAAAAAAAAAAAAAAAAAAAAAAAAAAAAAAAAAAAAAAAAAAAAGTGAGATTGTTATTCAAATATGATAAACTAATGAGTTTTTCAAGTATAGAATTATGGAATTTGAGTGTAATATTTGAAATGTTACCAATTTAAAGATGCTGTTGGCTTCAATGAAGCCATCATGGACAAGCAAATTTCCATCCTCGTTCTTTACCCTACCATCAATTAAAACCTTGATAAATCAACTATCAATTTTATTCATAGCTCAGTTCATCAAGAATTATGTGAAATATAGATCTGTATTTTATTCCCTTCCATAACACTCATAAGTATTTAATAATGTCCTTTAATATCTAACTCTTGGGAGTGTCTCTTAGAGACTGTGAAAATTGTGCTGATTAACTCATGACCACATGCCATTATCTGTCAAAAGAGAGGCGCAATAGGTTTATCCGAAATTCGTCTCTGGGCAGTACACTGGAGAAGAATAAGCAAAATGTGCATAGCTCTGATTAAAAAGCAAGAAAAATGGTTTAAATTATGCCAGTTTCATTATTTAGTTTAATATTCATTCATACACAATGCAATATCTTAGAAGATCAAGGGAATATATATTCACAATTACATAGAGATATACCCGGTTGTTGTATGTCCGGACGGGTTGTTTGTCCGGAAAAAGATGGCAATTTTAGGAGCTTTGTGATCAATATTTCATTAATCGATTGAAAATAATATCGGACAAAATAACAAAGCACAAATATTCACAAATATTTTTGCTATTTACTGCACAAATTTTGAGAATATCGAGAGCAAAAGATGATGTTTTTATCTGCTTAAGTGTCCGGACAACGGACCCCCCACCCTACACATCGTAGGTGATCCAAGAATAGCAAAGTAGAACTAACATGTACATAGACACATATGTTCAAACAATAGACGAGGAGAGGGAAATATACAGAGCGTATTTCAAAAAAAAAAAAAAAAAAAAAATGCTTGGTCGTGGTCATAAAACCATGGATACTTCTATTAGTATCCATGTTTGTGTTATATATATATATTTTTCAATGTCTACTTTGTTTTTAATTTAAAAAATTCGTTATATGTGTATCATAAGTAAATTACGAAGAAAACATGACACCAGTGGTGTTAAATCAAATTAAAATCTGATTGCGCTGTGCACAGACAGCTAGGAAAGAGAGGATATGTAATACAGTTAACATGGTAAAGTGTTGAGTTGTATGACTTACTAGCCGCAAAGACCAAAATGCGAAGCTTTTTTGTCCCCCGTAAGTGAGCATTCAGAGAAAAGTTGCAATGTGATACATGCCATTTGAATCATAACGAACGTATCATTTGTAAGCTAACAGACTTTTGTTCAAATTATATTAAACTGGGAAAAGAAAATCCACATTGATCACTAGAATTTGTGTTATCTTTCATTGAAACACCATATATACGTAGAGAATAAGAAATGTGTTGTCTGGCCGAATGAATGTGGCAGTATACCTGTATAGAAGCATCACCACATGTTGGTACTGAGTCACAATCGCTACAGTTACAGGAACGAGTTCGAACCAAACAATTATATTATCGCAATGACATGGATGAATCAGTTTGGTATTGGTAACCTAATGTCACTATTTTACTAGACTAGTTAATACGCGGTCAAGACCGACTCCAAACCGTCATTATTATCAAAATAATAATGACAAGCTGGTGGCCGGTTAAGAGTCAATCTTAAATTGATCTGGTCGGTGTGTTCAAGCTGTAATGACAAGCTCGTGATTCGTTCAAGGGACGCAGTAACATTGAATGATATTCAAATTGATTTTATTCGATCTAGCTTATTTTGCCAACATAATTATAAACACTTAGGTCAGTCTGGTATCTCTTAAAAATTGCAAGCTAATTGCTTGCTTTACCTTCGAGATATCAATGATTTCATACTCAAATTTTATAAACCAACATCGGATGGTTTATAAAACCATGTGCTTTTCCGCATAGCACAACACACACCCATTTCCTGTTGTATAGTCCCCCGTCCCTAGCGGCCTGATGATCTAGCAGCAGAGGGTACTGGTGTTCAGCTGTATGCTTGGCATTGTTTGTTACACTGTTTTAAGGTAGTAAATGACTTCCATTTGATCTGAAACTTTCAGTAGTTTGCTTTTACTGTTGGAACAATATTATTTTATTAATCTTGATCGAATTACTCTTGTTTTTGAAAGTTACTAAATCCCTTTAAGAGTTGGTCGTCAGGAGTCGATGTGGCTAGTGTGTCCAAGATGTAATGGCAGGCTGGTGATCGGTTAAAAGTTGGTCTGAAGTCGGTATAGCTAGTGTGTTCAAGCTGCAATGGCAAACTCTTGGTCGGTTGGTGTGTCAAAGATATGATGATCAAGGGCATGGGTGTCAATTAAGAGTCGATATGGAGTCGAGCAGGCTTTCTTGTCTTACATGTAAGAGGGGCACAGGGAGTGTCCGCATAATGAGGGCAGAGCACTCGATGTTGGTGGTGTGACTTATTAAATGATGCGAACCTCTACGTCAATCTGACGAAATAGTGAGTAAAATTCGTTGTAGAAGCTTGGCACCCTAAACTTTCTGCAGACTCGCTCTTTTGGAACCGAATATACAAGGTAAAAACAATAAAAGAGACATGAGAGAGGAACATCGAGGTACCTATGTTAATGTACTGCAAAAGATACCGGACTTTTGTTTAGCAACCCTGCAAAAATTGCAAACAATCATGCTAAGTTTGTTAATGGAGCCGGAGATGGCTTGTGGTGATACTAATCTGCCCTCGATCTAAAAGCACTCTTTCCACCCTTTTACCATCGAATCACTTTTAGGACTTTTGGGTTTGTAATGTTCACTTTTTTAGTACACAAGACACCACGTTTGTGCTTAGCAGACTTAAGGGATATAGGTGTCTTGTTTATCAGTTGATCTTCATCAATCGATTGGTTATCAGCAACAGACATCGATTCCCATACTTGAATGTTCTATAAGGAATTTGGCAAGAAATGATAGCATACCCTTTCGTTCGCATAGCGTAGGTCTATATGGAAGGGAGCAGTTGCAATAACAAGCTTCAGCGGGAGAGCACAATATATTTAAGTATGCTGAAGGTCTCCGATCAAGTTGATGCAAGAAAACGTAGATGCACCAAAAGATCACCACCTTAATGGCCTAGCAAGGCAGACACGAAAAAAGGATACGTTTACAGTAGTTTTATATGTTGCAAATCTCTCTTCTTTTTTTTTTTTTTTTTTTGTCAAACTGTTTCTTGTCTTTGGTGACGTCAAAGATTAAATATAAACGACACTTTTTAGGCGTTATCTCTTCATCAACCTCATATGTTCGAGGTTGTGGTTTTGGTGTGCACTTAACGTAGAGCTTTTAAAATGCTTTATCTTTGTTTCTATATGTTGAATACACATGTGTTTCAATACGTATTCATTGGTGAAAATCAAATCGGCCTTTTTTGTTTTTGCATGATATATTTTTCTACAATGCATTTTTGAAAGTGTACAACATATGTTATGCATATATGTATGTTTGTCAGCAATTTTTTTTCGATTGTTGACCTATCATAGTCAATAAGGAACGGCATAAAACCAATGAAAGAGATTTAGGAAATAATTCAATAGAATATTTGGTAAAATAATTGTTATGAAGGAGCACTCGTCCAATCTGCATGAGGACAAATTGTGACCTTTTGTACCGCGATACGCGGAGGAAATTGCTTGCTAGCGGCGGCATATGTTCCGAAAAAGGTGGGAGGGAAGATTATGGCGGTGAAATTGAATCAGAATAATCCAGAAAGATGGATAAAGTAAAGCTTGTATTAAGAGAGAATATAATCAGGTTTGCCCTCAATGTGCCGCTTGAATCATATTTTAGCCTAGTTGGAGTATGATGTTCTTTCACGGGCCTGAAACCGATTGTCGAAATAAGACGTGATCAATTTGTAATCTAATATCTTGTCCGCATCTTCTCCTTTTCTTCCCTTGCAGGATGAAACGCAGCAACAACTGACAATCATGTCGTACATGAGGATGGTAAGTCTATTTCCATCTTAGAAAAGCTTTAAAGGGCATCAATCACATCACATTGTTTGCTCTGGCGTTTGTACGGTTCCTTGGGCATTTTTCTCAAATTATGAGCTTCAAATTTTATTTTTTATCTTGTTTCATTTATGGAATTGTATTTATCCAATTTTATAGCTTTAAACCTTCCAAAGTGAATGTAAACAAACAAAAACAAGACATAAAGTCTTTTATTATCGTCCTCCTACCTTTCTTGACACATTAGCAAACCACATGAATCTGTTAAAGTGACGATGTGTGAAAGGGGATCAGCAGGTGGCTCTTTGTTGTGATAGTTGCGGCATTTGCTATCTTAAGATCCAAGGCGTTGTTGTCGCTCAACATAAAGCCGAATGAAACCAAAAGATCCTCATGTCTTTATTTAAATGCTGAGATGCTACTACAAAGTATACAAGATGCTAAATCTACTTTTAGTATTGACCCATGTATGACTCTGTTTCAATTTAAAATGTCAAATGAATATTAAAGAGCACATACATATTATTCAATGATAGGTGATTTTATTCCCGTACCTAGTCAGTCTTAAGTAACAACAATTCACGCACAAAATGTCAATACAGATGAAATAATTAGTGTTTCGTTATTCTTCATTGAATTCTCTTTGAAAACTTAATAATGAATATTTTAATTATTTGTATTATTTCTGGATAGACAAATCAAGAATAAAACTGTTCCATCTTTAATTCTAAAGGAAATAATGATGCTTTCACCCCCTGCCCTGTTAAGAAACCTATAGATAGATCTACGACATATCGAAAGATGAACATTTTACTCTGTCCACTTTCAAACATGCCCTTTACGGATTACAAACACAACTACATAAAATATCGGATGACAATGGGGGTAACTAGCATTGACAGTTAAAATTGAAATATATTTTCAACAGGAAATCAACCATATATTTTACTTCTGGAGTAAAGGCTTAGATGCACTGCTTTTACAGTCGAGACTGGATGACGACACTAGTGATGACCTAAACTTGTAACATAAAAAATCCTATCTCTGTATTATTGTTAATGTAATAAAAACGATAGATTGCAGTGGATGATAAAATGAAATATATCATTCTTCTAAAGCTATCAAATAATTATGATTCATGGAATCTGACCATTACTGGAAACAAGTTAATTTCACAGTCACAATGCGATCTTTACTTTATATATCAAGGAATATTACATTCCAACATATTGCTCGGTAAAAAAATGTTCTATTTATTTTTCCAGATCAAAGAAGTTCTGAGCCAAATATACCCCCGGATATATTGTATAAGTTTGGATCTATATCGTAAACGACAGAGAAAAAAATGCGATCGTCAAAACATGGCTTTCAAGCTGCAAGACGTATATGTTTTGATCGCCTAGTCGAATTGCATGAAGGGTATTTTGAAGATAAATGAAACACTAATAGAACTTAGCCTCGGAGAAAGAAGAGGGCCTTAGAGAAGGAGAGAAAAGGGGAAGCTGAGGCTTGTACGCTAAACATGGCCTGGTTGAATCGCTTACTCTATCTCCAGCTTACATCGCGATGCACTTTTTTTTTTCTAGATTGGGTCCCAGGCAATGCAGCCCCGATAAAGCTGATTAATGAAGCTTTCACTGCCTGTCTGTTTTGTGACGAGGAACATATATATTGAAATACGTTTCTCGCTAGGAAGGCATGAGGAAATAAAAGAATATCAATAAGCCAGAAAAGTGCGGGAGGGTGAGGATATTTAATCAAATGAGAACAGCATTCATAAAATCTGGCTTTGTCGGTTGCATAAACGGCCCTTTAAAAAGTTGTGGTATGTCCTCCTTTTCCCTTTTTCTCTTTATCCACCTCCCCTTCCATCTCTCTCTCTTTCTCTCCCCTCGTTCACTCACCCTCATTTAATTCGTAATATATAGACTTACAACCTGTCCTATCTTGTAATTTAGTCTCCATGTCTGTGTTTTTCCTTTCTACCTCTTTCCCTTCTATCCATCCATGTCTTCTTCTGTATTTTCTATCTATCTGTCTGTCATTCCCTTTCAAATTATATTGTATACCCTTCTTGCCTCTTGAGTGTGCTCACGTCTGTACTTTCTCTCGCCCCTCCCCTCTCTCTCTCTCTCTCTCTCTCTCTCTCTCTTATATTTCCATCTGTGCTTGTTTCACAAAGACTGGATTAAAGGTGCATTTTTAGATGAGGATATTCTGCCGTAAATTGGAAGATATTGAAGCCCATTAAAGTCCAAAAAGGACGATTACTTCTCGTGTTATTGTCCAGCAACAGGCAATTTATTGGATGACGTCATCATTGTTTCCTGATTGCCGCAGACTGATTCCAATATCTAAATGGACTAACGGAATAGAAGGGTTGTGGGTTATGAGGAGGGATAGTAAGTAGTAAGGAGAGTAGTAAGTAGGAGGGGGGGGGCGTTAGATGAAATGGTACAAGAATGACAAGAGTGTATACGTAGTGCATTGCTGATTTTGGGGGACTTATCTTTATTGATCATGAATAGGTCGACACATTAATTCCCTTTTAAGATAAGTACTTAGACTCCACAATGAATTGAAAATATCATGGCGATAAATGTCCCTATGTATTCAGTTTCATGATATCAGCTTATTCTTGTACGTCAAATAGAATCAAGTATGCTACATTTTGCATTAAGCATGTTGAACATTCGGCTGCATGTTCGATTTGAAAAGGCTTTTAAAAATTTAGACCGACAAAGTCTTTGATTTATTTCTCTTGGAAGCTCGTGAGTTTGTGTTGAACACCAACCACCGAAATAACACAACGCGATGCCAATCCGACTGACGTCGCTATTTTGGGCCGCCTGTGTCACGTGATAAAGTGTACGATCATTCCCTGCAAGAACCAAAAGTTATTCACCGCAAGGCTTGGTGAATATTTAGGTTGATTTAAATGGCACTGAAGCGTCATTTAAACTCTGTTGCGAATCTCAACCAACGTGATCTCAACATAACCACCCTAGTCAGAATCAGTCCCCAAGTCGACAGGGGCAGTCAAACCTGGATGATTTATCTTTACCAGTCGCGGATTATGTACCTTTTGTCGGACCCCGTAAAAGTCCAACTCTGGAACGCGCCTGTTTATCGTTTTTCAAATAGGGGTCCAAGTACAATGCCGTCAGTATAAGGGTCAAAGGAGAACATAATAGTTTTAATGTTTGTTTTGTTTTGTTGTTGTTTGTTTTGCTTTGGAGGGCAGAGTTTTGCTTTGGAGGGCAGGGGAGTAAAAGATATTCCTAAATATCTTTTCAGACCTTCTTTGAATTTTCCATTTTTGTCTTGTTTCATGGCTCGTTATATCATTCTTTCGTTATAATAATAATTTGGAAGAACATTAGGCAACCATACATTTTTCAAACGTACAAATATCCCAAATACTGATTACAAAGGGCATAACCGCGACATTCCAAGCTTTGATACACTGAAAGTGGAAATAACAATCTTGATATTTAATTTGGAATACAATTATTGTTTGCATAAAGAAATTAGCGGCACATTCTCACTAATTTCACATCTTCGTAAGATTTCTCTTCTTTCTTTCTTTCTTTTTTTTTTTTTTTGAAAATCAAGTTTTACTCGTACTCGTTGTACACTGCAAAACGATGGTGCTAAAAAAAATTATATAGGACAAATCTTATGGTGGTGGTGTCCTCTGTAAACACCGATGCACCGCGGTGGTGTTGATTTTACACCAATGCAAACGTATAACATCTCGTAAGTATGGTATGGCGAGCATTGATTACCAACTGGTTCGGGAAGGGAGGGGGGGGGGGGTGTCACAATCAGAAAACCATTATTTCAAGTCTTCTTAATGTTTATACGCTTAAAAATATTAATTTAGTATTCGGCAATCAACTTTTTCTATAAATGTACTATATATTTTTTTATAACTCTATAACTTCTTTTCAAAGAAAATGAATATGTACCCGGTACTCTTGAATAGCAAACTTTCACTCTGTCTTTCAAAAGACATCTCTCGACAAAGTTGAAGAATGTTTGTGACCTCCAGTGAATGAAACTTTTGCGTTTTGTCTTTAGTGAACATACACTCCCTTTCCAATCAATTATAATCTAGTTTGTATGCATATCAACATCTAAGAACTCTAACAAACGTATCGATAACAAAAAAATCCCGTCAAAAGTTAATATGCAACCGTCACATCAACAAACCGCCTTGAACCTTGTCTTCATTGACAAACTCTTGGTCATGCGGGCATGCTTTATCGTTTGTCCCCTCTGTTACTGGTTTCGTGTATAGGTTATGTTGGTGTGACCGGATCTTCTTGTCAACCTTTCGTATTTCAGGTGTACCTAAAACAGATTCAATGTGATTCTCTGCTTCTCCGATCAATTCTTTGAAAACCACTTAGATTTTACTTTCTGCGTGGCTAATAATGGTCATTCTATATTGATTATCACTGATCGACCACTGGGAAAGACTATACGGCATACGTGTTTCGTGAGGTCATGCGAATTACATCCACCAAGCTATTTATGGAAATGTTCAGTGTTCAGACCTTCACTTAAAATATAACCGCAAGAGGCAAGTATGCTATAACCACCCGGCAAACGAAAGAAACCTCATTGCGTCTGTTGCGATCTATGATCTCAATGGTACGCCCTTGTTGCACTTTTAAATGCAGAGGTATATTGCGGTAGTTCGTGAAGTATTACAAAACGGGGGTACGCATTATGATATTACGGACAATTGACATCAACGCAAGCTTGATATCTTTGAAATATCCTCTCGTCCTTATCTCTGATTTGCAGTATTCATTTGGTCTACTTTCAATCCACTCACACTACCTATATGACATTCAATACTCCGGTAAAAGAACGGAAGTGAAAGAGCGTGATATACATTGTACGTCACCAGACTCAGTAATGTACAGGTATGAGGCGTAAGTGATGGATAAACTCTGGAACCTTTACCTGCTCGGGATAAAGACACGACGAGGTGTACGCTTTAAAGGTAGCATCGGACACTATCATACAAGAATAAAAGTGCCATATTAATCAGGTTTTTTATTCTGCATATTTTAACAACAGCACTGTTACTGGGTACTATTGATATATTTCCAAAAATCATTTAATATCTATAGGCCCCATACTTATTTCCAAAATGAACTAATTCCAATTTTATGAACATTTAGCTATTTTAATTTTCTTTTCACCGAAGTGTTGATCTACGTTTAATTTTTTAGAGCAATTATTAAAGAAAAAAATTAAATACCACATTTCTATAGGCGTAGACACCTGTGAATAATTTGGTAAAAACGACGCGTTTTTCCTGGAAGCTGTACAAAAGTGGACTGAGACAATCCTGGATGCATGCAAGGTATTTTGGAAGAATAAATGAATATATACAGGAAACAGTATGTTGAACTTTAAAAAATTGTCAATTGTTATGAAAATATTTAGTTTTCACATATTCACCTTCTTGCAGTTTTTCCCTTTCACTAATGTTTAGTGTCAAACGATTTTATACTATTAAAAAAATAAACGAAAAAAAAAAGAAGGGAAAAAAACAAAACAACAACAACAACGGTTGTACTTGGGAGTTCTATTGTTGCTGAGCAAAACCACATTGTATAGTCGATTATTATTAATGTACCACGTGAACAAATTAATCGATTAGAAATCTGAAAACACAGAATATGATCTTTACAATTACAATTATATTAATATTGCAAGCGATTTTCTCTTTAAGTTAACTCGTGCAAACAGATCAATCGCACGACCGCATTTATCAAGGTGTGGATTTAGAAGACTCCAAAATGCGTGTCCTTTTTACTGCCTGAGCTGTTTGCCATGTCGTGTATATAAACACCTTTCTTTGTTGACAGCAGCGTGGTCCTATTTGACTTGCCCTTTTCACCCTGCTTTATTTTGTATTCATAGTGAAAATTAGCATAATCAATGACAGCTATCTAAAATATTTGACTATTTATGTATTGGGGATAAAGTATGTGTTTTTTTTATATTTTTATTTCGTTTGTAATTAAATATTCTCGTCTTTTTTGTATAGAGTATAGAAAAAACAAAAAAATGATTTTATGCAAAAGGGATCATCATAATGCTATTAGCATGTCCAATCCTCGCCCATTTTGATAGGGTATAAGCGACTCAAAATGCTATCTATAATAGGTCCAAGAAAACGCCGTAACTATTTTAATATAAATTACTATACACAATAATACCCAAATTATTGATTTTATTGAATGTTGTTGATATTCTGGTTTATTGATGTAAAATTAATGAAAAACTATGCCTACAAATCGTATAACATTTTAACATGACGTTTTAAAAACTTGCTTGACATGATGACATTTTACAAACTTTCAAAACAGTGTAGATTCCAAAGCATATTCACGTAATCATAACGAAATCCGAACGCTTGAATTAACAGTTATTTTGTAAAGAGGATTGCATTTCACAGACACATCAATCATTCTGGTAGAGTAATTCAGGTTTTTGTAGAATGACAGACATCAAAACGCATGATGTGACATGACGAAGAAAGAAAATACACTTTTTTTTTGAAAATTCGATTATTTTTATTAGAGACCAGACATGACATCAATATGATTATGTTGAATATGTGTTACTCCGTGCACGCATGTGAGTCCATTCATCCCAGCTAAATCTATCTCCTCTGTCTTCCACCTGATCCGTGGCTTTCTGGATCTGGCAGCTGCCGTTGATTCCTGAAAAGAGCTTGACATCTTTCCAATACTCAGCTTAACCAATCTTTCAGTCCGAAATTCTGTTCATTTGGTTTCACACGACCAGTCTTTCGTCCCCCGCCCAATCCCCTCTATTCCTCTCCTTTCTTCCCTTGATCGGAATCGCATTTACCCCGAGCGGTATTTTCATTACGTCACGTCATCAGATTTGCTTGGTCGCACGAATAAATAGCAGCAGTTTCCACGACATGGCTCTCAAAGACTTCATTCCAAGTGTTCCACTGGCGGTACACTGCCTATCTGGTACACGGTACCTCTGCATTACAGCTTCTCATCCTCCCCCTCATGAATACAGCTATACACTCTTTAAGACTTCAGCTAGGTATTTAACATAACAATCTTTAGATCCCATTGCATGTGTAAGATAATAGCTGATTCAAATCAAATCAAATCAATCCCCTCTTTCAGCTACAATTATTTTCTTTCAATGTAATGCTCCATTTAAATTTTTAACATGGAGAATGGGCCACAAACAACTACAAACTAAGGAATAATGGTTCAACTGAGCACCCATATAGGCTATATTCCTCAACTAATATGCGTCGGGATGAATATTTGCACCCTTCGGGTACAATAAGCGAACATTATCGGTGCATTATTGAACCCATTGGGTGCAATATTGAACCTTATAAGGGTCGGAGGTTTGCAAACCTGCACCCTTTTATAACGATAAAAATGTGCACACCATGTTTCTATAATAAACCGCCATTCTATTTCCAAATGGCAAATGGAAAACTAGTTGATCAATAGATAGCTTTTGTGTACTTGTTCATCTTAAACAACTCCAACTTTCTTTCTCTGTTTTTCTCTCTGTATAATTATGTTGATACGTTCTCGATTTTGTCTCCTTTTTCCTTCTGCTATTTATCTCTTCATCCATCTTAATATCACTCCTTCTCTTTTAAGTCAATGACTTAGAGCATTTATTACAGTAAGGCACCTCGTCATGTCCTAGATAGCAACACATTCAAGTACCAAATGTTCTAAATGTTATTTGTGTACAAGAATCGAATACTGTGAACAGTATTGTATGTCATGTATGTGCGCTTTGAGAACCAAGCAGAAGAAATAAATGATGAGTTTAAAGTGTAAAATTGTGAGTTTAATATCTTCTGACTCCAAGCAGATGCATACATTACCCAAACTCCCATTAAAAAGTAAAAATAAACTGTAATCATGGTATTTGTCAATACAAATCAAAAAGCAGCGAAGAACAAAGAAATCGTTTTTATTTCAAGTTTTCTTGTGACCCGTAACGATTATCCGTCACCCGCTATAAAGAAATAAAATGCGTTCGTCTCTGTTTATATCGTGGTGAACTAGTTCAATGCATCATGATCTTAGTTTACATGTATTTGGGTTAAATTCTCCTTTTATTCACATTTCTACCCTCATACCAATCACATAAAAAAAATAATCATTACATTGAATATGACAATCCTCGTCAAAGCTAACGAAAATAATGTTTAAATCTTTACTTTTCAACGAACGTTGCCATTTGCAACGATTATCTGTCTCGAGTGATCATTATTTCATTTTCGGACGAATGAACCCTTTTTCATTTTCGAACAAATGAACCTTTTTCCAGCTACGAATCTCCGGACAAACGATCCTTCAGAATTATGAACCCGATTTCATTTTTGGACAGATGAACCCGATTTCGTTTTCGGACTAATGCATCTACTGTTCGGACGAACGAACCTTATTTTATTTTCGGATAAACGAAATCCAGGTATTAAAATTTACGTATTCGGACAGACGAACCTTTGGACAAAGGAACCTTGGGAACAACGAGCTGTTCGAAACATGTAACGTGAAAGAAGTCAATGTTCCTACAACATGACTAAAATGTCAGAATTTCCTCTCTTTTTTCAGATTTTTTGTTTGAAAATGGAGGCAAAGATTGCAGAATGTGAACCACTCAGATTAAAAAAAAAGAAAAAAAAAGGGAAGTGGACCTAAACGTGTATCCACTCACAAATACATGAACATAATAAAGTAGACAAGTCAGAGGGGTGACGATGGTTTTGATATTTCCATATTGTCACGTATACAGATTATCTGCCCTTCATCGTGTAGAGTGACTTGATGTCTGCAATTTTTTGGTCTGATCGAGATTAAGACCTCGCATCCTCATCGTTCGCATCATCAAGTAATATCACGTCTCTCAGAAACCAACATGGCACGAACCCTTTTTGCCTTGTCAAACATGGCTTGTCATTATTGACATTCATGTCTTGGATATTACTTTTTTGTTCTCTTGAATGCCCTTCAAGATTTCTCTCATTGGTCTCAGTATTGGCGTCGCTCGAAAGGAAGTCCAGTGTGTGAGATTTCCCTCCCCTCCTTCATGTCAGGATTCCACCTGCAAACTTGGAATTGTGTACGCTGTATGTAAATTTTCAAAAATGTATTACCTACTATCATATTTTCTTTTTTTCCCGTGTTGGAAATTTGTAGGCTATCCTGTTGGTAAACTCGGTCCGACACAACCCCTCTTAAGAATACGAGCCGCGCCCCTCTTCAAAAGTCGTTTTCATGTTTGTTTGTTTGTTTTTATTTCCTTAAAACAGTACAAAGTATGAAACAGGTTTAACATTTGAAATGACAAAATACGGCGGATCGCCCATTTCAGCGGTAATAACTTTATTACCGCTGTTCTTCCATGGGGTCTTGACATACTGTGATCGTGAAGATGCACGCTTTCAATTTAGGATGAGACATAATTATGATTAAGAAGAAGGTCGTATGAGGAGGGTGTTATATCGATCTTCAATGTGACAATCAAGATTTTATGCGCTTATAATGTTTCTTTCCCTTGCTTGTATCACGACTGAGGCGTCATTTTAAATCGATCCATCTCAGACGAGCCCTGGTGATAGAAATATAAACTAACGAATAGGTTGAACATTAATTACAACCAAAAGTGATTTAAAGGATCGAGAAAAAGGGGAAAGAAAAAAGGTAATAAAAGAAAAGCAAAGGATAATAAAAAGAAAATTAGAAAGCAAGGATAAAAGAAATTTATACAAACACTAGTTAATTGGAACATACAGCCTATCTACGAGAAACGGTCATAGTCCCACGAACAGTAATGTTTAATAATCACCCCCTAGAGATGATGAAAAATATACATAAAATTTACATTTTTATTACTTTCACGTAAGGATTTTTGTCATGTCTGACTTTTTTGATAACTTTTTTGTTTGTATAAGCAGACAAGATTTATGTATCCAATCAATGCGTTTTCTGAATAACTGGAGTGATTGAGCAACCAATTTGCATTTTCCATCCTAAAATGACTTTCTAAGGTTAAAGGTAGACTTACAAATCAAAATAAATCAAACCATTAATGTGGATCTTAATTTGTCAGAGGAATTGAGAAATCACAATTTATTATGCAGAAATTTGTAATGGTTTAGGAATCTGAATGTCTGATGTTGAGCTTTTTTATTAAACATGTTCAATGATTGGGATTGTTGCCACTGCCAAGTTCTGTCAAGGTATGTTGGACTGTTTAGCAAATCGATGTTGCCCGAATTTGTAATTTCAAATCCTTGCTCACGTAGAGCCTTGCAGACATCAGACACAATCCATTGATAGGGGGGGGGGGAGGTGACGCCCCCCCCCCCCACCCCCCACCCACTTATCGCTCGGCCAGCGTGACGTGCAAATAAAACACTGACTGTGCCTTTTTTGCTCAGCTCCGGCCCTTGACATACAAAAAAAAAAGACTGTAGGGAAATTGTGAATTCCAATTTTTCATAAAATCTTGAATCTGCCTCCGGGCATGACTTGTGGTGCGCTTTATCGCCCCTGTAAGCCAGTGTCACACGCAAGAGCGTCAATGCCAACATTAGTCAAGTCAAGCCTTTCGGCAGGTTAACACTGCCGTAAGGAATAGAGGAGTTTTGAAAGATGTATCTCTTATAACTATCAACAAGCTGGTGTTATAGCTCCAAGCTGGTATCAGGGTACTGACCGAACTTTAATGTTTAATACGTAGATACAAAGATGACATAATTTAGTACGTCAATGCAATGTGATTAAAAGCGGTACCAAAAAACTCATAAGTTTAAGATCCGGGGTACACGGGAAGGTTAATACATGTATATTGTATAGGCGGAGATGGCGAGGGGTGGAGGAATGTTTTTGGTATTAACATCGGGAGCCTGCAATATTTGCTCTGCAGTGGGTGTACACACCATCACCTCCTCCTTCCCAATCAGTTATTTATGTCAGAAGCTGAAAAATTAGGGTTAGGTGAGTGGTACAGGCCGCCGAATGTCACGGACGGTGGGATGGGGAAATTGTGTCAAATAATCGGAAAGGTATAGACAAATATTGGGAGAGAATCAAGTTAATATTGGAGGGCACCAGCTGGAAAGAAACATCTGTGACACTTCCAATGGTATTATTAGTCAGAGGTCGGAAAGAAAAAAAAATATGATGTTGGAGAGCATCATGCTGATTTTTTCTCTTGTCATTGACTCAATCTTACTGTTGATGCCCAGTTTATAATGTTTCTAAAATGCTTTATCCTCTGTTTCATATAATCAAGTGGTCATAAAGTCAATAATATCATTATTATTTTTATATCATTTCGTTTTAACAAAGCTAAGAATATAATTTGCAGAACAAAATGAACATTGTTTATTTTTCATCTTGAATCATTTTGGGCCAAGTATTAAACCATTTAGTAATCATGGCACCCCTGCGCCAATTCCCTTGTAAAGATTGAGCCTAGTTTTGATTTTAAAAAACAAACAAAAAATGCAATTGACGATTTATCATTATGAAGCATCAATATAATTGTCATGAAATTAGATTTCTATACAAAGGTATATATCTGACAGGCTTTACAGACTTTAAATGCCCAATTGGAATGTTAGAGAGGTTTGTTCTTTTTTTTACTCCGATTTCTTCTTCTTCTTCTTCTCTCTCTCTCTCTCACTTTATCTTTCTCTCTCTCTCTCTCTCCCCCTTTCTTTCTCTCTCTCTCTTTCTCTCTCTCTTTCTTTCTCTCGCTTTCTCTTTCTCTTTCTTGTCCTCCCCCTTTGTCTCTCTCTCTCTTTCTCTCTCTCCGGTCTCATCTCATATATACTATTTCATTTTTGTCTCATAGACTTCTCCAGTCACTATGCCATGTCTCATTACTTTCAATGCACCCACTCGAGTTAATATCTTCCTATTGCAATACCAAAGATCTTTGCAATATCAATAGGTAACGTGTACTCCAAGCCCAGGATTGATCCAAGCAATACAGATGCAATCCCAAAAATTACTTTACATGGGCTATAATCATACTGGTCTCTCCTTGACACTTTCGCACCCATCATGTCAAGATTTTCACCCATCATAACTTTATCAAAATCATCTTTACGGTATCTGGTTACACACCTATAAGCCAATCTGCCTAACCTTTGATTGAAGCCAAGATAACGAAATCTGATCCAATGACCAATATAAACCTATTCTACGCCAGGGATGAACAAATCTGAGGTATAGGGGCAATGAAATCACAACATGACTATGACCCATATTACGACAGCTGAAGAGTAATTGAATTTCACGCGACCATGTCTCCGTCCGAAGTCTCGTTAAAGTAATTGAAAAATACGATATAGTGGATTAAGTGGTACATTAACCCTAACGATCTAGTTCCAACTAGCCAGTTATAATTAAAACCCTGACACAACCAATACAGATCGAGGTGCGAGATCTCCCCTACATTGACTTTGGAATCTGACATAATTAACCCTTGCTTCACCATCCTAAAGATATCTAATATTTAGCTCATTTTTTATAGTTCATTTGTGTTCGTTTGCGTTCTCAAAGCTTTACCTTCGGCATTCAAACAGAAAAAAGAAAAATCTTATCCCCAATATACCACTTCGACCGTTACGTTGCATGTGTACCCTGACAGAGAGCTTCGATCAAATAAATACAAAGCAAATTATTTGGGGTTGGCGTTTTTTAAAATTGACTATATTACCCCGCTATATATTAGAAGAGATTTATAAGTTAACATACTTTCCACGCAATGCAGAATAACAACATTTCCAAAGAAACTAGTCCACAATAAACAAGCTTCTTCTTTACATTCTCCTCCAAATACTCCTTGACCTGTAGCCTCTGGCGTTTGAATGAACCTAGGATACCTCCTCAACAATAAGCACCCATTGCATGTCAATCTGATCAAGAACATGAAGGAATAAGAAAGTTTTCCCCCTCATCGTTGACCTAATTTATAAGGGGCTTAGTGCCTACTTGACACCCTATCTTGTCTTCAGCTGTGAAGGAATTTGGATGTTGATTTATGTAACAAAATTTATGATTGATTATGTATTCACAAATATGTATATTTTTCCTGTCCGGGAAAGCGAGATTATTTCTAGAAAAGCATTTGTTATTCTTTCAATAATTCACCATTATGATTTATGGTATATCGATAATACCTTTAAGATGAGAGGAGTGAAAATGTAAAATAAATATATATATATATATATTATATTCTCCTCTTTTTTGTTGTTGTTATTTTTGTACTCTTTCAAAACTGTTCTCATATCTTTATTTTATTAATATACAATGTTCGTCTACTGTAGATGTGAAAATATTTTGTTGTTTTTTTTAATTTGAATAATAAGACTTTTCCAATTGAAAAGTTTGTAAAAAAAAAAGACATGATATTCATTAATTAATCAAAGATTAATTTCAGATAAACGAACATCCAGGTTAAGAAATTTACTTGTTCGGAGAGTCGAACCTTCGGACTTATGAATCTTACGAACAACGAGCTGTAACCGTCCGAAACATGTAACGTGAATAACCGAAACATTTTGTCGCATAGAACAAAATCAAACTACTTTCCTGGCTCAACAGAGAAAGATAGAAGGGAGGGATTTATATATGTATTTTTCCCATGCTGTTTTCACAAAACTAATCTTAGACACAAAATGTTCGTCTACGGTAGATGTAAAACTGTTTCTTTTTTTCTTTTTTTACAATAAACTTTCTCTATTCAGACGTTCATACTAATATGACATTTTCAATGAATCTCAAATGAACATGTTACAAAATAGAGGCGGATGAAGTATAAATTAAATATGATTGAATCAAAGGCGATAAAAAGAGGCAGATATAACGGGGGCATAAAATAGAGTGTTTAAGTTATTTTCTGCATCAAAAATCAATTTATACTAAGTATCAAGTGTCTTATAATTCTTTCTTTTGCTGAATGAATGGATATTTCCCGTGCTTTTTTTTTATTTTTAATTTTTTTTTAAGTAATCCTTTTTTTTTTTTTTTTTTAGATCTTTTATATGAAACAAAAACGGTAGATGTGAAAGTGTTTTTCTCTTTACTGAATCTTCACCCGTTCAGATGTTCGTAATATTTACCAGGTTACTCATAGATCATAGATCCATGATTTTGGACATATAGAAAAGGAGAATAAAGGAAGTTGTGATAGTTATTCATTGTTTTACATCCTTTTTTTTTGTACTGAACGAAAAAATATATTTAAATTTTTTTTTTTCTGACAAACGACTTAGATACAACATGTTCGTCTGTGGTAAATGAGAAACTATTTGTTTTATGTATTGAAATTAGACGTTCTTAATATTGCCATGGTATTGGTTAATGGTTTACAGATTCGGGAGAGAATGAGAGAGAGAGAGAGAGATAGAGAAAAGAGAGATAAAGGAGATTGAAACAAAATGTTATCATCTGTACTTTAATTCAAATTATTCAAAATACTTAGCGTACTATACATCCTTTTCATTGCTTTCATGGGCTTCATTGACATATCATGTTTTCTCGTGTTGTCTCTTGTTTCAGCATTACATTTGAATCTCCCTACTTTCTTCATCCGTTTCTCATAATCCTTCCTTCATCTCTGCTGCCCTCTTACTCTCTGTCTCTTTCCTTTTACATGCATTCATTTTTGTTTCTTATATATGTTGTACTCCGCCTATCTCTCTCTCTCTCTCTCTCTCTCTCTCTCTCTTCGTCTTCTCTATTACTCCCTTACACTCCCCGTCACTAATGATTCCGCTCTCTCTTTCTCTCTCTCTTCCACCTATCACTCTTTCTATATCATATCACTGTGTCCTCTAACCACTTAATCTGTGATGAGCGTGTACATTTCACACTCAACACCCCTCGTAACGCCCTGAGGGCTAACAGTATCGCAATGTAGTGACCGACCACTTACGTCCGATCATGCGGCGGAAAAGCGTCAACGATACCACCACACATTAAGTGTATATAACTTCTACGTAGCATCAAAAAATATGACGATCAGTCAAGGACAGAAAAGTATGGCTATGTTCGTATCATAGCACGATGACGCTATCATTATTGATTAAAGAAAAAGAAAGACGAAGGGATTAAACAAAAAAGAGTGGTTTCTTTTGCTTGTTCGACACAACTCATGAGTAATTGGTTCATTGCAGGCGAACGTTAACCCCCTGGTTTGTGACGATATCGAATGTCGGTATCTTTCTCACCGATCGATGCTGTGCAGGGTATATTTCGTTGGCAATCTCGCGTTTCACCTGCTACACATCGCTCCAGGTCCTATATCCATCGATCTGTCCCTGGTTCCTGTACCCCTCCGTGTTCGTGCTCCGTCCTGCGTCTTGTTATCGTAATCATCGTGTCCGAATTGGAAAACGCTTTCGGAGTGTGGATGAAACAGATGAGCACGGTGATGAGGATGGTCATCTCGATGATGACGACGATGGTGAATTTACGTCATGCTGTCAATGTAGCTGAGTGTGTAAAAAAAAAATCATAAATCGATGCGTTTGCCAGACAATCAACATGTTTGTCACAAATCATGACGAAATATTGGAAGAATAACAGAAAGATAAAATGAAGATTCGACATTCAGTTTTAAATCAGGTAGAAAAGAGGGGGAAAGAATAGTCAAAACATAAAACAAATTTATTCGAAACAAATGATTCTTTGTATCAAGTAGTGTAGCTGTTAGTTTGTACGTATAAAGGTATTTCGAACATGATTACAACAAGAAACTATACACATGGCTGTTTACAAGAGGAAGCCTTTAGCAAAAAGGGAAAAAATATCTAGGAAAAGAAAATTCCATTCTAGTCCTTTTCGTGAAATTCGAACGCCCTTAGCCATCACTATGAACAGTATAATCGAACGTGGCTACTGTACTTTGTACTGTACTACCAGGTGTTCTGGGGTATTGATTGAATCAAACGACTGGGGTGGGGTCAAAGACATTGGTCTGGAACATCCAGTGCATAGGGTACAAATGCCATATTGATTATTGGGGGGGGGGGGTTCTCCAAACTGTTCAATCACCAGGTGAGCACATGGTAGGAATAAATCGAATGATGGTTCTTGACAACTTCGACTGACAACTGGAGTTTATTTGATATAAAGTAGAGCACCCAGACAATAGAATGATATAAATATATATGACCTTGGAGTGAAGGAAACAGCGATAACATGCAATATTGCACGTGGAAAATAAGCAAAAGTAGATATTAATAAAATACTTTAACACTATGAACAGTTTTTTTTTTCCAATATGATATGGCTGGCTTAAATGAATTTTCTGTTGCTTCAGCCTTTATTCAATATCAAAACATTTACACTGGGAAAGCCTATATCTGAAATAAATGAAATAATCAAGGTCAATATAGCAATATATAAGTTAAATATATCTTAAGTCCACATAACACGAGTTGCAGTCCTCTGCAAATTTATATTCCATGGATACTTAATAATTGACATTCAAAATGTTATATTTTATCTGCAAATTAGCCTGTAAATATCATTCAATATCAATCTACTGATACAAATTACAACAATACTTTTTTTCAATCGCAAAATTCCATTACATCCATAGACGAAAAAAATCACCATGATTGATCAAAATGATGAAGCAGAGAGCTCATCAATACTCGCTCTTATTAATTTGACTTATACTACTCGAGATCGTCAAAAACCATGACACGATGATTCTTCAAATTGGCTTTGATTTGGATGAATGGTATGAGTAATTGAAGTGGAGTGATGTTAGTTAGCATCCCAACGCTGCCACCATTACTAACAGTAAAACTGTCATTCTCCTCCTACTGCTTCATTAATGATTAATTTCTTTAATTCATTTCACAAAATACATGACATTGTACAATTTGTGGGGATTATGGAGCGGTTAACTCATAACAAAGTTTAATTCAACTTGATCAGGAATAATTAAAGCTGCTTAATTGCACTTACAATGTATTTTTCTTAATTATTTAAGATACATAGTTGCGGAGATGAAGACCTTTTTTCTTTAAAAAAATGTTTAAGGATATTTCTTCAGCAATCTCGTCTTTTGACATAATGTGGGGAAAAACCATAGACCAATACAACATGATTATTTTTTCTTCTATCAAAATTCCCTCGAATTCAAAAATATTAAAGAGAAAGGGGCTTATATTGATTCAAGACGTTGCATGAATTATATTTGGCATCCCTTTTATATTTGGAAATCTGTTTAGTGATCTTAGTCTATTATAGCAATTCATAATCAACCTTCCAGACAATTTACATTGTTAATTGAGTTAGAGGTCTGATTCTTTAAAAAAGGATGAGGCTCAGATAACGCTCTGTTTAAAGAATGGATATAACCTATAGCTATTTCCTATACAGAACGTTTCTTTAAATGCAATTACGTTCTCTTAACAGATCACAAGGGTGCTTGAGGCCCTTACTTTAGAGTACACTGAACGCTGATGCAATGTCCAGGCATATTGAGGTCGTTTTCACAAAATAGTTGACGAATACTTCAAGGGTATGAGCTATTAAAAGCATTCAGATTTACGTTGGCTGTATTCTTATAGGAAGCCGTCGGAGCTACTCAATAATATTTAAAATATAACAAACATATTATATACTTCGCTATGAGAGAATGTTTTAAATCATCGTAATCCATGCACGTAAAGTAATAGTAAACAAAATAGCGCCGTCAAGATGTGCACGTCTGGGCCAGTCCCGATAAGTTTAATGTGGCAGACTTTTTTTCTTTTGAATGTATTGTGACATACATGCAAATACTTGTTTCAAAACTGGGAGTACATTTCAATTTACAAGCATGCATAATAGTTGAAAGTTTTCCAAAAAGCATCAAGAGTAAGACGAAAATAAATTTATTTGTTTAAATCTTAATTTAAATGATGAATAATTTTGTTTCATTTAATTTTTTTTTTTTTTAACCATTGCCTTCAATCTCACTTGTACCATTACGGAATCAGCATTCTATGATCTACATCATGACTATTCATTTTCGGCCATCCCTGGTGACGGGGGGGACGTGCCCCCCCCCCCCCCTCCCTCGAATTTTGAAGCTTAACAAAAATATGTATGTAGGCTATATATATATATATATATATATATATATATATTATAGACGAAGAGGCAAAGTGTGCGTAAAAAGTACCAAATTCAGGTCATTAAAAAGCAAAATTTTAGGCTCGCGCTTCGCTTACAAACAAAGAACCCAATAAATGATTAAACGAAACACTCTTTCTTCAAGTCGCTATATGCAGTCATAGAATATGTTTTGTTATAATGTGCGAAGTAGGTCATTTTATTTCGAATGTTGGACATACAAACATAATATGTATCTTTGGGATGCTGTAATTATTCAGCTCGAGTGTATAATTCGTATGTTATAAGAATGATCATATGCAGAAGGGGATTACAAACATATATATTTAAAATAATGGGATTTTCACTCGCGCTTTGCACTTGTATTTTCTTTATTTTCTTTTTATTGTAAAGCAAAATTTTTGGCTCGCGTTTAGCGCTCGTAAACAAATAACAATGCAATGATTTTAGGAAATACTATTTCTTCAGGTCGATATGATGTATTTGTGGAATATTTTTCATTGTGCCAACCTTATATTCTTAAAATTGTCATTAGATTCTGCATAATGTGCGAAGCAGATCATTCTATTTCGAATTTTGGGTATACAAATATATAGTATCTTTGGGACGTTTTATTCCGTTCGAGTGTATAAAAATTCCCATTCCGGGGTTCCGTCCCCCCCCCCCCCCCCCCCCAGTCGTCACATGAAATCACCGCCCCTGTCTGTATTTATAATTTCCAATCGTCATTATGATCACAGTGGCATAAACAACTAGAATATTTTATCGTTTGAATCTTATTTTAAAGGCACATTTTGGACATTTACTTTTCCTACATAACACTACCCCTACATTTGTTGCTATACTATTGTAGCTTTTCAGTATAGCTAAAATAATTGAGTTATTTTTTAGTTTCTCGTTGCAGGTCAAACACAGAAGCCAATGACGCTCGTTAGCAAGCTGTCGAGTACTCAAACAAACCGACTCAAAATAATTCAAATATTGACCCAGCCTTAAGGTGTGAAAGTTGATGTTTGCTGCGAAATGTTGAAAACAGTGGAAATGGATAATGACGCAGAATTCGAAACAAAAAGAAAGAATACCACAAAAATAAAGATATTCAACCGAAAATGAGCATACCATGTTTAAACATTCATAATTAAACGAGACTTTACGTGAGCTCATTTCAACAGGGACAATTAGCGTCATATTTCCAAAATAAAGATTACGTGTATTTAACCTTTAAAGGGTAAATAATAAGCTCATTTTAACAGGGACAATTAGCGTCATATTTCTAAAATAAAGATTACGTGTATTTAACCTTTAAAGGGTAAATAATGCCACGCATAGAGTGATATGTGCGGTTGTCGGTTGTATTGAAAATAAAGTCTACAGCAAAAGTCATAGTATATCTTAAGTAAATGTAAATTACAAGGTATTAAGAGTTGATTGCTTTTAAGAAATTAAAATGGATAGAGCCAAACTTAATAAATGCATACATTTTTGTAATGGATAATGGATCAGTGAACCTCTGTAGGCGGATATTATGTCAACGCCCTTTACAAACGAATATTGTTATTGGTGTAAAGAACAAGATTGTAGTTTGTTATTACAAGGTGGTGTTTCATCAAGTCGTTGGTAGAGTTACGAATGCCTTAACGAACAACTGAATCAAGTCATGTTCTTAGCAAATCACATTACAATATTATTCATTAAGCATAAGAAGTGATCACCAGTCGTTCGTTATGCGGCAGTCAAATGTATACACAACGCAAGACCAGTGCACTGAAATTTGAGAAAATTGCAGACAACGCGCACACAGAGCGTATACATAGACATCACATATTAAAACACACAACGAATGCACAGCAGTGGTCCAGCGCGCTCAACGCATAAGTAACGCACACCCAGCGCATACTGTGCGTTGGTCATACGTCATACATGTGACTGCGCCATAAAGTTGTTCTTAACTGACGAACGACTTTGTGATACACCACCCTGAGCTAATTCCCAAATGAATATTTGATTTATTATCTTGTTGGAGATAATAGACTAAGTTGTGTAAGACCAAGTGAATATTAGCCGAATGGGTATTAGACAAGTTGGGAATAAGACAAAGTGGTAAATATTCGAAGTGGCAATTAGACCAAGAGGTAATTAGACGAACTGACCAAATAGAATTTGACCATGTGGCATGAGACCGAACATGCCAAATGGTCTTAAAAATGGGTCTAGACCAAGCGGTAAATTACCATAATAAATAACCAATTCGTAAAGGACGGATGTGGAATACACCCAATAATCGTTTCCATAAAGGTTGGTTCTGGGTGTTGTTGTTTTTGTTTTGTTTTGTTTTTTTGTTTTTTGTTTTTTGTTTATTCAGATGCTAATGTCGTTCATTGTTGTGTGGGGCATCCAACCTACCTACCAGGTTATTTTTTATTTATTTATTTATTTTTAGCTCGTCTGCGCTAACTCCTCCAGCATCAGATTTCATAAAGTCTAGGTAGGCCTTGTGTTTTCTTATTACGCCCCCGACGCCCATGCAAGGCGCCCTCTAATTATTTTATCTGGACACACCCTGAGATTAAGAGACACCCGATACCCGTGTATTCAGAAAATGTGGTTACCACTTGTTTTCTTCATCGTATGTTGATCTTCCCTCACTATAACCCATCGATGAAGACAAGACAGATAATCAATGATCTCTCCACAAAAAACAACAGTTTTAAACATTGCGTGAAAGAGCACTCTTATTATCACCCACGGTAGAAACTCTAGCACATGAATTGAATAACCCTAGGGCGAAATGAGTATAGGTTTCGCGTCGCCATCTTGCAAAAACACACTTTAAAGTACATTTTTGTGATTGAATTCCAGACCACAAACACACTGCGTTACGCCATCACAGGGAGCGTTAGTAATTTGGAATTATAGACATTGCCTACCCATCAATGTATTATTGGAAACAATTTTCACTATTACCCTTTAAAATAAGTAAAGAGGTACCTATTTATGGAAAACCAATCCGAACCAATCATAACTATTAAGTCATTATATTTATATAAAGATTGTCGGGTCAAAGTGTATCTATGGGCGTTGAACGGTCCATTATTTTTATGCTTTTGTTTATGTCTGTGTAAAAACAGCAGAAATTATGTTTTAAACTTTATCCCATGGGACAGATATTTCTCCGTTCAGTGTATGATAATTTTTCATTTTGAAAGCTATCAACGAAATATTGCAAGAACATAAACTGTCCTACAAAAGCATCTACACCCGCATAAACAGCGCACATAGAGGTCAATGCATTATCAATATTGCATTACAATTCATTTTAGGATACGAATATTGCAAAGTCAGCAAAGTTAAAATTATAATTTTTAATGTTGTAGGTTATTGTGTCCTTGGACTATCTTCGAAAGCATCCTAGACTAGAGTGGATGTAGATCAATCG
Organism: Paracentrotus lividus; assembly: GCA_940671915.1. Taxonomy (NCBI): domain Eukaryota; kingdom Metazoa; phylum Echinodermata; class Echinoidea; order Camarodonta; family Echinidae; genus Paracentrotus; species Paracentrotus lividus. Next base: position 71,938,429 of record CALNVZ010000174.1, read on the forward strand.
CTTTCCAAGAAACAGAGGGAAGATTTTTTTATTTTTTTTAAGAGCCAAAAGGACGTTATCTTTAAGTTGATCAGTTAAGGCTTTATATAACTTTGTAAGACAAGATTCATCTTCCAAGGTATAGTAGACGACCGATCACTGACGTCAGCTATAGGCGGCTAGTCAAAACAAGGGTACTCGCAGCTGCTGATGGTCAGGGCAGCATCCATTACGACCATCCTCCACCTCTCACTCTCCCTCCCCTCCCTCCTCTCCCTTTCCTTTTTTCCCTCTCTCTCTGTCTCCCATCCCCTTTCCCTCTCTCTCTCTCTCTTTCTCTCAATCCCCTCCCTGCTCTCCTTTTCCTTTCTTCTCTCTGTCTCCCCTCTCCTCCCCTCTTTCTCTCTCTCTCTCTCTCTCTCTCTCTCTCTCACTCACTCTCACACTCTCTCTCCTTCTCCCTCCCTCCCTCTTTCTTCTTCCCATATATATCTCCCTTCTAATAAATATCAATACCCCCTCTTTCATTCTTACTTTCTTTGACCATCTTCATTACCGCCCTATCATTCCTACCTAATAATTTTTAGTTTCCACCCCTCTTATCCACTCTTTATTTTCCACTTATGTTTGAATCCTCCCTCTCTATAATTGCTTTTCAACCATTATGTGTATCTCTTAGAGATAGAGTTTCCCCTATTTGCAGTGGACTCAGTGTAAATCAATGTAAAATATTGGCATATACAAATACTTACGACTGATCAGTGTGTGCTCCGAGAGATTCGGAGTCTACATAATTATCCTCAATATTTCATGTTTATATGATTTATGAAAGAATTTTTGTCTTGGACAGCTTTTTCCCCGTCTCCAACAGTCTGGACTGCACGGATTTTGTTTTCGTTTACTCACTATCTGTCTATATCAATGCTCTATGTTATCTTTATTTAATTCATTTGCACTATAAAAGTTACTTTTATTTTCATACTAATGCTTGATTTGATTTAACTTTTTCTTAATAATCAATGAATAGATATACGGAGTTATTCATACTTCTCCGTATAACGCGTTTCTTATACTTCTCATTATTTCTTAAACTTATATTAATGCAGTGGCGGATTCAGGCAGGGGAGCCCAAAAAATATCCATCTATTTTCGTGCAGGCCATAAATTGAACATCAAAGAAAGTGCTGTTTGAGCCCCTTTTCTATAAATTTGCAGTATGGGCCCTACATTTCCGAATCCTGGATCCGCCGCCCTGGCGCTTATTTTCAAATTACCTACACGACTTGATCCCAAACAATCGTGATATGAGGTGAAATTGTATTTTAAAAAAAAATACAACAAAACACATATTTCCCTTCTGCATATCTGCCTCTTTTATCCTTACGTAACTAGACAAAATAAAAAATAAACTGAAAAGTTATATAATGAATCACTTATAAATGTCACATATTCTAGATAGTCGAATGCTTCAAGCCCTTAACACTTACATGTGCTGGCTACGGTATGAAAGACATTACAGATACCTTATAAGCTTCCAAATACTCGTATTTCAATCTCTGCTTAGATCATTGTGTAGATTATGATCACTCACAGATATAAATCTATCATCATACAAATCTCGATTGCTGTTTGCAAAAGAAATACACAAATCCCTTAAAACAAACAACGATTTCTTAGACACGCAGGCTATTTCACGTACATAATGAGTGAAGAGGATTTCTTTGAAGACGAAAGCAATCATGGAAGATAAAAAAAAGGGGGGACAGTTCTAGTTTTAGTGTGTAATGTAAACAAGCGAGGCTCTTTCATAAGAGCTTTACAGAAATACTCATGATAATTTAGACATAGAAACGGTAATAAGGTGATAGCAGAGCAATTAAATTTCCTTATTTTCTATTTATTCATTTTATAAGGAGATTGAAGAAAACGATGGAACAAAACTATCCAGACTTGATTCATCGATTGAAAATGCACACTAAAAATTTATTTGCATTTCCATTGCTCATAATCTATCTTGGTTTTTTTTTTTTTCTTTACATTTACAAGATATTTATAACTGGGCATGTTACGTCTTACGTTCAAGACAATTTACTTAATTCTGTCCATGAAATTTGCCTTATTAAAAAACAAATAATAATAACCAAAATGGGAATACACTACGCTAAAATACACGATTTATATTTAACAAAAGAAATTCATATAAAATCATCGCTGCACAATACACTTCCCCTGCAAAACTACATGAGATTCATGTAGGCCTCGTACAAGAACGTGTAAAATACGCCGCAATGTCTAATAATGGTCCCACGCGTAGCGATTAACGTCGGGTAAAGACCAACCCTCGCAAATTCAGCCCATGAATGTCACGTAATGGTTGTATGCATTGAGCCCGCAAGGAATACAATGGCAAACACTTTTAGCTCACTCGATGGCAGATTAGATGTAGGGTGTGAGTTGATTCTAGGCTCTATCTATAAGGGTTTAGCAAGAATGGTATCACACGGGAATATAGGATGACCGTGCCATGATAGGCTAACCCTTATTATCGGCCTATATCAATAATAAAACGGTTGCGGACCAGTACCGGAGCACGGAAGGGGTCTTGGGTGATGGGTCATAGAAAATGAATAAAGACGTTTGTGGTCATACATATACTATCATGGAAGACTTGTGATAATGGATGATTTGTGTTTTGTCTCCAGAATATTGCATTAATATACACTTAGACCTAATGTACATCTCTGAAATACGGTAATGTAAAGATAATTAGAAAGCCATTATGATTGTTATGTCCAAGTCGAGAACCTCACTTTCTTCAACCTATGTTTACTTACTTTGTGTTTTGAAGGATCTGAATTAGATTTGGTATCACAATTATTATGGTTTAAACGTGAATAAACTATAACATAAAAATGCCCTTATACATTGAATAATAGGCCTAGAGTTCCTTGTCTTTTTGCTAAGTGCTTCCGGTCAAAACAAACATCAAGTTCCGGAAACCATGTTCTATACCACCCACTGTAGGTTTTGTTATGTCTAGCTTGTATATTCTCATCTGCTATTATTTTGCGGATTGCAAGGCGTGTAACATTTAAAGGGAAAACTATTATATTGTTTAATGTTAATGGTTTTGATTTACTCAATAATGACCTAAGCCATTCGGTTGTGATTGAATCTTGGCACATTAAGTCTCCAAGGCATGCTTATCCCTATTAGAGTAATTACAATTTGCGGAAGCGGATCTGTCGGTCGATTTGAGTGGCCTGTAACATAAAAGATGCAATCGAACTTACGACTGATATCAATCGTAAGTCTATGGCAAACCGTGGATATAAACGTTACAATCGATCGTAGAATTGATCGTATCTCTTTTATGTCACAGGACACAGATCTTCGTTAGATGTGAACTTTGTTGAGGGTATATTCCCAGAATTAGGGATATACACACTGCAAAAAAAAATCCCCAGTTTCAGTTCAGTGTTAATATTCAACAACTAACTGGTAACCGAAATTGTGGTGTTAGATTTGCGTGTTAAAATTGATATCGATACAAAGTCTCTAACCCAACGTGGTGTCAATACAACGTCTGAAAGAAAAAAAAATGTGTGTTGAAATTGTTGCAGATGAAATGGTATTCGATGGGATATTAACACCCTGCAAAGATTCAAATTGACACAAGCATGTTGTGTTAAGATAACCCTCGTGGTGTTAAATTTAGCATCATGTTTTGTGCAGTGCAAAATCCAAAGAAGGTTTTGTGCTATTTTTTATTACAATTTTTTTTTTCATGATTTTCATTTTTCTTTTGCTTTTACAATTTGCATCATTTAACGACACAAATACATTACAAAAATATGGCTCCCATCGTCGTCTGAAATTCATGAAATTAATCCAGTGATGACTCGCTATGGGTTACAGAAGTAATATCATACCACATAATAATATTGATTCATCTTAACATTGTGCTATCATTGATATGCTGTACTTTCCCCAGTGTTTGCGATGGCACATCGGTGTGTCAATAAAGTACATCTGCAAATTGCGAGTTGCCTATAGCATTTGACATGTAGAAATCTGATCAAGAGAAGTGCTCTAAATGCTAATATCGTATGTTGTGAGCCACAAAGGCGTTACTCCTCAAATAATTAAATAGACAGTTTGTATCCTTTTGACAATTTATAATTTTCTCATTGTTAACATAATTAGTAACTTGTGATTTGTTATATTACTCCGTGTATTTTTCTCTTTCTGTAGTTCTATATCGCAGAACAGATGAACGATTTCGAACATTTTACCTGAAAGATAAAATCTCACCCCTTTCTATGATCTGTGATACCAGGCCCGAACCTATGAATGTCATCATCCTCTTTCATAATCGTATTGTCATTATTAATATTTCACCTTTGTTTTCTAGAACACGAAGAAAAGGAATTTGATACAACCTTTAAATGTTAATATAAATATTGAATCTCCTTATTGTTTTTTTTCCTCAACAATTTTGGCCACTCCTTCATCCTATATCATTTGTCTCCTTATATCATTATTGCAATACAAATACAAGTATTTATTTCTACCCCCCCCCCCTCAATCCACCCTCACCCCCGTTCAGATGTGAGGGATGATTCATAACATGGGACCCTGATGACCATGAAGGTATTGAGCAACTCAGTCTACGCCCATCTGATCTATGGTTACCAGATATCGCATTATACCAGAGGTAAGATTTGTGACACGACAATTTTTGATCCGGGCCTTATTTGTTCTAAGATTTAGTGTTAAGGTTGGGTTGCAATAGGGTTTTAGGTTAATTTTAGTGTAAAGTTTAGGATTTAGTATAGTGTATACAGTGCGTCCCAGCTAAAAGTATACCCAACTTTGAGAGCCTCATATTAAATTTGTATAACTTATTTGTAATTAATTTTAATTTCATGACAAAGAGTTAATCATATTCTATCGCATGATTCCAAAATCATACTGATACTGTCATGCATGACTGAACACTCGAGTGTTTAAAAACTTTGGTCAGAAGTGATCTGTACCAAGTTGTCTGAGAAGCAGCCCTGGCTTTCTGATCATTCATTGTTTGTTTGGGGTCAGCCTTCCTGACACCATTCATTAGGCACAAAGGATTACTTCGTTTGTTGGGAGCCATAAGGGCGTTATTGCATCTTATAGATGTTCCGTTGGGAGCCAGAAGGGCGCTATTACTGTACAAAGTCAATGGTAATAGCGCCCTTATGGCTCCAAACGGAACATCCTTGATCTACAATAGCGCCCTTCTGGCTCCAAGCCGACGACTTGATCTATTGAAATGCAAGGGCTGCTTTTGCTCAAACTTTGAACAGGGCACTTTCTACGCTTGTTCTTTTAAGCCCAACTGCTTAGCCATTCGTCACAACACAGGTATAAGTTTGGTATCATTGAAAAGAATATGAGTTGCTCTTTATCATGCCATATATTTCAAGGTCACACAAGCTATAATATTTAGATATGAGGCTCTCAACGTTGGGTATACTTTTTTTTTCTGGGACGCACTGTATAGAGTGTTAGGTCTAGGATCGAAGTTAGTCATTCAATTAGATATACAGCGGAGCCATTGTTGATGGAGCAATTGTCGTCGGAGAAATTGTCATGGAAACGTAAGATTTAGCTCTCAGGATGTTCTCATACCGCCGTCATCCCATCGAACCGTCTCTAAAAACGACACAAACCCGACAAATGAATACAATTACAGCGGTTGACAAGCTAGTTGTTAGTTTGAGTCTGTATGGATTTGGGACTGATGATGAAATTAACCCGACCTCTATCGGACATATCTTGAAATTCAACTAACCGACGAAAAGGGCAAAACCAGACCAATTAACGATAGGTCAATTCAAACTAAACGGATATGGCCGTTTGATTGAGATAATACGAGGGTCGTTTTCTGCCCTCGTGAAACAGCAATGATTATTGAACTCGTGCAGCGCGCTTTGCTATAGGCCTATTTAATAATCCGATCGAGATATAAATTTTATATACCGCAACAACAACAACAACAACAACAATTTGTTTGTTTTCGTAGGTCCTGTCAATTATTAATAGCTATAGAAAAGAGAATTAACAAAAATTAGCATGTCGAAAATTAAATTTTATCTATAACCTTTATATCGGAAACTAGATTGTAGTAATAAAAGAAAAGTAACGGTGGTAAAATCAAACGTCGGTGCTCAAAATTTGTTCAGCAGATGAAATGAGTATACAAAGAAGTTGTGTACATTTCTCATAATCATTTCAGCCGGAGTGTAGTGTCTGTTTCATGATTGCATATTTCAAGCCTGTTTTCTGGGAAATTCGAAGAGGTTATAAGCAAGTTAATGTAAAAAACAGATCTTGATGACAAGTGACAACATCCCAAGCTATGACATAATGTCGCGACTTTTCCTGTCATCCCTTTGCTTATTGTCAATTGTAAAAAAAAAAATAATGATAATAATAAAAGATAAAAATACGATAAAATAATCTAATTGTTTTAATGAAAGGAAACTGTACAGGTCGTTTGTGATGATTCGCGTTAGTTTATATATAATATATCGGAATTTAGTTTAGCTTAATTTTAATTTTGAATAATAATAATTAAATTAAATTAAAAAAAAAAAAATATATATATATATATATATATATATATATATATATATATATATATATATATATATATATACCCATTTTTTAATGAAAGGAAACTTTACAGGTCGTTTGTGATGATTTACGTTAGTATATATATAGTTATAGTAAATAGTGGTAGAAAAATACGCGTTGCGATTGGCTTGGTCAGTACCACATGACCTACCTTCAATTTGTTATATTGTACATATGTACAATATAACTTTCGGGTTTTGGAGGGTAAAGCCCGGGTTATATGAATGGGGAGAGTATCGATTCTATCGATTGCCTTGTTGCGCTAGCGCGTATTAACAGTAAAATGGCGCGCACAAAAGTTAATAAAAATGGGTACGCGGAGCAACAATACACGTCACAATAGTTTAATTAGCACCACAAAATTGGCAAACAAAAAACCAGATAAGGCAAGGTCAAAGATCTAGGGGTCTATTTACTATATATAATAAATAGTGAACGCTCCATCTTGCAACATTACTAGACAATATGAACTCCAAATACTAAATTATCCCTCGTGCAGATCTATTTCACCTCGGCCTGCGGCCTCGGAGAAACAAATCTGCACTCGGGATAATTTAGTATCTTGTCGTACTTATAATCCAGTATATTGCGCGATAGATTGTACACTATTTATATAATATCGGAATTTAGTTTTTTTAAGTCTGTACAGTCTGCCTACTCAAATCTCTAAACTCCACATCTTATTTAGCCTACTCCTCATAGCCAAGATGCTGTACTTCATCAGGTGAAATACACTTGGTGGGTTTACCAATATGAGTCTGCCCTTTTTGGGTAACCTTTGGCATTATCACAACAGAGAAATATCGCCATGGGCACAATCACCAAAGCTTGTGAATAGGATTAAAACATATTTCGTTTCGATTGACATTGCTTTGCGGATCTGTCGATCCGGTGTGTGTACAGTGTGAATAAGAAAAACAAGTTTGATTATTATCATGGGACGGGTAGGTCTTAAGAGCATTATCACATTTAGATCCACGTACAAAAAACAAGTAAATACATAAATAAATAAAATATTCTTGGACACTTAAGATTCTCCAATAATCAAATCTTATCTGTCGTCAATTAAGTTCAAGTCCCTTGATCTCTTCTCTCTCTTTCTCATCTACTCCCCTCTCTCTCCCTTTTCTGTAAACCTGATTATACATTTTTTATTTGCTTTTCATTTTCTGCCTTAATATTGTACTACCTGAAAACAAGGTTGCGTTCCTGGCTCATGTTTATAAGACTGAGCAACATTTAGGCATTGACATCGAAATTACTGATTTTCTTTCTTGATGTCTAAAACATATATGAAAAACTTTAGTAGCACAAATCAAAATTTCATTACACGCACACAATCGAGTTTTCTCAGTTATCTACTGATACACCTTATACCAGACGGTGACAGTATGCTTGCGGCTACAGGCATTCAGTCCAATCATTTAAACAGATTGCATATAGCGTGTCTGAGTAAAATGCATGATCATGTCTTGTGGAAATGAAAGTGAAATGAAAATAAAATGTGGGCAAAATTAAATATGAAACTAATTCGATTTAATATTTTGTATTTTTCAATCGGCCGCATATGCTCATGCATGCTGTAGGCCTACATCCAGGCTTTTCCAAACTATTTATTTTTTTAATGTAATTTATATATTTTAATGGGATGAAAACTGTTGTTCATGTTTTATCTTACGCCTAATGTGTAGTGTGTTATTGCACAACAACTATGCTGTTCTTTAGAAATATAATTATTAAAGCCAAGATAAAGTTTTGGTAAATCTAAAAATAAAATCTTTCGGTGGTTGTATTTTTTATTTTTATATTTTTTTTATTTACTGTTTTTAAGATAGGATGGAAGAGTTTTTAATAAAACACATATCACTTGAAAATTAAGATCTAAAAATTGTCATAAATGTTAAAAACCTTTTTTACTCAAAGATGTCTCATAACAGAAGTCTAAAAAAAAATAACAAGTAGATGGTCATTTGACGTTATTATTATGTTTTCTGAAAAAGTGGGGCTAACACCCCCCCCCCTCCTCCACAATCCACCCCGGCTTCGCGGTCCCTGCAGAGTCTATTTACAAGCCAAACGATATACCGCAAAACGAAAAATGCAAATCAAAGATATTATTTTTTCCCCAGAAAATAGAAAACAACGGCGTATTCATACGAGACCGAGGGTCCCTGAAAATAATAACGTTCCTCAGGTGACAGTTTATTGTATACTCCAGTTTTCTGGTCGTGGCATCCAATACGTTGTGACATATTTAGATCTGTGCATTATATGGAGATCTTGCAAAATACGAATGTCCGATATAGCTATGAGGGATATAATGATCCAAATATTCGTGGATTTTTTTTTCTTCCTTCTTCGTTTTACTCTCTACTCTTGAAATGCGAAGATTCTGTCTTTTGTCGATCTACGATCTAAGTAACCCTCTCATCCATTTTCTCTATTTTTTTTTATTTTTTATTTATTTTTTTTTTTAAATCTGTTATCGTCCTGTCTATTTTCATCCATCGTTTTGTGTTTTTTTTAAATCATTTTATTTTGTGTGTGATCACTTTTCGTCCTCTCTATTTTCATCCATCGTGGTTCTTTTAAATCATTTTATTTTGTGTGTGATCACTTTTTCTCACTTTTAAACACTTTATACCCCCTTTCCTTTACTTGAATCATTACAGGATTTTACTATATATCTTATTTTTGTATCTAAATTATAACTGTTCATTCAACCGATTCCCGTCATTCAGGGCATCATTCCTCATATTGCATCGCCGTCATATCTTGCCCTCTAGGTGACTTTTCATTTATAGAGAACATGTCATCGATAAAAGTGAATCTCGTGATATACGAGATCATATTATCGAGGTGTTTCTTTTGTCATAATTAAATGATTCCTCTTGTAGAGGCCAAAGATAGCGTGACTGTAAATCAAATTCCCATCAATGACGTTTAATTTGGATGTGTGTAAATCAAAATAACTTTAATGGTATTAGTAAAGCGGAAAGATTTGTGATTACCTTTTTTTTAAACTTATCCGAATAGAAAGGTGTGTGAACATAAATCTGTGTGTGGCAAAAAAAAGAGGGTGATTTATTTTGTTGGAAAATCTGACAGCAAATTAAATCAAGCAAACGTTATCGATCAACATAAAGCCCGCAGCATGATATTTGCCTAATAATGAACCATAAAGAGGCCTGGAACCTCCGGAATATCTTTTACAATTGATGTCTGAAAATGAATCCTGAGTTAATCAAAATATTCCATGAATACAGTGAACAAGTTCAAAAGACTGAGGCGATAAATGTGTCATTTAACTTAGTTGAGTGCAGTACTGATGTGTCGTCTTTCAAAGGAAGGATTTCCTTCATTATGATCATTTAGTCAATTAAATCAAAACGTGACACTATTCAAGTGACTTTCCTAGCTATAAACAACATCAAAACTGTATTCGATGCTACTCAATTGCGAGCAGCACCTCTGGTTTAAAATGTAGAATACGGCTTTCTCCGATTCCCCTTGCCTCAATTTACGTTAAACCCAGTAACGAGGGGCAAAGTGTTAAATATTGTTCACTCAAGCACCCTTAAACGTCGCTCCGAAGCATATATTTTTATGACAGTTCTCATATAATTGTGAAAGTTGATTATCACTCCCCTCTTTTTGGTTGTCTATCAGTCGTATAAATCCACACACGTGTTAGGCTACCATATTTTGGCCGAAAATATTTTATCTTCTCTTTTTCCCCGCTGAAGACAAACACATCTTTGACATTTTCGATTGTCTGTCAAAAACGGCAATTCTTAATTGCATTTGTTTTTCCAAACTGGAGGCTGTAAATGGCGGTGACAAGTTTTTTCTCTTTCTCTTCTTTTTAGGACAAAAATAGAACCAATATTTCTCTTTCTCTTTCTGCCACTCTATCTCTCTCTCCACCTCCTTTTCATGTACCTATAGCAGAGTACACGTTTAAGTGGTATTAACCTGTATTTGAATAAAGTGGTTTAGGGAAAGTAATTTCTTGGTAGGTAAACTATTTTCGCATATTAAATCTATAAATAATTCTTATTTGATAGAATGATTGGAAGCATGATCTGATTTCAGATAACTGAGAAAGAGAGAGAGACATAGAGAGAGACAGATAGAGAGAGACATAGAGAGAGACAGAGAGAGAGAGAGAGAGAGAGAGAGAGAAGGGATTAAAGATTATTTGATGAACGTGTACTTTCGTATTATATCGAGGCTATTCGTTACCAATCTTTACCTTGAAAAATATTAATTAATTTTGACCGAAGTCTGAATTCAGACTTATAATAAATAGATCAATAAAATTTTATTAACGAAAAACATAAATTCGTAATTTGTCATGGCTATTAGATATCTGCCCCATGAAAACTATTCATTTTGATTGATCATGTTGATGTTTGATTTCAAAAGTATATGCATTATATATATATATTTACATGCAAATTTTATGTAACTAACTTCAATTTGCAAAAGTTTGATTAGAAAAAAAAAAAAGATTTATTCATAATTAATCATGGATATATAAATATGTAAAATACACTGATTGAATTTAATGATTGGATATTAATACAAAAAGTATAATATTTAAGTTATGATTATGTTTATCAATGTACTTTTATTTCTATACATGTAGTTGTAGCAAGGAATTCATCGCTTACCAAGAAACATACGTCATATGCTTGTACAATGGTACCTGTGATTGGCACTTTCCCGCCATAATGACGAGCACGTGTAAAGTAGATGTCCGGTACTTCCCCTTTGACATCCAGCTTTGTGATCTCACATTCGGGGCATGGAGTGCTGACGTCACAATGGTAAGAATTATGAATATCTATTATCCACTGAATGTATCTTTTTATGGAATAGCCAAACGTGTCATTTATCTAAATAAGTTTATCAGAATTTATCTAAATAATCAAAGAAAGAAATAAAAAGAGAAACGTTATCATTATTTTATTCTTTATTGAATTTCGTTAAACTTCCAAACTTTAAAATGATCCTTTCTTCTTCCACGTCCCCTCGAGTGAGATGAAACTTGAATAACGCCTTGCATCGTTTTGTATGATTTATTAACTTTAATAATCTTCCTTTAAAATCATTAAGCAATAACCTATCTATTGAAGACGTTTTCATAAGAATCATCTTTAAAATGGGTGTCATTTTTTATCGAGAGACTCGTTACACGGGAGTGTTGTTTTGGAGTGAACCGTTACAAGGTTTCAGACTGTGACCCAAATGTACATAATAGTTCGCTTGTCAAGAAGGTCTGAGATGTAATGTTAAGATTAGGTAAGAGTGCAGGGGCGTATCCAGGGGGGGGCGCAACAGGCGCGCGCCCCCCTATTGGCCGACTAAAAAAAAAAAAAAAAAAAAAAAAAAAAAAAAAGGAGAGAAAAAGGGAGAAAGAAGGAAAAAGGGAAAGAAAGAAGAAAAAGAAAGAAAGAGAAGGAATAAGGCTCGATGCTTGTACAATTTTCGCCCAACTTTATTCAATAAAAAGCCGAAATAGGCTTTATTTGGTTCTAAACGACCATAACTAAGGCCTTTAATGTGGGGAGGGCCCACGAGGCCGACTTTTCTCATATTGTATTTGCAATAATTGCTCAACGCCCTTTTTAAAGAAAAAGAAATACATTAGTGACGAAAAGTAAAATATTTAAATCTAAAGTTTCAAAATTTCACAAAGAAAAGAGGCTCTTGGACCCTCTGCCTCCTGGGCCTCGGCCTCCTGGGAAACATAGTTGGCCTCATGGGTTTATTAGAAAGTACCCCTTTATTAATTCAAAATACTTTTTGAAACCCCAAATTTTTGGCTCGCGCTTCGCGCTCGCTGATGCCAAATCAAATGCACAATAATAACTCTAAATTTTACCTTAAAAAAATTCTAACCCAAATTTTCGGCTCGCGCTTCGCGCTCGCTGACACCAAATCAAATGCACAATAATAGTTCTAAATTTTACCTTAAAAAATTTTAAACCCCAAATTTTCGGCTCGCGCTTCGCGCTCGCTGATACCAAATCATAATGCACAAATAATAACTCCAATTTTTACCTTAAAAATTTTCAGCTCGCGCTTCGCGCTCGCGATACTAAATTGGGTCTATTATACACAATAATCTACCATTTTCTAGTACTAGAAAATGCCCCTTTATTTATTTCATATAACTTTGAAAACCTCAACATTTTCGACTCTCGTTTCGCGCTCGCAGATTCCAATTCAGAAGGGTATATAATGCACACATAAATAGGTTTCTACGCAACATACATTGTCTTAGGGTATAGAAACTATGTAACTTTTGTGATAATTGAAAAAAAAATGTGGAATTTCATGTACAATATGAATTAGAAGAACCCCTCCCCCTTCCCCTGACGGCGATAAAAATTTCCTTGCGCCCCCCCCCTATTGGGAAATCCTGGATACGCCCTGGAGTTCTCCCATGAATGATTCAAGATCTAGACGTAATACGAACCTCAGTTGAAGTGTGTAGCCAGGAAGGGTTGCGTCTAAGCATAACTTGAGAGTTTAATGTGATAGGTTGGTTATCCTGGGAGAAGAAGCACAAGCACAGACGTCTAAACCCCGGTCGAAAGAATGTCTCCTTCAAGGTTCTAGCTCCTAACCGTGGCTTGACTTTATGAAAAGGTGAAGTGTTGTGCGGAGGAGGGGCACTTCTTTTTGATAAACTCAATCCCAACCCCTTATTACGGAATACGTTGTATAAGGAAGAAGATAGTGGTGGTTTTCGCTGAGAGATATTTTCTCAGAAGAGCGAAATAATTATGTTCGTAACTAGGTCTTATCTATCTTACTTTATATTCTGATCGTTGATTTCATAGTTAATTTCAAGTAGTCATGTTGTGTATTATTCAGAGAAGCACACTTCCTATGGTAACACTCGTAAATATATTCCGTTTCTCCCATCCCACAAGATCTATAAGGTATGTCTCTTAAAGTTAAAACGAGCATTGACAAAATATCTTTGATGCCCTCCCACACTGTACAAATACCACGGATCACATTGATGACAGAGTCAGTAAGTACGAATCTCAACGATTCACAAAAATACTGTTTTCACTTCCATCTTGACGCTTTTCTCTCTTTTTATTTGCAAAATGTTCACGGTAGGATCTTTTTCCCTTCACCAATTCAATTGACTCTGGTTGCACTGTTCTCGTGTAGGTTGAATTACATACCTTTGATGTCCCCGATGACACCTCCGACGATATATTTGCCAAAAACGGAGTTTGGACGCTGGAATCGTTTACCGCTGAAAATCTTCGCCCTTTCTACGTCTGCTGCCCGCACAACTTCACGGAAATTAAATACACGCTTCGGCTCAGAAGTAAGTCTAGGAGAAACAACATGCAAACATAAGCTACAAGAATGGCTTCTTTTATTACTCCTCCTTAAAGGAAAAGTGTGCATGGAGGTGATGTACCCGGTAGTCTTGGGAAAATACATTTTGCTCTTCATAATTTGGGATGTAGACAAATAACGCCATTTAAAATTCACAATTTATTATGTATATCCTTCAAAACCAAAGGATACTTTTGATGACATGCTTCATAAATAATTGTTGAAAGAAGACGAAGAAAAAAATATCGCAAATTGAGATTCTCCCTTACAAATATCGTCTAGGTGATTACATAGCAAGAAAAAGATTCTCTATTTTACTTCACTATACCATTGCAAACATATCGAAGAGATGGGCTGTACTTGAAAAATTACAATTATGTACATAATGATGTTATTTTGATATATTCACCTGATCGACGTGACATAGCGATGGTAACAATTATTAATGAAAGCTCTACAAACAAAAATGTCCCTTTCAATGTTTTTCTTTTAAATGAAGTATCAGCATGGGGTTTAATCAGATAATATGTTCATATCTTATTCAGACAGTACAAAACTCGTTAGTTTTATTCTAATGTTCGTATTTCAACACTACGGATGATTATAACAGAATTGTATGCTATCTTTGTTAGATGTTGACATATTATTTCCAAACACGAGTTCCGTTAACTCAGGGGGGTTATCTTCCTGATGTGATATTGATCAGAACTATTCTACTCGTGGTCCATTCCCTAGAGGACCACGGAAGGACGTCACACAGACAACCGACGACCTCGTCATTCATAAAGTCACACAAAGAGATTTCAGATTTCATGAATGGGAACCAACAAAAATTATTGACATGATTGTCTGTCTTTCACCTCGTAAGAAAATAAGATGAACGACTTCTTAACGGCTCTTATTACATTTTGAAATTCCTTCTTATCCGTTGACATATGATCTCCCATGTAAAAGCAACATGTCATTTTGGTGAAAGTGTAGCTTCCATAGAAAATGTCATCGAAAACCTTTGGATGGTGGGATAAGTGTCAAATGAATGGCTCGAAACGAAAATACTTTGAGTGATGGACAGAGTTTTGAGAGGATGATCGGGTCAATAAACTTGTATTTGGAAAGATTACGTTATGAATGGCATGTAGCATAACATTTCCCTAACTAATCTATACAAATCAATCATACTTGTCTGGCTCTGTAATCATTCATTATTCTTACGTTGACAGGAGAGTCAGCATTCTTCACCAAGGTAGTGGTGGTGCCGTCTGTTCTCCTTACCATGTTGATGGCACTCACGTTCTGGTCCCATCCAGATTCGGGTGAGAAGGTGACCTTGGCCATTAGCAACCTCCTCGCCATGATACTCTTCCAGCAGCTCGTGGCTGACAGCATGCCGCCCATAGGGGACACAACCTCCGTGCTCGGTGAGTCTATAAATGCACAAGGAGCGTGATATGCATGCGTGTGTGTCCATGGTGTCGGGTTTTGGTCTCGCAGATGACAGGTCATTGCCTTTACAGCATTGGCTGGTCCAGGGAGATAAGGGCACACCAAGCTTCCTAAACCGTTAATGGGCGTTTCCATGCAGAATGTCCCATACGACTCATCCATTTTTTTAAATCACTATTTATTTTTCATCCAAAAGCGAACAATTTGTTGACATGACCACTACCTAACAATTCTTTTCTTGTTACACCTATTTTACGGTAATATCTATTAAAAAAGAAAAAATCGATTAAATAAATGGAAATAGTCAATGTGTTACACTCTGTACGGAATCGCCTTTAAATGTACAACACGGTACGTCTCACCAGTGTGCCCATCTCCAGGCAAAATTTCAGCATTGTTTTGTCGGAATGCTTTTCAAATGTTTTCTGAGAGGTACCCCCCCCCCGTCAAAAAATCATCCTGGTCTACCACTTTATATCATCCTGTACGAATATTTGTCCACAGGGTGGTCTGGGACTAAACTTCGTCCAGGGAAGTTCTGTGTGAGACTGTGAAACAACACACACTGTTTATTCATCTGGCCAAAGCTCTCAACTTCTCAAGCCAACTATTGGATATCTCCACCCCTTCGAAAAAAGCCCCAAAATGTCACTTTTTATTGTTTGGTTCCGAATATGGGTCAAAATAACTCATTATCAGTCATTTGGGGCATTACCGGATAAAGTGTGGTCCAAATGGACCTGGAATTGGTTCATTCACACTGAGTTTTTTTTTTTTTTTTTTTTTTTGTTTGTCAAAGAGAGTAGTAGTAGGCCTAAGCCTACCCTTTTATATGAAAAAGTATGGATACGTGTCTTTTGTGTGTTCTGTTAAATTGATTTTCGTGTACTATTTTTTGATGCTTTATTTAAAAGACTATCATCTGTTCACTTCGTTTTCTGGTCCTTATTTCGCCATTCCTGCTGTTTACGTGCTAGAAAGTGCGTGTTTTAGTCATATTCGAACGTTACACCCGGATGAGTTCTTGTTTTGCCGAAAGTTTGAATTGATTTTTCACGACCATGCATACTCGTCTGGAATTTATATTTTACATTTTATACCGTTATGTTGAATCTTCTCCCCACCATTACCACTCATCACGCTCATGTTCATATCGATTTTAGTCAATATATCAAGCAGTATTTCATCTTGAAAATTCTTTACTTTCATCGTAACCCTCTTTTCCACTTTCCCCATATCATTTCGTCTTCTCTAGCTCTCTCCTTCTCTCTCTCTCTCCTTCTCTCTCTCTCTCTCTCTCTCTCTTCTGAGTTTCTCTTTTCATTCATTCTCTTCTCATCTGCTCATAATAAATTGTAAATTATGTCCATGGTCTTCTTTTCGTATCGACGTCTAAGTAATGTTTCTTTTGTATTTGTATTTCACTTTTTCCCCAAGACACATTTATATTTAGTTCTCTAAAACGTTTTTTAATGTTCTATAACACTCATGTCGAGTTTCCTTATCCGGTCAACCTGACTAACAAAAATGAACAACCCGTCCCTTTCTCGCCGCCCAGAAAACAAAATCGGCCCGACACGTGCTGTACACGGATGGCAGGCGTATAATATCAAGTTGTAATCCAAGAGATATTACTATGTAATAATAATGCTGTGATATATACACGTGTTGCATCATATGCGATACGGAAACCAGGACATATAATATCTGGATACTTAAAAATTGATATCTTGAATGAAATACAATATGCTTCCTATCATCGACGGACCAATCATGCCCAACCTATAAATTGCTAGAGGTGGTCGAGGGATAATTTGCTCTTTTTAACACGCTTGCTCTATTGGTATGGAGGAGTAATGCAGCATATTTCTTTACTCTGTTTTCCTTCTTTGCATTTGATCTACATTTTTAAACTTAAATTTACATTTTCGAACACTTTAAACAATGTAAAATCTTCATAGCCCACTTATACAACTATATTCATCTTTGGACACAACGTGATGTGTAGGAATGAGTACATAGCTTGATGCATAGAATGTGTAAAACTAAACGTTCGCGTCTAGTCTATATGCTGCGAAATAAAGGGCGTTAGCGCTGTTATGATGGGTACAGTTCAACGTCCTTATGCCTCTAAATGTCCACATGATCACATTTAATGCGACATTCGTGAGATATATATAATGGCTATTGGCGTACCACGAATCAATCAGTATATACATCTAAATGCCTACATACATAAACAAATCTGAGATGGCTAGTTGAATTACCATGCCAATAGAATGAACGCTGATACTCACGTCATACAGAAACAAGACCGACATCATTTAGGCCAAAACAGACAATGCATTACCCCCGAACAGCTGGCATTTTGTCGAATATATTCTTTATGGAATTGACGGTGTGACTGGCGCTATTAGTCAACTGAATTTTGAAATGTAATAACATTCCATGGGTTCGGTATGTACTACTCTGTACAGCAAATAATCAATTATCATGACAATTAGTTTATGAGTTTAAGATTTTTAGTTTTTTATTCAGATGAATTAAAATATTTCTTTTGGGGGGAAGGTTCGAGATAATGTTAATTATATTCTTGTTCGTATAATATGACCCGCTTTAAAAGTTGTAACAGCCACAAAGAATAAAGGAAATCAGTTAAAGCCTCATGGTTTGGTCGACGAAACGAGATATTGTGCAGAAACGGAGGTTAGCATCTGCAAATCGTAGCAGACAAATTGAATGACTGTAACATGCCACATTGGCACAAGACATTTCAAATAAACGTGATATTTGAGACATTTCAAATAAACGTGATATTTGAGATTGGAATGTTGTACTTTTATTTTTGGCAGATAAAGCGTGTTGTTTCTTTTTCAGTTGGTCTAGATCCATGTTATAAAAATGCCAATTAGAATATGTTGCCATGCGTTTGAATATGTGCACTGTAAAAAAAATATTTGTATTTTTACAGCAAATCTGCTGTCAGCAGAGTCGCCATAAAAAATGTAATTTAAAAAACAGTTTTGTTGTAAATTTCTCGTCTAAGAAATTATGAAAGAGGAGGGGAAAAATCATTAGAGTTCAATAGCGTACAATTCGGTTAAAACGTAACAAATGTGTTACTCCTGATGTATATTTTGTTTTTCTCATGTAATCATTTGCAGGAGAAATTTACAACAAAACTGTTTTTTTAATTGCATTTTTTATGGCGACTCTGCTGACAGCAGATTTGCTGTAAAAATACAAATATTTTTTACAGTGTGTCTTATCTTACTTTTATTTTATGTATCTTTATTGTTATGTGCTATATGATGTGAGATAAAGCAAAAGAAAAGTATGTCGCTAATTTGATATATTTCTCCTAATAGTTCTGAGAACCTGACATGTCAAAATATCATGTTTCAAGATAAAATCTTGCGTTTTCCAAGAGGTTTGCAGTTCGTCATCCTTCCCCGCACCACACACATGAACTTAATCTTGCATCAAACAGCAATCGAATAGTATCGATAATCTCAGATTTTACGAATACATTTACCGCCAAAAATTCAATCAAAGCAAATCGACTTCGTGTCCCTACATGGCACTTCATAGCCTGGGGTTATTCCTCGACACGGGAGCAAAGATTTTAATGGAATATTGTTTTCCTCTTCTCCGATGACAAGATCTCTTGCAGGGGAACGTAAGGATGAAAATATCCAGAGCACCCCTGGTAAGACAAGTATTGATCCGTTAGATCCGATTCATTTCATATCATGAGGCTTGTTTGAGTACTTGAGGCTAAATCGGTAGCATTAATCATATCACGACCAAAGAATCCATTCCTTTCTTTTTTCTCTATTCCTTTTGGCTTGGAATAATCTAAATTGTTTTGATAGCAATGTATATAGATCATTTCGTAATTACAACTACATTCTATATTAGGGATACATGCATTTGATACCGAATGGGTTAAGTGACGTTCAGTATATTTAAAATAATTATATTAGAAACATAGCGACTATCTTAAATTCTTTATGAATTTACATGTACAACAACTACAATGCATTTTGTAAAAACAATGTTTTTTTTTTATTATTATTATTCGAGTCAACATTGACACATGATTACCAGCTTCTTTCAAAATTTGCAATTTTCAGAAGCTTCGTTTATATAACACGAAAATCAAATTTTATCAAAAGTTTGTTACTCTCTCTATAAGACACTACTTTTTGCCTCGCGGTTATATTTATTGCTAAATTAATTTCAACTGAAAGTAAGTATACCATTATTTCATTTACACTACGCTGTTTTGTTTGATTTTTGCGGTGCCTTGAAGGAGAAATTTAATTTAATGGCATTTGATATGGCCCATCTAGTAAGGTGTAGAATTTTAACTTCAAAGGAATTCTGGGAAAATCGTGAATGGAATGAGTCATGAAAGTTTTCACTGTTGAATATGTTTTTCATATAAAATAATAACTCTTTTGAATAAGCTCAAATAATTTTACGTTACTTTGTGATTATTTAGTTGATGTAAATCTATTAGCACATGCTTATTTGTCTTTGTATCATTTCGGACAATGTTTTGTCACAGTCGGATATAGTTTTTGGGTTCGATAGACTTTGGCTCATCTTAATATTTTTCCTCGATTCGTGTGAGGTGACTGTACACTCTTCTATTCTTCCAATTTGTATGGATAGTTCACTTTCACCGTCATGACCGTGGCCTATATACCCTCCATCTCATTTTATTCTTCCACTCCCTCCCCCCCCCTCTCTCTCTCTCTCTCTCTCTCTCTCTCTTCATCTCTTTATTTCTAGTCTTCGTCTTATCTCTGTATATTCCCCTCTCTGCTTTTATTTCTCCCTATAGCTCTCTCTTCTCTCTCTCTCTCTCTTTCTTTCTCTCTCTCTTTCTCTTCCTTCTTCCCTTTTTCTCTTCTTTTTTTTCATTCACGCGCCCCCGTCCTTAATTTCCCTCATTCATTCTCCATCCCGCTGATGAAAACGTCGACGAGTTGTTCCACCCTGTCGGCGTTGGAAAACACGCCGTAAATGTCACTAGCGTTTTTAAACCTTCAGCCGTTCATTCCCTGACGAATGGGATTATTTATCCAGCTCAAGGAGTTGTAAGTCTAAGTCCCCCCTGATCTTCCTCTAAACGATATTTACAGTGGGAGATGTTCAATCAGCATGGAATAAAATTTGCCATAGTCTCCCTCTCGAAACACTCTAGGACATAGCATTCAATTAATAACGTTTTATACCTTACTCATTTTCGGTGCTGACGCACAATATATTGTATTTTTATTTTGGGGGTTTTCAAGGGGGGGGGGGGTATAGTTAGGTATTAATGTTTCCTTCCGGGAATTCCTTCACGATGTATTGCATGAGCTAACATTCAAAGCGCATGTGACGAAAAAGGGGTTCTGTTGCATTTGCTACAGCTGCAATGATCTCTCCATTCTATTCTCTTTTCTTTTTTCTTTTTTTTTTCTTTTAAGATTGATAACAACTGGCATTCTGATGTATTATTGGATTTCAAACTCCCCAAGAATTTACTTTATCGAGGATATTGTTCTACATCTTACCACCGATGTTAAGGGTGAAATGGTCTCAATGAAAGAGCGCAAATTATAATTATAAAGAAAATCCCCTATATGATGTTTTGAGAACATTGTCAATTTCCTGCATTGTCAATTCAACTGAGGCAATGTTCAATAGATACAGGCAAAATCCTTTGAACGCCATTGGTCTCATGAAATATGAAATATTATATTTCGAAATGTTATCGGGACCTCAGGGTCTTTCTTGAAGACCAGAAGCGGCTCTGTCAGTTGGCAGCAATGACAATATTTACCGGAGGGAGTTATTTTGAACGAAGACATAATCAAGAATGATGCATCGCCAACAGACACAACTTTTTTCCTTCTCAGCCAAATGTGTCATCTCAATTTGCGCCTGTCATCCTTACCCGCTTGCACGGGAAATTGAAAGATAATCCTTTAGAATTTGCGATATTAAGTGCAAGCATATCATTTTGATAACATTATTTATGACATCACAGGGATAAAAAAGTGAAGGCGCCATTTTTTCGTTTTTAGTTGATTCAGCGGATTTTCTGTCTTTTCTTTGTAACATTTTCTTTTAGTTTTTGAACAGCAGATATTTATATTCTGTAATCATTCTAAAGTTTTAAACACAAAAGTATGTATAATGTACATGTACATGTACACAAAAAAAATAATAATAAAATAAAGAAAAAAGAAAATATTTATATTTATATTGATATACTTTGTATGCATTTAATATTGTTATGGTGACATTACCACGCACGAAAAATTGAACAGGGTGGCTTTTTCTTGCTTATGAAACTTGGCTGCACTTATTATATTGCTTTCATTTGCCTGCCGCCCTAATGCCAGTTGCGAAAATTCTTGTCTCGTTACGAGAATACTGAACAAATAATACAGATAAATTCCATCATTAGACGTAATCTGGACCATCGTAATTGGGTCAAACCATGTGCACATTAGGGAGAGGGTGAAGTTTGGATACCTTATAATTGCATAATAGAATGCAACCTTCTACCGCATCCCTGAAATTGTAGAGGAAGAAAGGGTAAAAATGCATGGGTAACGCATAACTTAACTAAATAATATTGCAGTGCTTTAGTGAGAGATTCATCACGGAGTGCGCCCGCCGGGCTCGACTTGTAAATATTGGAGATGCCGCTAGCATCAGACATAAGAAATATTCCAAGGAATATTTTCAATGAAAACATCCAGTGTTTTCATCTCGTCAGTGGACTGTGTCTTTTAAAAACGGAAAGAGGGACAGAGTGAGAAGATGAGAGAGTGAGAAGGAGTGACGGAGAAGGTGTGTTATAGTGCGATGAAGAGTTGGAAGAAAGAGTACAATAAAGATAATGTAGTAATTATTGATGCAATGTTTATGATTTATTGATAAATTTACAAAGAGAAAAGAGAGTTAAAATGGAGAAAACGAGAAGGAAACGATATAAAGATAATTAATTCGTAATATAACAGCTTAAAGTTTGTGTGTGAATAGATCTAAAGCTAGAAACACGAAAAATAAATTCGTAGTCACAGATGTTTTGGAGATATCGAACACAAGACAATTATTATGCGGACATTTCAATGCTTAGGAGTAGGTATGACACCCCTTTCCCATATTTTTCAAACGCGACATTTATATATTTCAAAATTCGCAGATATATCCTTCATGGGAGCTGGGATGTGAAGGTTATCTGGTAGTCGCAAATAAGTTATATAATAATAATTCTTACTTTGTTTTTCGATTTCGAATTTTCGACAAATTTGATCCAGCGCCCCCTCACCACTGAACAAGATACACAGATCTATGGTAGATGGTAGACATGATGGGGTAGACCGATCATTGAGAAGAGACTAGTAAACTGATTACGAGACGCAAGGTTACGCAGGGGAAATAAAAGACGGTAAAAATAGAATCCAATATTCAAATATGGGGTGAGAATTTATATGGGACCTGCCAAAAACAATACACATTCATCAATAGTAACCTATATCTGAAACATACGTTACCCTTCTGTTTTCCCCTCGAAATTCTCTGACATGTTGCCCTGGGATGAAAACAAGATTGTTGGGTTGTGTAATCTGAAACAAAATCGGGCAATGGAAGAAAAGCTATCCGTTACTGAAAACGTAACACTGATATCTGAATAATTGTATATTTATAACAGTTCTCACTTTTTTTTGTAAAAACACTGCACATACCACACAAACATGTTGTAAGTAACTCAAGTGGCGTCGCTAGACCTTAGAGCAGGAAATTTGTCGGTATTTTATTGAACATCCCCTGAAAAATGAGAAAATGGGTCTCTTGATCAAGCTTTCTATAATAATTCCGTTTTTGACAAACACACACAAAGCAAGAATGTCCTTATTATTTAAAAATTTGTTATTTTGACATGCTTTAAAAATACAAAGAACTTTATGAGGTGTTTCCCCATCTCCTTGCAGTACTCCCTATAAATATTATCATGATTATAGCCGAGACATGTTCAGATAGTATTTGCATATACGTGCACTTGCATATATACTTCTCAGCGCTTGAAAACGTCTTTTGTATTCACTGGATCGTCTTTAATTAAATAAAATTACTCTCTGAGAGCGGATTGTCAGAATCCTTGTCAATGGGTACACTATTAAGGTCATATTATCGTGACGTTATGGGGAGAGTTAGTAAGATATTAGCTTACACATCAGCTGGATTTAGGCGCCGTTGAAAGAGACATATTGCAGTCGGTATAACTGTTTTTTCCATTTGATGTAGAAAACGTTATTGTGGCATTTATACCTATGCTGATGTCGCCAAGATGGATACATTACTCCACATAACATTTTTTTTTTTTATTCGAAGCGCATCGCTGATTGGCTTTTGAGAGAGTATAGAAAATTAACTTTTGGAGATAAGCTTAATATATAAAGTGAAAATATTTTTTGACGAAATTCCAATGAAATGAGATAAGAAAAGCAAAATCTTTTCCGCATCCTCGAAAAATCGTGACTCAAATCAACTTTAAAATAATTTTTTAGAAGAATAGATATAATTTGTAAACCTTTCAAACATCAAAATCATATATTTCATGAATATCATAATTTAATTTCTTTGAAATTAAGAAGCATATTGTTTGATGGACTATCCTAATCGAGACAAGAAGACATTGGCTAATTATTCCCACACCCTAGTGATTCCCAGCGGCACCTTGGAATTTTACAAGAAGGTTAAAAAAAAAAAAAAAAAAAAAAAAAACCTCGATAATTCTTCTATAAACTGGATATTTTGATGATGTATTCCTCAACAAATGTCATCAGAGCGCTTGTTACTTTTCCCGAGATTCCAATAATTGAAGCTGGATCATTTTATGGGAATTGTGAATGTCAAAATGCATGCTAAGTTCGATGCAACATCTTCTTCATTCAATGTATAGGTTAAAAACATTATCGTGCCTATACGTGGGCGAATGGTAGAGGAAGACTATTCTAGTAAAACCTTCATAATATTCACGTTTTATTTTCTCAATCACGGATCTTGCAAGCACTTGCCCTTTAAAAATAACAATAATTAATGACTGGAAGATCTTCTCGTAATATTCTTCGTATACGGTTGTGATGACCATGATGACGCTGGGATTCTACGTGTTTTTGTTTTGTTTGTTTTTATTTGCTTATGCATGACACACGTCAAAAGTTTATGTAAAGTCTTATTTTTCTCTATATATTTCGTTTTATGTATATTTTCGTGGAAATGTATAACAATAATTATTTAATAATTCGTCGTCTGTTCAGCTCATCTATGCGCTTTCTTAGACAGGTCTTCAAACTACAACCCCTTCCCGCATTTGTCTATTTCTATTTTCTCTTCTTTTTTTTTTTTCTTTTCTTTTCTTTTCTTTTCGTTTTTCCTTTTCCTTAATTTATTCCATATTTGTCATACTTTATAATGTTGTTATGAAATTATATTTGTTTAAACTTTGTTTAAGCCTCGTGCTTGTACATGTTATAGATGTTCTCGCCTCCTTTCACAAGATTTATACTATAAGATTTTTTTTTGTATTTTAAAAAGGAAATAAATGTTACTTGAAATGAAATGAAAGGTACCACGAGCAACATGTCCTGATGTGGGATATAAACTTTATTTCTCTTTATAACTTTGTTTCAGTAACGTTCTTCTTCATCATGATTGCACTGGGCTGTGGAGCTGTGGTCTGCGCAGTCATCGTTCTGCGCATCTACCACAGTGGAGGTGAAAGGCAGATGCCATCTTGGCTCAGGTTTCTCATCATAAGACGGTTACAACGCATGCGCAGGAGGAGGCACAGTCTACCGGAAGTCGTCACAGTCGCAGAGAAACAACCCAGGGAATCCAAGTAAGATTTCATTCGTTTTTAATTTCTTAAATTAAAACCACCTTTCATTAAATTGTTTTTGTGAGGTAAATCCAATTTCAGTTTTTTATTTCGGTTAGTCTTTCAATGGAATATGTGAGCTTATGTGTAAGCATACTTGTTATTAATTAAGATGCATACTCAAAAGAATAGATGAAGAAAAACCAAATAAGGGAGGCATACACTGTAATGTAATGGTGTACAATATGAGTGAGGAGTGACAGCGTTTTACAACAACAAAAAAGTTGGAAAACGCTGTCACCCCTCACAACATCCTTTTCAATCCTTTGTTCTGTCAAAATGTATATTAATATGAACGCTGTTTGATTGTGTCAAATTCGATTGCAATTATTGAAACAATTTTATTTTTAATTATAATACTTTTACACAGATCTTACAGCACTATTAATCTGGAAAGTCCAAACGGCAAAGGACCTCACATGCATGGGCATCAGAACAACTCTCACTCTCACTCTCACTCTCATAGTCATAGTCACAGTCATGGTCACAACCATGGTCATAATCACAACCATGGCAGCGACAGCGGAGGAGAGGACGGTCACGACAATGAGAACAGTCAGTTGTACGAGCCCAAGCTCATTGATCATAAGCTACAGCTCAAGTCGCGCTTCCAAAGACGCGACAGCAGAAACAAGGAACTCAACGCCCTACTCTGGCGGGAGTTCGCCCTCGCTCTCGATAAGGGACTGGGCATCTTCGTCGCCATGATCATCATTGGGGAATGTCTTTATGTCATGATCATCTTCATCGCAATGCCCAACTGGGACCTCATTAATATGAACTCAAAGGATTAAATCGCAAACGAATGGTGCGCGATCATGGTGGTAGTGATGGTAATGAAATCATCAACTGGGCCAAATACATCCTTCTATGTAGCAGTCGACAAACGCGCCAAAACGTCTAGGAAAAAAAAAAAAAAAAGTCTTTGCATTATAGTCAAGGAATGCCAAAAACAAGTAAACTATTACTATCTGCAAAGACAAGAGAAGGCACAGTTATTCAACCACAGAATAATTTCCGCCTTGGTTCAAATTATATAGTTCATAAATGTGATGGCGAATACGAATTGAAGAACTATATATCGGTAGATGGCGCTGGTCATATATCGTGCTGGCAGTGCTTCATCAACTTTGCTTGATGGTTAACCTTGGGAAAGTCTATACATTCATGTATGCAACAATTATTCAGACTGTAGTGAAGGAAGGTGCAATTTAAAGGGCATCGGCGCCAGAGGGGCATCGCTAAGAAAAAAACAGAGGCGACTCCAAGGATATGGAGATAACGAGTGGTTAGACTCATGGTTCCAGATGGAAACTTTGTTCTATCATTATAGATATTCGAAAGTGGGGCGTCGGAAATTGTTTCAAATCATATTGACAAAGTGATAAATAATTAACTTTTTTTTTTTTTCCTTCAATTATGGGAAGCCTTAGTAGCTTTCATTTTTTTTTTTTTTTTTTTTTTTTTTTTTTTTTTGGGGGGGGGGGGGCTGTATGTAATAGACGACAATATTCTTTTAGAAAATAACCTATCCCTTAAAATCGCCCATGCGACGCCTCAGTGATTGGATTGGAACTCTCAGAGGACAGTGTCAACATAACCTTTAGAAAACGATAAGCCATGAATTATTATTTTCACGTCAATGATATTTATAGTTTGATAAAGAGTCTGATTTACCTACTATCATTCTCTGATGCAGTTAAAGTAGATAGCGCTTGGTAGGAGAATTCGTTGTCGCTTTTATTATTTTTTTCCCGTTATGTGCTTTTCCCTTCAGTTGACTATAAACTGGCGCTGGTCGCAGTTAATGTAGTTAATATATTTGTTAAGAGAAGTTGACGTGATGATTGCACATTTTTGTTGTTGCTCCTCGTATACCCTTTCAATCATTTCATTCAATATAAATTGTGTCGGGCGGTTGGTGATATGGGTTTTATATTGTTATCTCTTTGTTGGTATTTATTTTAAGAGAAAATAATAATAAACAAAAGCACTACCAAGCAAAAGCAATTATCCCCAGAACAATTATTACCTGGAAATAGGGCTATGATTGGATTTGGAGTTAGGGGGGTAAATTTTTGGTGGGGGTAGTTTCCCGGGTGGTAATTGCCCGGGGTAGTTGTCCTAGAACCGAATAAAGGAGCTATCAACATTTTGTTTTATTTAATTTTATTTTATTTATTTTTTTTTTTTTTGTCCCATCGGCATTTACGGGTAAGAGGTTAGGTAATACCCACATCCACTAGTATGATTAGGAAAAGGACACGGCCACCAGGCGGGGATTGAAAATGTACAAATTTTACGTTCCTTCAACCAACCTGTTCGGGTAATTTTGAAAGGTACCAGCTATTATTGTTCCTCATGAACATACCTACGGTACATGCAGGTAATATGGGCCAGCAGGTAATATGGGCCACCTGAAGCAAATCATGTCGTGATCGTCGACCGGTGACCGGTGACCGGCGTGAGCACCATAATGTTGTTCATAATGAACTGTATAGGAAAATATATCGTCGTGAGAGCATCTGATGCCGAAATTTCTCTGAGAAAATTGCTGAAAACCAACAAGGTAGGTAAA
>CALNVZ010000174.1:71986866-72000916 GCA_940671915.1 Paracentrotus lividus
TCAGCGTTGCATTCTCGTCTCATTACCCTTACTATTTTCGTGCGACAGCACAACTCTAAACACCGCAACAGAA
Source organism: Paracentrotus lividus (assembly GCA_940671915.1). Classification (NCBI taxonomy): domain Eukaryota; kingdom Metazoa; phylum Echinodermata; class Echinoidea; order Camarodonta; family Echinidae; genus Paracentrotus; species Paracentrotus lividus. The sequence goes on from CALNVZ010000174.1 coordinate 71,986,940, forward strand.
TACGGGCCTTAAAGTTTTAAACAAATACAGGTTGTTTAGTTTTTAAACAACGCTGTGCGATTCACCGGTTAACACGCAGTTGTTTAAGATTTTAAACAACTTGTTTAACTTTTTTCTAACAGTGTAGGAATACCAGGTACGATAACGACATGACCTTTGCATTAGTCAGCCTATAAACCTTGGCATCCTGACAATAAAGTGGGAATTTTAAGGTCATGTTTAAAGAAACACGAAGAGGAAATATGTCTCGATATGATCATAAATGTTTAACAATCTTCCAACATCAAATTCCGTTGTTCAAGGCATCAGCAAAAATCTCTTTTGTCATAATAAGCATGGATGTCACATGGGTGATAACGTCCAACTGAAGTCGTACACCAGTGACGGATCAAGACGCAAGATGCGAGCGCCCATTTATCTTATTCATTTGTTTATCTATCTTTTGAGAATAGGACTATAACTTTTTACATAAATAGTGATATGAATATATCAAAGAAAATTGTCGCCTTCGCTCCTGTTTTTTCAAAATTCCCTTTTGCTCCCCCTCTGTTTGTAAATTTCTAAATACACAACCCAATCACATCACCCCTATACTAAACCGCGAACTGGAATTTAGCTATCTGTCCGAGTTTGTACGGATTTCGGGACAAGAATGCAGCGTTGTTTTGTATTTACAGCACTCATTCTCTATGAAGAGTCAGTAAAGCATGAGTCTAAAAGTACAAACTCAGTCTTCGATTGCGTCTGAATTTAATATAGCAGAACGGAGTTTGTTTGGATATTTGTAAAGAATCCTAAAACAGGCGTATTATTTAGAAATTCGAGTTTTATGTCAAAGGCAGCTAATTTGTCACTTTCTTGTTCCCTTGAAACTAAAATTTGTCCAAACTTCGCTAAAATTGAGTTGCATTATTAAAACTTCTACAATTTTGTTTATTGATTACATATTTATGAAAAAAAAAACTGACGTTTTCATCTTCATGAGATTTATGAGTCAGCACCATAAAGTTCAAAATAACAACCGCAAATGCTGCGAAAGCCGATGAGAACCTAAGTCCATAATCAATTCACGGAAGAACAATACGATTGTGTTTTCCAGCTGAAAAAAGCACACCCTAGGTTCATCCTGACTTCTGAAAGTATGAATGACACTCGGTATTCAGGGTAAGGGAATGCCGAAAAAAAAAAGTTGTTTTTATTACTGCTTTCAACTGCATGTATAGAAAAATTCAATAGATTTCCGGTTTAGAATTGTACATGTTTGGAGTTTGAGTTTGTGCAGAAGGTTTAGAATTGTACGTTTTTGGAGTTTGATTTTGTGCAAAACGTTTAGAAATCGCTTTGTATTTGTGCGTTGCTATTGTGCGATCTTATTGTATAATGCCTTCAGCACAAACTTCAACTTCATACAAACTTAGACTTCGGTTCAGAATACAGGCCCTCGAGCTTGGGTTCCAAAAACATGATGGGATCCAACGTCCGCTGTCACACCGATCACCATTCGTTTTGTAATATAGAGACATGACCGAGATGACCGAAAACCGGCACAATTACGATCATATCAGCGAATGGATTCCGAAGTCCACATTCTCACACAAAGTTCAGGGAATAAATATGTCAAATTCAATACTGTGTACTATAATCAGTGCAGCAGTATACCCAACCCTGCAGTAAGATCGATGTGCATATGGTCGTCTACTCGTCGATATACCTTTTGGTATCTAGTCTGATTTTGGAAATTCAAGATGGCGCCGATCCAAGATGCCAACCCTGAAATTTATCTGACCATCCCTCCACAGAGGGAGGGAAAGAAGCGTGGTCAACTTACTGATGAGCAGCTTAAACATTACTTCGAAGAGGTTGGTATTTATGATTGTGTTAACGTTGATTTTTTTTTCTATAATCGAGTGTTTGTTTTAATGTTATTAAAGATGCCATTCTGGTTATGACTGGAATGATTTATGCTTTTACCGTGGGAAAAAAAATGATACGGTGGGACTAATTACGTCATTTTGCAATATGCATTAGTTTGATATGAGTTTTCGTTAAGCATGACATGTATACCTTTTTCAGGATAGAGAAGGAAAATTTATTTCCAATGGTAGAATAGCAAAGTTCATTCCTGTACTGAATAAACCCTAGCCATGCGTGTCGCTAAGGTGAAGACATATTTATAAGTCAGTAATTAAGGAACTTTTGTATCACATAGACCATTCACCTAAAAGCGTTGTATATCTTGAGCTTTATTTTAATATATATTAAAGGTTGAGTTAATGTTTATCATAACTCTCATGCAATTAACCTTTGGACCACTTCCGCAAATTGGCTTTCCTCAGGGTTACGTCATGGTACCTGATTTCTTCAAACCTGAGGATCTTGATCCAGTACGTGAAGGAGTGAAAGGAGAAGTAGATTTTATCGCAAATAAACTCTTCGATGCAGGCAAAATCAAAGGTAAACACGTTCGGCAGTGTTATTCTCATCTCCATATTTACATATCAAAATATACTTTTAAAAAAAATTAATATCGATAAACTAAGGAACAAAATTCTAATAGAAGATTGATGAAGCGTCTCATTGAGAGAAAATACGTAAGGCCTAGCCCTAAATAACAAGTTCCTTGTATAATTTGTTGGTTGTTTCTTCGTTTAGATGGCGCTAAAGTGTTTTTAAAGTGACCTGGAGACTGAGATAGTTTTCGGACTAAATGTATCTTTAATTGTCGTTATCGAATTCAAGTCCTTGATTAGTTGGCTTTTACCCTGCGAACGGTGAACCATAAGTTACAAGTCTTCGGAGTGGTAATAGGTTCTTATGACATTCATGACATTAGGCCTATATGAACTAGGAGAGAGAGAGAGGGGGGGGGGGAGATACTGTAGCTTGAGGTGAGGTTCAAACGGTAGGCCTTGAATATGTTGTCGTAAGCGCGGCCCGTTTTACAAACGGAATATGCTCAATTTTCACATTTGCAACCCGCCCCCCCCCCTTTTTTTTGGTTCTCTCTCTCTCTCTCTCTGTATCAGACAAATATGAGAACGTCGATATGTTTAAAAGGATGACGTGTATTAACGAGGAGTTCCCCGGTGCTGGCATTCTTCTGCATAAAACTGGCCATCTTCCACAGGTTAGTGTGTCTTGGTTTTAAGGTGGTCCTCTTTTAATTACCTGGGTTGGGAGAGGGGGGGGGGTCCTTCGTACTGTTATGGTACCATACATAATTCGTTAATGCAATTTAAATTGTTGTGAAAATAATTTGTTGTAAAAAAAAAAAGATTGGAAATAGAGAAATAAACCGAAAGTGAACTGTTTTTGTGTCTCGATTCATTATTAAATGAAAAATCCATTAATCAATTTCTATTTTATTTTTAAAGTAGCAGTAGTTTAGTATGAATATTAGTCTAGAAAGATTATAATGTACAAACTAATTGATTGATTTTATTATGTCAGAGTTTCAAAGATCTGTGGACAGACGAGAGATTGCTGAATGTAATGGAACAGCTCATTGGTCCTAACATCGCAGGACATCCCGTCTGGAATCTACGCGTCAAGGTAACATTGAAATGCATATGACAAAAGATAATAGACAAAACACACATGTGTTCCTATATATCTCAATAGTAAACAAATGATGCACAGGTAAGAGTAGGTCCGTAGGAATTATGTGCATAAGGTAAATAAGTTTAGACAAGTTTCAAACCCAAAAATTCATTCAGACCCATGAAAACCATATGCGTCATCTGTTTTACAGAATGGCCAAATTTTGTTTTGTTTGTTGCTTTTTTTTTTTTTTTTTTTTTTTTTTCTAACAATAGGAAGGGTAATTACCGACACAAGACAAGTTAACCGTGTGCATATGCCAAGCTATTCTATGAAATATAATAATGACGTTCAAATCGTAACACAAATTAAATTTTCTCTCTACATAGAAGAACAAAATGACAAATTATGCTTCTCAGCTGGAAAAAAAATCCGAGGGTCAACAAATCTTTCCATAGGTGTGACTCTTCCGTCATAGTATTCCTTTTAATTCTCGGCAGCTGAATGCGAAGGCTGTTCTGTAAAATTTATTCAGTATTTGAGCTTTCCTTTCCTCTCACAGATGCCACAGCATGAGGAATCAGTGGTTCCATGGCACCAAGGTAAGGTTTATTTTAATAACATTAAAACGAAATTAATTCAGTCTATATGATCATCACAACATTTCTCACCGAAATACCATTTTTTTTCATTATCGCAGATTTACTAGGCCATTTTATTCTTATGGATATAATTTTATATCTTAATCTAAATAATCGATCTGTCTTCTTTTACCCAAGTGAAGCAATCCGATAGAAAATCTCTCTTTCAAGGTTTGAACACCTTATAACTCCCTGTAAAGGTGTGGAATTTGTTTTCAGCGATTTGTATCCTCAGAAAAGTCTCATTTCATTATGATTATCGAATAACATCATTATTGTTTATATATCAGTTGCTCATGTTTACCATTGGGATTTCTTTGTTTCATGACAAGATAACGCCTACCTCGATCCCAATGCTCTGAATGTCCTGCAACCTACAGCCTGGATACCTCTTCTTGATGTCACTGCTAAGAATGGATGCATGCAGGTATTTCACTTCTCAAGTGGTTGTAATGAATTTTCTATTCATCATATCAGTAGCGTTTATGGAGCATACATACATGAATAATATAGCAATTTAATGTACAATTCCTTGGAATGAAGAGATATGTAATTAGAGCCTACAAAATGCAGAACACCATTATGGTAAACTGTTAGGTTTGAAGTTGATGGCGGCCTCATAAGACATAGTATAAGTTAACTCGATATTGACTGTAGTTTTTAAGATACCTTAAGAAGATTTGAAAATTGCTATTCAGAAACTATAATAATTTTATGATACGCGCCACGTTATTAGCGGGGTTAACAAATTGCGTCACATTTCCTTACATTTATATACGCGAACAATACTGCGCAAGTCAAAGACGAGTGCAAAATTTGGAAACATAGTAAAATCATCGAAATTGTGGGTATGCAGGATATGAGAACCCATGAAAACCGTTGGTATTAAATGACAAAGTAGAGACCAGCGAAACCTGATCGTGAGCACTCTTGTACCCAATACCCGATACATCACATTGCTGATTCTCAGGGGAACATGTAGGGCCTTTAATTGCAACTGTCTTGACTTGTCTTCATACCTCTGTAATCATCTCAGGTTGCTCGTAAAGGTCATAGGAAAGGAGTCACGGCCAAGCACCGATGTTGCGTGGGTGGGACGTGGTACATTGAGGTAGTCGAGGAAGACATGGTCGAAACACTCGGCGTCGATATGGACAAGGACCTGGTTACCTGTGATCTGCCATATGGTGGCGTCCTGTTCATGAACAACTGCATTCCACATCGCAGGTATTCTATTATTTAAAAAAAAAACACACACACACACACACAAACACACAAAAACACGAAAAACCTCCCAAAAGCCAACTTGAGAGTCAGCATGAGATAAGGTTTAAGAAGATATTCCTAATTACACCATGCTTTTATATCCATATAATGCACATGACGCAAATATTTTGTAAAAATAAAATAGAGCAATCAGTGTATTCGAAAACTTTGTACGCAACCTGGTAAAGAGACACAAGCTCTCTCACGTTATACTTCTCTCTTTATTTAACTTGAACCTATAGGCCCATATCCTACACTCGTCTAGTATTGTTTTCACTTATAATTCTGATTTTAATGTCCTTGGGGATTGATAAATGTCCATGTATATTATTTGATTACGTATTATATATTTTTTATAAATACATTATATGGATACAAATGCAATATTATGATTATTTTAATTTTATGTAAAGTCAATATCAGGGTATTGCATTTCAGCTAAACCGTATCTGGCATTCGATAATGATTTCCCCGAATAAAATACTTTTATCTTACTTGCTTCATCTTAAATACATGCATATTCTTTCAACAGGCTTGCAACGATCGTCTGCGTTCGCGGAGCGGGGGTGGAGCGGGGTGGCCGCACCCTTTCGTGAACACCGGGGGGGGGGGGGCTTTTTCTCGAAAGCGGTGGGTTGAGGGAGGGGATAAAATTTACACACCCATTCGGGAACACCGGGGGGGGGGGGGCTTTTCTCGAAAGGCTGTGTTTAGTAGTTTTCTGAACCAGTCGTTTTCTATGAAAATTATTCATTAAATAATAACAATTAATATTAATGATTATAATAATAATAATAATACCCAATTATTCTATCGTCGCTTTCCCAATATATGAGAAATAGAGAGAAGCTTGTCATTTTTGTTGTTTTGAAGTCATAATTCTAGATATCGAGAATTATAGCGTTTTCTGTTTTGAATAATTCACATTTGCATAGAAGTTTAGAAGCTCCGTCAAAATATTTAACCAGCCTTAAATAGTAAAGTGCATTTTTGTTGATTTTTTTAGCCGTGAGGCACGGACGCTTGTAGTTGGACACAGACACACAAACTTGACCCCTTTTTTTTATATTTGATAACCGAGCGGTTATCAAAATCATCGGACGAATGTGACCGGAGGAGACTCGGGGCGCGCCCCTCCACTCCAGTCTCATGCAAAGTCTTTCGTGTGCATCTGGCAATATAATGAATGAAATCGATCGATGCATTCATACTGGTTGTCTGACCCTTTGTGACCTGTTGATTATGATGCTTTTCAAATAGCTCTGTCTTGTGCCAGGCGATGAGCTGCAACTAGGGAGGGCCTGTTAATTGTTTAATGCATCTGGCCATCACTAGTTTCTGTCTGCCTTGTCTCGAACTCTTCAATGCAACCTTGCATATTATTTTTTCAATGTTATCATCCCTGTCGTCTGCATATATGACCAAAATATGCAATTTGGTAGATCTATCTTATTAACCACGTAGTTTTTGCCCAATTTGGTTAAGTTACGATATTCATTTGTCTTCATGCTCCGTCCAGGATATTCTCAGCATCCTCCGCCACACCTACATCCACATCGCTAATATTTTCTTCCTATCAGCCATTCCCACGACCATGTCTCACATCCATCAAGCAATTGGTAAAACAAGCGTTTGCATAATGTGTATTTTAGTTTCTTTCGATATCCTCTGTCCTTCCATATATCGCTTAAGGTAATACGAATGATCTCGCCATGCTAGTCTTCGCTTTGATTTCCTGAGAACTTCCTCCTTGTTGCTTATATGAGAGCAGGAAGTTAAAAGATTCAACTTCTTTCCACATTTTTTCCATCCACCGTACACCCTTGTTTGCAATCTCCTCCGCAGATCATGATTTTGGTTTCCTTAACGTTGAGACGAGTCCTAACTCCTCGCTGCGTAACTTGACTCTGTCAATGAGATTTTGGAGTTCTTCTCCGATTCGCAATGAGTGTTGTATCATCAAGCATATCTGAGATTTGTTATCTTTCTTCACCATAGTATCATACCTCGCAGCTCCATCAAGTGCACTTCTCATGATATATTCGGCGTTATTGTTGAAAAGGTACGGTTGAAAGAATACAGCCTTGACGAACGCCTTGTCCAATTCAAACCATTACTGTCACCACTCTAGTTTCTACGGTGGCTACTTGGCTGTCATTAGTGAACGAATTAATTCAGTTATATGTTTGGAGAAACCATTTCTGTCATTATTCGCCATAGCTGCTTATGACGCACCGCAATCGAAGGCTTTGGAGTAGTCAATGAAGAGCAAAGTTATACGGATTTGGAACTCATGCTTTTTTCATTTAGGTTCCTCATGTTGGCTATTTTGATTTCTGGTTCCTCTGCCCCTCCTAAATCCCGCCTGTTCTGTGGTAATTCTTTTCTCGAGATGATTCTTATTCTCTCGACTATCACATTAAGGAGAATTTGTGCTTGCGTGTGAATTAAAGAGATAGTTCGATTGTTAGCCACATTCACGTGTATCTCTTCTTCGGCAGGGGTACAAGGAACACTGCCTTCTTCCCAATCAGCTGGCCATTCTTTCTCATCCAGATTTTGTTGGCAGAGTCTATGAATGATTTTCAACCACCTCTTCGTCACTCTCTTTCCAGTAGTTCTGCCTGAATATTATACTACACCTGGAGATTTTCCATTTTTCAATTTCTTCATTGCATGAATGACTTCACTGATTAAGAATATCAGGCTCATTGTCCACATATTGTTTGTCTTCAATGTTGATTAAATCAGCTTCCTCAGCTTCGTCTTCTTGTGAAGCATATAACTTTTCACAATACTGTTTCCATCTTGATTTTATTTCAATGTCCTCCGTAAGGATATTTCCATTCTCATCCTTCAGCACGTTCAGCAGTCTTGGGAACAGGTTTGGAAGTTAGATCTTTGATACTTTTTACATATCTTTGGCGTTCCTGTTTCGGCAATCTCTTTCCACTGCCGCACATTTCATGGCTTATCGAACGAGACGTTTTATCCCTTCGTATTTGACGTTGAATTCGTCTGCTCAGCTCACTATACTCACTGCATTGATCTTTGTTCTTCAAACCCTGTGACCATGGGTGTCGATTGTGGGGGGGATGGGGGGATGCATCCCCCCCAATAATTTGGGTGGGGGGGGGATGGTGTGTACAATCATCCCCCCCCCAATATTTTGAAATCAAGAAAATAAAAAATATCATATTATATGCATATCAATCTTCCCATTACAAATTCGTTATCATATTAAACACTTTTATGACATTATTATCATGATTATTATATTATTTTTAGGTCGAAAATGCATATTTCTGACATTCAAAAATCCAAATTTTTCTCACTCTTTCGTTAATCTTTGTAATGTGTGGCTAGTTTACTTTAGTAATCATGTAATACACAATACACCGTGTAGATAATGGAAGCGCAGATAATTCACTATTCACATTTGGAAAGAAAAAAAAAGAAGAAAAAACATTAAAATCGATGATAATCAGGGGCTCCGATCCCAGGGTAGGGGACAGGTGCCTCGATAAGGAAAACTGAAGGCATAAGTACTCCCCCTCAAAAATCCATGATGGTTCTGATGAAATAAATAATGAATACTGAAGAGTATGTAACACTTATCTCGGCTCTTCATCAACAAGGTAACTCTTTTGGACTCGGGCAATTGATCATATTATACACTTTCACTCTTCTCCGGGGGCTAAATGTCCTCTTTTCAAATTAGTTCCTACTTTGCTCTCAAAGTTCAGATAACTGTTAAAAATTGCCTTAACATTTTCAGCTCGCGCTTCGCGCTCGCAAAATATAAGATAGTGCAAACTGCACTTGACTTTGTTCATCTTTAATTTATGCATGTATTAACGTTTAGATATCATTGTAAAACACCAACTCCCTCCCTGTTTCGTGCTCCCATGAGGCTACAAGTATCTTGTTTCATCAGGTCACTATTATTGAGAAAATTTTCAGCTCACGCTTCGCGCTCGCACAATATTTCCCTAACTGGAATTCGTCCATATAGATTTGCGTTTGTTGGCATGATGTTCCACTTCTAATCACTAGTTAAAGCCCCCCTAGCCCTCCATCAAATTCGTGCTTATAGTCATGTAACGCTACAAATACCATGTTTCAGTTCAATGTTATTAAGAAAATTTTAAACTCGCGCTTCGCGCTCGCATTACAGCCCTATGAATTCGACTATATACTAGTCACTCATATGCATAATTAATAATGTACATGTGTGTATATCTATAGATATCAGATCATGATAGCCCCCTTTAAAAAGCAGATAAAGCCCCTTCCCCGTTTCGCGTTTGTTTATCCCCATTTCATGTCACCATTATTGAGTAAATTTTCAGCTCACGCTGCGCGCTCGCATAATGAATTTAAAAATATGCAGTAGATCCTCACATGCATGCATGTGTGTTTTATCTGTAGCCATTACATCATCATGGTCCCCCTTTAACATACCAGTTAAGCCCCTTCCTCGTTTCGCGCTCGCATTATGCTACAAACATGACAAATGCCCGATTTTATGTCATTATTGAGAAATTTTTCAGCTCGCGCTTCGCGCTCGCATTACACAATACATGTTTTCATATTTATATGCACGTGTGTAGAATCTATACAAGCATTACTCCACCCTCCCCCCAACAATAGACACTGCGATCATATACCATCGTAGGTGTCACAAGGAATTATGAGGAAAAGAGAAAATATCGACGATCATCCCCCCCAATCGCCAAAACAAATCGACACCGTTGCCTGTGACTTAACATTTCTTCGCTGATCAGCCAATCTAAATACTTCGCCTGTTAGCCATGGTTTTTTTCTTCTTCTTGCACCTTGGAAGCGTTCTATGAGCTGTTTTGGACACCACTTCCTTGATGCTTTGCCAAAGTTCTTCGGGAGTAGAGTCTTCAGAGTCCTTTTCTAGCAGACTTTGGAACTTGTTTTTAACTTCCACTCTGTATTGTTCATTGATCTTGGTTACATCAAATCTGACTGGTTTTTGCTGCCTCTTTATCCTTCTCAGTTTCATTTTCATGGTACAAACGAGAAGTTGATGATCAGATCCACAATCTGCACCCGGAACCAAACAAAGTCCAAACAATCGTCGAATAATAATAATACTTGCGATTTATATAGCGCCTAATATGAAACAATTTCATCTCTAAGCGCTTTACAATTATTATTACCCCGGTCATCGTGGAAGTAGAAAGGAGGGGTGGGAGTAAAAAAAAAACATTGCTTCTCGAACAGAGTCCATGATGAGAATGATTTTATTTCATACACAATCTTCCGCAGATCAGATGCAAGTTTTAAGTATACGCGTGGGAAAGTGTGTTGCGCTTTTTAGCTTTGATGTTGAAGAACAAAAAAGACCGCGTTTCTATGATAATTGCCGACATGCGCGCGTATGATGACATATTTATGTAGATTACGCGGCGCTTTGATTAGTCGGCAAATTTGTAAACAACTCAACATTTTGTTCTCTATTTAAATGCATTCTCCCAAAATTGGCTCAGGTATACAATTTGACGCAAGGGTTGCTATCTTTTTATTCTCAGTTCGACATAATATATTGCAAGATTTCTAACATGACACCAAGTAATCAAAACATTCATTTAATCTTTCTTCTTTCTTCGTCATTTCTTTTCTTTTTTTTTTTCTTCATAATTTAAGATACAGAGTGGGGCGACTCCACCCTATATCGACGATATATTTAAGCCTATAGGAGCGGCCGGTATTCATGGGCATCACTCCGAACTTGAACTGCGCTGGGGGCGGGGGTGGTACAACATGGACCTCGCCTCGGCTTTCCAGCTACTTTAATACTCAAAATAATTTGAATAAGAATAAGAATAATAGAAAGTGCCCATTTATTTCTTCAATATATCTTTTAAACCCCAACTTTTCGACTCGCGCTTCGCGCTCGCGGATACTACATCATAATGCACAATTAACTCTAATTTTGAGCTAAAAATTTTATACCGATTCAGTAAGGTATAGAATGCACAATTAACTCAAATATAAAAATCATAATGCACATATATCTCCAATATATACCTCAAAACTTTCAGCTCGCCCTTCGCGCTCGCGGATACTAAATAGGATCTGTAATACACAATTATCTACGATTTCTTATACTAGAAAGTACCCCTTTATTCTATATATCTTTTAATACCAAAAATTTTCGGCTCGCGCTTCGCGCTAGCGGGTACTAAACCATAATGCACAAATATCTCCAATTTTGAGCTCAAAAATTTCGGCTCGCGCTTCGCGCTTGCAGATACCAATAATTCAGTAGGGTATATAGGCCTACATAATGCGCAATTAACTCAAATTTTTACCTCAAAGTTTTCATCTCACGCTTCGCGCTGGCGGATACTAAATTTAGTCTATACTGCACCGTTATCTCAAAATTTTCGGCTCGCGCTTCGCGCTCGCTTTGCTTTTTTATCATTAATGAAATACAAAACCAATTCTTAAAAGCAACAATTAAAATGCAATTTTTGGGGCGCTACCCCTATTCCTTCGAATACATTTCTCTTTATACCTCTGGTCTCAATTGCCCCCTTTTTAGGAAAAATGCCCCTTTTCCATCGTGACCCCCACTTTCAAATTCGTTCTACCGCCTCTGGCATAACAACATGGCTATAACATGCCGTTCTTCCAGGTAATTAAAGGTTTACTAAATTAGAAAAACAAATTGGGCTTATTCAGTGGATAATTACCTTCTAAAAACGAAAGTGAAAATTGTTTTTCATAAGAAAGTATCAAATTGACGAAAAATGTGGAAAACTATAGGTTTTGGTAACATTCCTGAAATCCTGTGAGCTGATTGGTTCATTAGCGGAATGACGTATTAAAAGTAAGATCCCAAAACAAACGGCGACTGGCAATGCATGTATGTACACCAAACGTAATATTGGACTCCTTTGTGCAAGAGAAAACTAACGAAAATTGACGCGAAGAATGAATGTAGATTTAGTATAACGAAAGTCTTAAGAAATACCTGTTACACATCATCAGTGAACAATTTTGCGCCAAAATGTTCAAAATCTTGCGTAATTTTTACCAAACATCCTCGTCTGTCTTGCTGTAAACTGTTGTGCTTTGCATTATTTAAACGCATTAACAGTCGTTTTGTGTGTCCCTGTAAGTTTAGTGCACTATTGTTGTACCTCAAATAGCCCTCCAGCATAAACATAACGACTGGTTTATCGACTATAGAGTTTTATGTATAGACAGATCCTGTGTATCCATGCTTCGCACGCAGAGTTATGAGCTGATGGGGCAGATAAAGGTCGTACGTGTATTTAGTATATACACACACGATATGCACTTGGACGATAGCTGCCCTATTGGCATATTTCTGCAGCGTGCGAATACACATCACACTACAGACTATATATAGTTCATTGTATAGTCTGATCTTGTCGCCTGTATATTGCATAACTATCCTGAATTCAGTCTGCCTACAATAGTTACCACAGTGACTGTTTAATATCAAAATTGACTTCTATTTGAAAAACTGTAAGTAGAAGAGATGTTATTAATTGGTCAGTATGTCTAATCTACGTAAACAATATTCTCATTTCCTTCATATATCGAATTAGGAACATTTTAAAGTCAACTTCGGCAAATTCACTGCAAGTATTTTGTGGCCGTAGCCAGTCTGCTAGCTGCTCAAGCAAGCTTGACTTATATACTTTCCAAACTCCAAAAGGCTTTAAATCTCTTTTGAAAAACGATGCATGCATAAAAGCTAGGCCCTAGCATCCTCAGTGCTCTTACTACAACCTTATCAACACACAAATTAGAAATTATTGATGAAATCGTGTCCAAAATCAACATTCTAAGTGACCAGTGTAATGTATGAAAGAACATTATAGTCGTCGTGCAACGGGAGCATGAGGCATAGCGGCCCCGCCAGCTCAGGCGCTCCTGCCTCTACATGCAGCACTGTGACTGTCCGTAGAAGCTGGCTTACTTCACAAATACGTCACAGTCACGTGACCACTATATCGCTTCGATGAAGCTTTTAGGGGCGGGGCTTATAGCACGGGAATGGGCAATTAATTGGCTTTCAAATGATTATCATTAATTACCAAAAGTGTTTTGAAAAGAATGGTGGTAAATTTGTAACTCCTGAGGATATCCTCCTAACGAAAAAGGCATAATTATTTTTCTAATTTAGTAAAACCTTTAAATGGAAAGTTTTGCATCGCAACGTCTGATGTAATTCTAATGGGCATAAATCGTATTCATGGTGGCAAATTTAAAAATACATATTAAAACCACTAAAGTTTTGTTTAAAATATTCAGATTTTTTTTTTCTTTTTGTTGCTAATAATTTCATTATTTTGTTTTCATAGGGTAAAAATAAAATTGTTTAAATTTAAATAGGCTTATAGATCGGGGAGTGTTTTAAACCTCGCGATTCGCGCTCGTTTACTCGCTCCACTCTCACGACTTTGTTTTAAAGTTGGACCCCCCCCCTTTGGAAAATCCTGGATCCGCGCCTGCCATA
>CALNVZ010000174.1:72009234-72029441 GCA_940671915.1 Paracentrotus lividus
AACTTGTTAGTGAACGTTTGGACGTGCTACGAACGGTATAGAGTGAACGAGCAGTTTACTCGTTCTGAACTGGTATAACAACGTATTGCGGACGCGATAAAGACGGAATTGACGTAACGAGAACTATTTATGAACTGCCTAGCATAAATCAAGAAATTATTTTTCAAGTTATAAGTTCCAACCCGACCAAAGCCCGTTCAGCATTTTTTTTAAAAACGGGCAAAAACGGGCAAGAACGTTATAGAACGACCTCAGTGTGACGGCCCCCTTAGGGCGGAGCTAAACGGAGAGGGGAAATGAGCGTGGACGTGCGCTTGTATGTCCGGGGAAAAAAATATGACCGAAAAAAAACACTCGCCGAAAAAACTGCTTTTTTACCACTTTCCCGTTATCATTTTCACTCATTTTTTTTAACAGAGCAAAGATGAAGCATGGTAGAACCAGAAAAAAAAAATAAAATATTTCCTCAAAATGTTGAGTTTTTTATTAGTTTGTCGATTTACTCGGATCTTTGATCTGCGACTTCTCTCTCATTTCGACAAGACGTATCACATATACGAGGGGCAATAATCAAATTATTATTTAAGAACGTGACATCGTATAATATGATTACTGTGTATAATCAAAATAAGTCTAACTTCTTGATTTTAGATCATCACTTTAGAAAATTCGGCACGGCCCCACCCCTAAACAAAATCTATATAATGCCACTGGTAACCTCCCTTACTGAAAAAAATGATAATAAAAACAGAGAAGGAAAGCGCTAACATAATATTATGAATAACTGAAAAGCCAAATTTCATGACATTTGTCGTATAATTTTACATCAATAAAGATAAAGCCTTCTTAATTCTTGCAAAATACGAGTTGTTTTCCGGTGGCCTTTAAAGAGTTGTATTAAATATTTCTTATTCGATTTCAGGAAATATTCAGCCAAGACAAAAGCCCTGATTTGGAGATCGAGAGCGATGATGCCGACTTCGATACGACAATCACTGGACCGTGGATGCAGCGATGGGACCTGGTCTTCCACAACAGACACACTGAACGGTTCAAACCAGATGACAAGTTCAGTTGGGTGAAGTCTTAAGAGACTTACAACAAACATTTTTTTTTTTTAAGAGGAAAAAAAAGAAAAGAAAATACGGTGGCAGCTAGCTAGTTATAAAACCCAGTGATGGAACCAGGCGGGGGCGCAGGGGACGCACACCATCTATGACTTAAAAACCACTGATTGACTGTACATTTTCCAATCGGAGTCCATGTTTGATGTCAAGTTTCTTACTGATAAATTAAGTTCAAAATTACATGTTGCAGTGAAATTTGGTTCATATGGTTACTTTGGGATGCGGACTTAAAAAAAAAAAAAAAAAATCTTTATAATATTTACATTACATGTTTACATTAAGTATGAAAGTACTTATTCTGACAATTTTATTGTTTTGTTTCCTTTTATTTTTAGGAATATATATATTTGAGTAAAAGGTTAACTTATTATAACAC
Organism: Paracentrotus lividus; assembly: GCA_940671915.1. Classification (NCBI taxonomy): domain Eukaryota; kingdom Metazoa; phylum Echinodermata; class Echinoidea; order Camarodonta; family Echinidae; genus Paracentrotus; species Paracentrotus lividus. The sequence continues at coordinate 72,010,738 of CALNVZ010000174.1, forward strand.
AGGATCCTATTTCTGATGTAAAATAATGAATTAAATCAACAAATATAAAAGCACGACAAGACATTTACTTGCTGATTTCTTTTAGAATAATGCAATGTAGGCGGGTTTTCTTTTCATAGTTATTATGATTTATTGGTGTTCCTTTTCTCGGGACATAGTAAAGACGTATTCAAACAACCTGAGGAACTACAATATTAATTTTGGAATCCAGTTTGCAGAGATAAGTTGTTGCTGTATTGGGTAATTAGCCTCGGCAAACTTTGGGGTTGTCAAGAAAAACAAAACCGTATTCCAATCAATAATGATTTATAATTGACTGATATTTGTGTGGCAAAACAACCTTTGTTTCAAAATTACATATAAAATTTAGATATGTCAGGAAGCTGGTCTGTTGATTGAATACTGAGAAATACAGATTCGTAAAAAGCATCAAACAGTGTATGCATAATGCACTGTGAATATTACAATACAATCTAACGAAGCAGGTAGATGCATAGTTGGTGGATGTTGCCGCCATGGGATTATATACCCATAAATTTTAATACATTTGTAATCTGGTCTATTGTTAGTAGTACACCAGTATTCTATCATCCCAACAATATGACAACCTCCATGTAGTCGTGGGAGTAAATATTATTGTGACAAGGTTGACGTGACTTATTTGTTTGTTTTATTTATTTTATTTCCAGGCAAAAGACAACAAGAGAAGGAAAATGCCACCGACTAGTATCTGAGGATGATTGAGAGAAAAACTAGTTAAAAAAATCAAAATGCAAATTTCATTTCTCGAAGATATTTGAGAGAATTTTAGCAGACCAAGATATAAGAAAAGAATGAACTATCAGAATGATAAAATATGTCATCAGGAAACAAAAATGTTGTCCGTGACGTATTATCTACATTAACTCTTTTCATTTCGTGTCTATACGGTACATGTCTAGAGATTCTTTTTGAATTCCAAATTGAGTTTGCTGGTTATTAGTGAAATTAATTTCATTAATAAGCACAAATTGACAGGCAGTTGCAATGATTCTTTTTTTTTTTTTTTTTTGATTTAAAAAAAAAAAAAAAATCTCCATGTATTTCGTTTTATTATTCGTGTTAAAACTTGATGATTTGGAGGGAGCAGTGCAGCGCTTCGTATTCTATGGAGAAGGCGCTTTGTAAATCTGATTATTATTATTGTTATTATTATCATTATTATTATTATTATTAGTAGTAGTAGTAGTAGTAGTAGTAGTAGTAGTAATAGTAGTAGTAGTAGTAGTAGTAGTAGTAGTAGTTGTTGTTGTTGTTGTTGTTGTTGTTGTTGTTGTTGTGGTTGTTGTTGTTGTTGTTGTTGTTGTTGTTATTATTATTATTATCATAAACGAATGGTTAACAATATCAATTACCAAACATAATCGTATTATTTTTATGTGTCTCAATTTTCTATTTCATACAATGCTTAAATCACTAAATATAGTTTGATGATATTTCAATAGCTTAGTTTGCACGTAATTTTTGATCTGCTATTCCATTTAAGATTATAAACACTTAATAATCTTGTTATAATAATCAATCAAATCAATAGTTTAAAAATGATAAATTATTGTACATATCAAATTGTTAGCGAATTGTCATATTCATATAATGATCTATTGTACAAATTAGAGCCACGAATTATGTATATTTTAGATATTCAGACTATTTTCCTGTACGATTATTGTGTGATAATATCTTATTTTTGACTCCATAAATGCGTTGCGATTCGGCTTTTGTTTTCATCTATAAACGCATCTATTTACGGTGTTATTTATCATTTTATAGGGGAGACCGGGTATGGACGTTACAAAATTCACATTTTGGGCCAGATAATTCTAATGAAAGAACTCACGCACTCCAATAGTTGGGTCTGTAGTTAGCCTATTATGTTGGCTAATACCTGAGGCAATAATGGAAACTGTTGAAAGACATGTAAACAGTAATTAACTACAGCTTAATTGTGAAGGACATTTTTTGTAACAACCTACCCCATATACGGGGTAGGTTATGTCACCATACGGGGTCAAATTGTCTGCAATATGTAACATACGCGGGTAAGTTGACAATGTGTAAATCTCTTATACCATACTTTAATTTCAACTTTCCAGTTTCTTGACATCGGTTAACAGTGAGATCAAGTATAGCTCTAGAATAGACAAAAGTAATAATAGAAAATAAAAATATTAACACCGTGAAAATTGAGACAAAAATGTAATTTTAACATATGTAATGTAATTGGGTAAGTTGTTACATCAACATGGGTAGGTTGTTGTAACAACCTACCCCATTGGGTGATTTTACACACAGAAATCAACTGTAGCACAGTCATTAGGCAGAATTACAGGGCATGGCTAAGGGGGTATATTATGACATACATGTACCATATTTACAATACCAGACTATCATCATGTGCCTTCAGTTGTAAGAGCTATTACAAATTTCAATTTTGTCAAAATTTACTTTGAACTGTAAAAAATGGTTTTTTTGATTTACTTTTTATGAAAAACAACGGAGAAACCGTCACGACCGGCAGTTCATCACAGCTATGTGTAGGCTGTATAGTAGATGCCAAGTATAAGCACATCCTCTCTTGTTCCATCTTAGCACACTGAGAACTGTAACAACTGACCCTTGTAACTTCCATACCCGGTCTCCCCTACAGTGCTTATAAAGAAAATGTAATCCACTTTCAGAGACACCATATTCCAAGCCCGTCTATTTTTCTATTTATATATAACATATAGGCCCAATTGAAGACAAACTCTTCACCTTTGTCATGTTTGTAGTGAAATAGATATAAGGACTGGAAAGCACAAAGTATCAAGTAAATGAGAAAGACGTAGTAGAAGTCATAATCGAGCAACATGTTGTTTATGTAAAAAGCTATTTCGGAGTTTATTATAAACAGGTTTTCCCGGTCAAGTTTAAACTATCTCTGATCAATTTGACATTTCTTACAAGCACTTTCGTTCGAGTATTCTTCAATACAAATTTCCCATTAAAAGACATAGTGCAGCATTGTGATCTTGTAGCCCATTTAACGTTATTTTAATTTTGATAGGCTAATAAAGCAAAATGATGTGATCATGAAAAATAAGTCAGATTTACCTCCACCCAAATTATTGGGATTCAAAACAACATCCACTACATAGCTTCCCACTAACAAAAGCACCTAACAATGAACAAGGTCATGTACGAAGAGATATGGAGAGAAAAATATGACATAATTATACATATCATAAAGGAATAATCTTCGAACATTAAACACGGTTATTCAAATACGATCAGATTCCACGACATCAGCATATTCTCTTTTTATCATAATAAACATGGGTGTCACATGGGTCATTGTGGGTGATTACGTGCAGTCGTATACCAAAAGCGGATCCAAGTGGGGAGCAAGGCACGTTCTCTAAATATATCCCATGATTTTTTTTTTTTTTTTAATTAATTTACAAGGGCCATTAATATTGATATATTAAAGCCTGCGTCACATTGTCCCGAAGTTTAAGAAGGATGGAAACACGATCATGGAAAATTTCAAGTTTTGCTCTGATCACGAAAGCATCGGGCCATTTTGGGAGATCGGGGACAATTGTAACAACGTGTTAACAAACTATCATAGCCTTTGCCCCATATCATGCATATAGCAAGTGGAAAATATAATGTAAATGAGTCGAGCATTTGTCACGTTTTATTATAATTAGTTTATGTGGTTAATGTTGTTTAAATCTTGGATCTGTCAAGTGCATAGCTTTGATAATGAAAAACAAAATGTTACAATTTCATGTGTTACAATTGCGCCATAGGTGTGTTACAATTGCTCCTCATTGTGGGGAAATTGTAACACTCGACCTCTTGTTTTGAAATGATAATGGCTTCAAAATGAATTGTTTTACTCAACACAAACCTATTCATATATCGAGCTAAGATATGCATATTCCGTTTTATTTAGTTTTGAGCAAGTATTTAGCTATGATAAAGTTGATAAGTAAAATTTGAAAAAAGTGTTACAATTGTGCCCGGTCTCCCCTACCTTCTTAGCAATTTTCAAACCACCATGAACATCGGTGGAGCTTTTTTTTTCAGGCTTCGGCAGGAACTTCCTATGCGTCTGCAAAATCTTTGGCAGCTCCAAAAAATCCCGATTGACTTTGCGAAGGTTCACTTCGATATTCTATTCCAAATTCACCCGAACCCTAACATATCACTTTTCGTGTGTCCATTTTTGATCATTTCGGGACAGTGTGACCCAACCTTATAGAAAATTACCGACTGAGCCCCCTTTAGCATGTGTAGGGCCTCCCTATTTCCAAATCCTAGGCCTGCCGATGGTACACAACCTAATCTTACCGAGTTTGAGTGCCAAAAACTCGTTCATCAGTCACACTGCATGGTACCCAAACAAACGTTACATTCATTGCACCCCTTGACTTAAGGTGGCGTCACACTGTCCCGCAGTTAAGCAGAGATGGACACACGAATGGTGAGATATGAGGCTTCAGTCAGCCAAACAAAAGCCCAAATGAGAACGTTTTTTTTTTTTTTTTTATTTGCGACGCATAGGAAGTTGCTGTCGAACTGAAAAAAAAAATTGCATCGATGGTCATGGTGGTTTTAAAAATTATTGCTAAGAAACTTTCCAAAGTCGATGCTTTGTTATCAGAACAAATTTGAAATTTCCATGATCGTGTGTCCATCTTGCTCAACCTCGGGACAGTGTGACCCGGCTTAAACCCTATCACCCGGAGAGGGGGGGGGGTAACATTTTCTCGTGTATATTTCGAACGGCGACCATAAATATTAGCAACAGAGGACGTGCGTGACAATTTCGTCGTGGTCGACGGCCGAAATCTTACAAAGGCCTAAATTAACCCCGCCCCCCCCGTCGTGCATTTCATAAGGGAGCCTGGGCAGTGAGTGGTTAAGATCTTGTCCACTATTATATCGTTTGTATTGTGTCTTATAGCGACGTGACCGAGATTACCGAAAGATTGACACAATTACGAACATATCAACTAATGGATTCCAAAATTCACATTTCACATACTGTCACATAAAATAATATTATTATTCACATTACAATGGCGTGTACTATATAATCCTGGCAACATCATAGTCAACCGTGCAGTATTTCGGTAGAAGCCTCGCAAGCACTCTTTAGAGTCTGATACTAATTGGACAGACAATAACTATAATAAATAACTCACTTTAGAAAAAAAAGAAAGTTCAATTACAAGGACAAGACCACCACCTTGAATGCAAACCCTTATATTATTACCATCCCTCCAAGATAAGAAAAAAAACGTGGTTCAACTTACTGAATGCAGCTAAACTTAATCTTTGAAGTTTGAATTTAATAATATATTAACTAAAGTTGAAAGTTTATCAATTCCTCCATGTTTTTATTGGAAACTTTCTTTTATTTGGGAAATAAAAATAATTATTCATTATTAACTAATTCATTAAACAGACATCGTAAATTCTCACAAGAGTCAATGAAAGTTAATTGCAGAGTATCATAGTTCATTATGTATTGAGAAAATCCGAGACACCAGTTTTGATTTAATTTTAGGCATGACTTTCATTCTGTTCATTCATCATCCTTTAAAAAAAGAATGTTGTTTGTTATGTGTCAGCACAAACGGCGGCCTAGGGCCTACTATATATTATGTGAAATTAAGCATTCAAATCAAAGCTTTGTATTATTGAGCTTTATTTAATTTGAAAAGCAGAGTGAAATGTTTATAACTGTTATTTAAAAGCAGTCTATCTGCGACTCCCTTCATTGGTTTCCTCAGGGTTACGTTATGGTACCTGATTCTTCAAACCTGAGGATCTTGATCCAGTACGTGAAGGAGTGAAAGGAAGTAGATTTTATCGCAAATAAACCCTTCGATGCAGGCAAAATCAAAGGTAACATGGCGGCATTATTATTTACATTGATCACCAACGTGAGATCTAGAAATCCTTAGAATGGGCACATCTGAAGCCCATTTGAAATAAGCGGCGGAGGGGGAGGGCTGAACATGCAAAAATAAAACAAACAAACAAACAAAAAAAAACAAATGGATGCTCTCGATCAACGTGTCGATTTGTATTGCAGAGGGGGGGGGGATGATCGTCGAATTCTCTTTTCCTCATAATTCCTTGTGACACCTACGATGGTATGATCGCAGTACTCTATTGTTGGGGGGGGGGAGGGGTGGAGTAATGCTTGTATAGATTCTACAACTGACATATAAATATGAAAACATGGATTGTATAATGCGAGCGCGAAGCGCGAGCTGAAAAATTTCTCAATTAATAATGACTAAAATCGGCATGTAGCATAATGCCAGCGCGAAACGAGGAAGCGGCTTTAACTGATAGTTAAAGGGACCATGATGATTAATGGCCAGATAAAACACACAAGCATGCAATGTGGGGATCTACTACATATTTTGAAAATTCATTATGCGAGCGCGCCCAGCGCGAGCTGAAATTTCTCAATAACTGTGACATAAAATGGAGAATAAACGGACGCGAAACGGGGAAGGGGCTTATCTGCATTTTAAAGGGGCTATCATGATGTATAATCTATGGATATACACAGATGTAACATATTATGCATATGATGTACTATCGTCGAATTCATAGGGGTGTAATGAGAGCGCGAAGCGCGAGCTTAAAATTTTCTTAATAACATTGAACTGAAACATGGTATTTGTAGCGTTACATGACTATAAGCGCGAATTTGATGGAGGGCTAATGGGGCTTTAACTAGTGATTAGGAAGTGGAACATTCATGCAACCTACGCAAAATCTATATGACGAATTCCAGTTAGGGAAATATGTGTGCGCGCAAGCGCGAGCTGAAAATTTTCTCAATAATAGTGACCTGATGAAACAAGATACTTGTAGCCTCATGGGAGCACGAAACAGGAGGGAGTTGGTCTAAACGTTAAATACATGCATAAAAGATGAACAAAGTCAAGTGCAGTTTGCACTATCTTATATTTTGCGAGCGCAAGCGCGAGCTGAAAATTTTAAGGCACTTAACAGTTATCTAAACTTGAGAGCAAATAGCAACTAATTTTAAAAAGGACATTCAGCCCCCGGAGAATAGTGAGTGAAAGTGTATAATATGATCAATTGTCCGAGTCCAAAAGAATACCTTGTCGTGAAGAGCCGAGATAAGTTACAGACTCTTCAATATTCATTATTTATTTCATCAAAACCATCATGGATTTTTGAGGGGAGTACTTATGCCTTCAGTTTTACTTATCGAGGCACCTGTTCCCTACCTGGGATCGGAACCCCTGATTACATCGATTTTAATGTTTTTGTTTTTTTTTTTCCAAAGTGAATAGTGACTATCTGCGCTTCCATTATCTACACGTGTATTGTGTATTATATGATTACTAAAGCTTACAGCACACATTAAAAAATTAAGAAAGAGTGAGAAAAAATTTGGATTTTTGAATGTCAGAAATATGCATTTTTCAACTCAAAATAATATAATAATCATGATAATAATGTCATAAAAGTTTAATAATGATAACGAATTTAATCGGTAGACTGATATGCATATAATAGATATTTTTATTTTTCGTTATCAAAATATTGGGGATGATTGTACACACCATCCCCCCCCCCACCCAAATATTGGGGGGGATGCATCCCCCCCCTCCCCCCCCCCCCCCCAATCGACACCATGCTCTCGATTACTGAAAAAGTTCACCTCGCTTCGCTGACCCTGAATGCAGGCCTAAAAAATAGCTCCTGTTAACCTAAGAAGACTGGGGGCATCATGGCCCCCCTCGACTTTTTCACAACCATTCCACACGAGAAGTTTTATCCGTCCTACTGACTTTTACTTTGAAGTTTCGCACATCTTTTAAACCAATTTTCGCGAAAATCGGTCATACCGTTACGACGCTGCACGATTTTCAAAAATGTCCGTCAGACCGAAAACGGCTCAAAAAAGTGATTTTGTGTATAAAGTCAATGCAACTGGAGTTTTCTCACCTTATTCATAAAGATATGATTTTTTTTTGTCACTTTCATTGACCGAAATCAATTTATTTTAGCATTAACATGCTTCAAAATGATTCTGCAATAATTTTTGTGGAAAAAAAAAAAAACAGAGAAAAACAAAAGGTCGAAAAAATAAAGAAATACATAAAAAAATTCATAAAACAATAAAATGCATAAGAAATTAATTTCGATATGAGAATTTTTTCCTAATACTAATACAATTGTTAGGAATGCTATAAGGAATAATAATGCACTAAATTAGCATTCTAGAAGCTTTACTTTTTTTTTAATTAGAGCAAAAAGTATGATTTCATACATAAATTAGCATAATTAATTAATTCAAAATAAACTGATACTATTTTGGAAAAATTACCTGCGCAGTCTTGTAGATTACATCGCACACTACCATCATGCAAATTTTCAGCGCGGTCACGCGATCGGTGGTCGAGATCTTGCGGCCGACGGGCGGGGGCGGTATACAATGCATACCCCACCCCCCCCCCCCCCCCGTCCTTGACAGCTACCAAAACACCCCAGTCTTATTAGGGTTAATGTTTGGTTTGTTGATAGGCCTGTATTCACAAAAGTGTCCTAAAGTTAAGCCTAGCTTAAATATGTGGTTTAACAGGGGATAGCAAAACTTGACACAATCTGGAACAGTATATGTTCAGTTTATCAGATTTTTTGGTACTGAAACTTTTAAATAGTGCCTGGGAAGTACAATAGCTTTCCTAAACATTATATTAACCATTACGATTACAGAACCCAGTAAACGTGTAAGGAACATAAAAGCATTGTCATATTATGTCACATTTTGCTGCTCTTAGTTAAACCATATTTTTAAACATGGCTTAACTTTAGGACACCTTTGTGAATTCTGGTCAATATCTTTATAGATAATGGCTCTTCAATCTCAAATATTAATTTTCCAGGTCAAAATGGTAGGGCAATTTTTTTAAGGGGTCTGGAGACCAAAATAGTTGTCACCCTAGCTTCCTCAAATAACAATAAATATTTTTGAATTCAAGAGAGCACTCAATTGATGTTTACCTTGTGATAGTTTGTGGGCGTATCCGTAAATCATGGGCTGCACATTATTTTTTATGTGTATAATGGATGTAATCGTGGTATACGGTGCGTATTAAAAAAAACTATACCATTTTCAGAGGGGCTATATTCAAAGCTCATTATTTTGGCGATTTATATATTAAACATATAATTAAATGAAAACTCTTTACCTTTTCAATAATACCTTTTCTGCATCACAAATGCAACGCATAACCGAGTAAATTGCATACAAATGAGACAAGTACAAGATCCAGTTTGTGCAAGTTTTAAGAAAATGAGACAGCTCTCGGTGAGTACCTTTAATGGTCTCGCACATCATCGCACAAAAAATGTGCGGCAGCAACGAAATGATTCTCTCATGCTTCTCTCATTTTCTCAAAACTTCCAAAAACTGGATCTCTTGTACCTGTCACATTCATTTGTAATTTACTCAGTTATTTGTGACATATACATGTATATACATGTATATATATATATATATATATATATATATATATATATATATATATATATATATATATATATATATATATATATATAGTCATGTATATGTCACAAATAACTGAGTAAATTACAAATGAATGTCACAGGTACAAGAGATCCATTTTTTGGATTTATACATTTATACAATAAATGAGCTTGGAGTATGATTCCTATTAAATTTGATTATCTTTTTCTTTTTTTTCTTTTTTTTTTTTTTCGATACACACTGTATAGGCCTATGTATAAATGTACTTTGACAAAAAAGAGAGAGAGATAGCTGGAGGTGAAGTTCAAACATAATGTGTGCTATAATTTACGTATACCCCCGGCGTATTATTATGATATCATGATGATCTGTATTGTCATGGGGGTATTTAGAGCGTTAAATAAATGAAATGAAATGAAGAGAGTACCTATGAAAAATGATACATATTACTGCCTAATGGTAAAAACCTCACATCACCTTACCTCGTCAGGCTGTGTCCATCCACTGCTGGATGTAACCCTCTTCATGATTTCTCCATCTTTTTCTGTCCTTGGCCAGTCTTGTCCCTGTGCCACCCGCGTCTTATCTGCCTCCCTCACCACCCTTTTCCATCTTTTAGTGTCCATCCTTTTGTGAAATCCTAAAGGCCTTAAGTTAAGACAAAGAAACGTCCAGGTATCGTTTTACAAAACAATCCAAAGTAAAAATTAGGGGCTACGTTTTACAACCTGAAGTTGCTCTTTTTAAATTTCACATTCTCATATCCCTTTTTTTTTTCTTTCTATGAATAAATATGAGAACGTCGACATGCTCTTTTAAATTTCACACTCTCTTCTTCTCTCTTTTATTTATTATTATTTTATTATTATTATTATTATTTTGGTATTAGACAAATATGAGAAAGTCGATATGTTTCAGAGGATGACATGCATTGAGAAAGAGTTCCCCGGCGCGGGCGTTCTTCTGCATAAAACTGGCAACCTTCCAAAGGTGAGTGTGTAAAGCAAGTCCCTCTGCCACTGAGGTTGTGTGTTTTTTTTTTATTACCAATTGTCTTGATATAAACCTCTAACTACCTTAAATAACAATTTTGTTAATATGTTATAACAATACATGAAGCCTATAAAGTATCAAAGCTATCTCATTTTTATTTGGATATGTATTACATTATTATGCTATCAATAATCCTGTGATTTGATACCGCAAAGAACGTGGATGTCAAACACAATTAGTTGTAAATTTGATTTGAACTAAGAACATGAACTTAAACTGAATTTTATATTTGACTTGATTGTTTGTCGTTGTTCGTTGATTGTTCAAAACTTATTCAAATTTACCACCTTCCCACTCCGTTCCTCTCGTATGCAACATTCATTCATCAATTTCAACTAAAAAATGAAATAAGATAATTTTCTTAAACTATGTCAGAGTTTCAAAGATCTATGGACAGACGACAGATTGCTGAATGTAATGGAACAGCTCATTGGTCCTAACATCGCAGGACATCCCGTCTGGAATCTACGCGTCAAGGTAAAAGCCAAATCACATCAGTGAAACCGACCCCGAACCGACATCAAAACGAACAAAATATTACATTTCCACGAATGGCAAGCTAGTGGTTGGTTTGGAGTTGGCTTCACTGGTATGACTCTACCACAACGTCAAGGTAATACTAGAATATCCCGGTAGAATACATCAGACCCGGGAATCGCAAGAACATAACGACTTTCAAGTTGTAAAAAAGGGTTACATCTTCGGGGAGCCGTGTTACGCGTCTGTTCTAGATTGAAACCTCGTCGCTCTTTTTAGTGGGAAGAAGGATGATCATAAGATGTAGAAATACATGTATTTACGGTAATAAACATGATAAATGTACTTTTAATTCATATCTTTAGACAGGTGTGACCTTGATATTGGTCTTTAGTCTAGATATGCATCTTTCAGTGTATTCTTTTTACGTTTCCACAGCTAATTGTCAAGACTGCCTTATAAAATCATTTTGTTATTTGTGCTTTCCTTTTCTTTTACAGATGCCACAAAATGAGGAATCAGTGGTTCCTTGGCACCAAGGTAAGGCTTGAAAAATAAAATCTAAACGAATAATGTGGTATTTTTTCATCACAACCTTTTACACACCAAGAATAATTATCTTTAAAAAAATGCTATTCAGATATAGATAGTATCAAGTGGAAAGTTATCAGGCCATTTTATTTTGATGAATACCTATTTTAGTCCAGGATCTATTTTTCGTCTATTACCGAAGTGAAGTAACTCGATAGGAAATCATCTTCCAAGGTTTGGGCTCCTTTAGTTATAAACTCAACTGAAAATGAGGGGTGGAATCCAGCGCTTTGTATCTTTAGGAAAGGACCTCTCTTATTCTGACATAACATCTGATCATAATCACTGCTCATACGTTATTTTTTGCTAATGTTAACAATTGTGATTTTTGTTTCATGACAAGATAACGCCTACCTCGATCCAAACGCTCTGAATGTCCTGCAACCTACAGCCTGGATTCCTCTTCTTGATGTCACTGCTAAGAACGGATGCATGCAGGTATTTGAATTTTGCAATGCCATTGAGCTTTTACTAAACATGCGCAATAAAAAAAAAACTAAAAAAAAACAAGTAGCTGTATGAAGTCGATTTTTTTTTCTGGTGGATCTTTTAAATTGAATAGACTGTTATTAGTAACTTATAAGGGACTGTCAGAAATGAACCTAACAAATAACTGTCAGTTTTAAGATAATAAAAGAAAACTCAAGTACATACATGTACATAATATGCCTGTCACGTTACTGGCAAGGTTTAATGGAATGCATCATATTTCCTTACATTTATACGCGAACAATAATGCGCGAGTTAAAGATGAGCGTGTAGGTTGAGGAAAAAAAAAAACAGAAACAGAAGAAAGGAAAAAAACAAAACAAACAAACAAACAAGACATCTAAAATAATTAGGTACATTCAGAATGTGAGAATCAATAAAGCATCGGTTCAATGGTAGAGACCACTGGCGGTGATCCGGGGGGGGGGGGAGGACGTGTCCCCCCCCCCTCGATTTTTTTCTGGGGGAATCGTCCCCCCCCCCTAGATTTTCAAAAAATTAACATATTTTTATGTAGGCCCTAGTGATTAGCTTGTGAAGCTAATAAAGAGGTAAAATGTATGTCAAATGCAATGCTAAATGTTATTATGAGGCAAAATTTTCATTAGTTCTGCATAATGTGCGAAGTATGCGAATTTTGAGTGTATTATTTTTTCACTTTCGGGCGTTCCCGTCCCCCCCCCCCCCCCCCCCCAGTCGTGACATGAAGTCGCCGCGCTTGGTAGAGACAATCCAAACCTGTCAGCGACAGTAGTCACCAGGAAAGAATGACCACCCTCACCGAAACATTGCAACTGACTTTAAGCAGTAGCGGATCCAGCCTTATGTCACGGAATTGAAAGTATCGGCCCATGCTCAAACATGATATAGAGCGGCTATTCTCCCAAGACAATTGGATCCGCACAATCTTGATAAATTTCGAATCCTGGATCCGCGCCTGTTAAGATTCATTGTAAATTTTCTTGACTGTATCCAGTAAAGTGGAAATTTCTAGGTCTGATAATAGACGATAAACTGTCATGGAATATTCATATTGATAACATTTGCCGAACCATTTCTCGTAGTATAGATTTAATAGGTCACAATTTTTTTTACAACCTCTTCCCTTCTTATGCTTTACTCAACATTGATTTTCCCTACTTAATTATGGCATTATTTGTGGCGCAGATACACGATGTTTTTATCTCCACAGAATACTACTATTACAAAGAAAGCTCATGCGGTTTTCTGTAACACTTCATGTGTCCCACACCCGATGTTTTGTTTATCGAAATAATATCTTAAGTAAATATTATTCGTTATAATCTGAACAGTTTAGTGATCAGTTTAATAATATACGTTGCCCCAGTTGTCTCGGTTAATATTTCATATAAAACAAACTATACACAATACCCACACCCAACTGAGAAATTTCATTTACATTCAGAACTATATCTCTAAATCCATATTCACGTATGCGGCCCGAACTATGGACTATCTTTGATCATACTAAAAAAATGCCCCTAGTTTAAATTCTTTAAATTCAAATTAAAAAAAATCCACTCCTTCTACTTATCAAGCACCAGACTTCTTAGTCTCTTATCGCTCATTCAATTACCTATAAAGACAATATAAATCTACTCGATGGTTTGTCTTATAGCCTTGTAATGATGGTTTTCGGTCGTCGGCGTGTATGTTCTGTGCATGGGTAGGCAGGATTTCTCCACTCTTCTCGCTGCTGTCTCTCCTCTGCTCCTTCCCTCCTCTTCACTCCTTCTAATGTTCATGTATTCAATATACGTATTGGTGCGTTACTTTTTTCTTTGCTTTCTTTCTTTATTTTTAGATACACTATTTGTATACTGTCTAGAGTTATAGGGCGGCTGCTCTGACAAGCACACTTTTAGCAGTCCCCTCCATAACAAATCCTGGGTTTTAAACCTGTTGTAACACTGGATCTAATTATATTTACGCATTACCTGCTATGTTCTATTGTTTTACCTTGTACAATGAATACTATGTATTTTGATTTATTTTGTTGTATATGGAAAATAAATGAAATGAAATGAAAAAAGTAGCTGTATTTATTTCATTTTTAGGTTGCTCGTAAAGGTCATAGGAAAGGAGTCACGGCCAAACACAGATGTTGTGTTGGTGGGACGTGGTACATTGAGGTACTCGAGGAAGACATGGTCGAAACACTCGGGGTTGATATGGACAAGGATCTGGTTACATGTGATCTGCCGTATGGTGGCGTCCTGTTCATGAACAACTGCGTTCCACATCGCAGGTATGGCAAATATTCAAGAATGATAAAGATCAATAATGAAGAAAAAAAAGTAACAAAAATGATAATGCATAATTGACATGACGATAGAATAGCTCCAGCTCTACAATTTGGCACAAGTTTTTTTTCTCAAGGCCATCATATAGGGGCGCTATTTTGAGTCAAATAAAGAAATACATAGAAAACTGCACACCCTTTGAATTAAATCAGTTTAACTCTCTACAATCACAGTTTAATGATTGAGACGGTTACAAATGTGTTTTATTCATCCACTTGAAATGTTAAAGGCTGCCAAATGGGGCGCTTTATTTTGTTAAATATAAAAAAACACAATTTCACCACAAAACTAAAATAATGAAAATCTAATTGTTTTATTTCTAATGTTCCCTATTTAGGTATGCAAAATGACTGTATTAGCAGCAATAATCACATTCTGGGAATTTCAAGGGGTAAATTCTTTTGAAAAAGAAATATGAAAAAAATGGACTTTCCGATATTTTTTATGACATGTATTGTTTTAGGCCATTTTTCATATAAAAAGTAACAAAATCTATCGAAAAAGAGTGACATTCAGTTTGGAGTGTTATTTCAAATCAATAAAAAACAAAAAAACAAAAAAACAAAAAAACAAAAAACAAAAACAAAACAAAAACAAATAATAGCAATTCAAAAATAAAAAAAAAAAAACAATTGATAACATCCTAATATTGTTTAAAAGTATGGATATCGAAAATGACCAAAAATTGGACTAACAATGGTTGTAAATCGCAGAATATCAAAGCCCCACAAAACAATATACCAAAATGTTTGTGCAAAAAAATTCAGGAAAAGTCACCAAGTTTGGTGGAAAATGATCCAATCATATATATAAATGGGGTATAAAAATTTGGTGGGGTCGGCTTTGTACCGTATAATAAAGAACTTGTCTGCAACTTGGTAAACTAGTGGGCCATATGTCTCTCCCTCTCTCTTACATTTTCCTTCTTTTTGTATGCCGACACTATTGTTGTCAATTGGTGCTAGTGACTTTGCTTTTAATACACACACATATTTGAATATTGTGCCATGTAAAGTCTACTGCAATTCAGATAAATGGCATGTGATAATGATGTCATCTACATGACTGTATACCATTGGCGTAAATCCGTTAATAATGCTATTCATCAGGGGGGGGGATATTACATAATCATACAAAGCGCCACCCCCCCCCCCCCCCCCCTGATGAATAGCAACTGCGACTGGATTTACGACAGTACTGTATACACATGATGGCTTCCAAAATGTGTAATCAAGATAATTTATCCATTGTTTACCAGTCTAACCAACTTATCCCAAGATATCCGTTGGAGCCTCGATCTGAGATGGCAGCGGCCGGATAAACCGAACGGTTTCTACGGTATCAAGGATAGTGTTGTGATGAGGAAAGAAGATGATCCGAATTATAAACCGGACTGGGCAATATATGAAGTTAATGATCATCATAATCTTGCTAAGGTAAATGTGTAATTCATTGAAATATTATAATAACTCATACGAAGATAATTTTAGCTTTAAATGTGTAACCTATTCTGACTTAATTGTGTAGGGGGAGGGAGGGGGTTACATTAAAAACAAAACACGAACTACGTTATACGTCTAAATCTGATAGGCCTACTCTACCGCTTTTCTTTGTTGTTCTGCCAAAAATTATTTGATTATAAATATTTGTTAGATGTGTCATATAAATCAGGGCCTACCATCAAATCGTCACGGTTATTTAGGAACAAGATAAGATAATTCCTTAACTTCGGACCATTTCTTCATTTTTGACACATCCCCCATCATTTTTTATATTATACAGACGAGAAATAAAGACAAACGAATCGAGACGTAGCTTTATAACAACTTGCGATTGTCTACAACTTGTTTCATTTCATTTTGTAGGCCTCATGAAGGTCCTTTACATGGCCGAAAGCTCGCATTAAAAGGAAAATAGGAGAACTACAACTCGATTCGTTTGTCTTTATTTCTTCCGCCTCTCTCTCTCTATCTCTCTCTCTCTATATATATATATTATATATAAGCGTTAAAGCGTTAAAAATATTAGGAAAACACAATAACAAGTTTGAAAGGTTGTCGTATAATTTTGCATTTAAAGATGTTGAATACGGAAAAACTATCCAGGGGCTTAATTCAATATATCGATATATTATTTGATTCCAGGAAATCTTTAGCCAAGTCAAAAGCCCTGATTTAGAGATCGAGAGCGACGATGCCGACTTCGATACGACGATCACTGGACCATGGATGCAGCGATGGGAACTAGTCTTCCATAACAGACACACTGAACGGTTCAAACCAGATGACAAGTTCAGTTGGGTGAAGTCTTAAATGTCCTACAAAAAAATATAGGTTTCCCCGGTCGATTTTAAACTCTTTGCAATCGAATTCGTTAATGTTCCTTCAAACTAAACGATACCTGTCGGAGCGGAGCTATCGGTCAATCAAATTAACGATTAGAGGAAGCGATTTCGTTTTTGTTTAGTCAAATTCGTTAAGGGGCTCTCAATTTCTTTTTTGTGCGATCAAAACTGTTTATATGCAATGAATTTCGTCAATGTGCATAAACAAAATTAAGCAACCATTGAAGAATATGACTGCTCACAAAATCAAATTGATCGACGCAATTTGCATTTGGATTGAATTTTTTTTGTTTTTTTTTGGTTGCTCATAAACGAATTTGATTGCAAATTTTTAACCGTGATCACATTTCGGACGAAATTGATTGAAATAAATGTAAAATTGAATGTAGATAGTTTGAACTTGACCGGGAAAACCTATAGAATAAAAATTATAAAAGATTGGATGGCATGCATGATATTTACCCGATCCATAAATTCCTTTATATTTGTCCGTATGCATAGTAATTGCTTTTACTAGATTTTTGCTCAAGCATTTTCTCATTATCATGATTTTGTGACATTTAACTTCACTGTTATAAGATTGTGATGTATTTTATCGCTTGGAAACAAAATGAATTAGTATTGAACTACATTCACTGAAATTAAAAAGTAAATGTATTAGGAAAATCGTAGTAAAAAGCAATTACTTTTTCATGCACCATGCATACGACCCATTATTCTAAGCCTGAGACAATGATTAATATGACTCTGGATAGAACGAGCTTTATGGGGGGAAAAAATTATATCTTATGTTCTGCATTAACCCTATTAATTTTTCAAGAAACCGTAAAATTTCGCATGACTTTTATAGAAAATTGTATTTCGATGATGCCGATATTGAAACAAATTTTATTGGGATCAGCCGATTATTAAGCACAGCATGGAAAAAAGTAGATATAATGAAGAGAAAACATTTATAATTGAGCTATGATTGTCTTGTGAACTCAGAAGTGCAATAAGCAGTTATTTTTATTGAATAAAACATGCAGCTGTAAAGTGAGAGAGAGAGAGAGAGAGAGAGAGATAGAGAGAGATAGATAGAAAAGGAAATCCATGTTTATGTTTGATGTCAGGTTTCTTGCTGATTTTCACCATAAAGACAGAGCAGAATTGCGATCTTGTAGCCGATTCAATGTTATTTGAATTTTGATAGGCTAATCAAGCATTTGTGTACTAACAGATAAGTAATTCATGGAATTTCTCCCAAACTATGTCAGATTTGCCTCTATCTAAATTATTTGGATTCATGCATTTTTTCTGTTGTTCATTTTGCCTATCATACCAACGCGGAAAATATAAGTACCCTAGGAGCCAAGGGCCTTTAATCAGCATTTTTGCTGGGGAAGGTTTGAAGGTCCTAACTGGAGTAAAATTTTGCGCTGATTCCAAAAATGTCCCTCTTACTGACCGTACCCATGACACTTCGGCCATTTTGGCCAATTTTTGTCCAAAAATGACCATTTTGGTCACTTGTGGTCAAGGGTATTTCATTTCTATAATTTTTGCCGATAAATGGGATTTTTAAAACCTATCTGATGTAAAAATGTGCGCTGATTCTAGAAAAAGTTGTTTTATTGACTCGGTGGGTCATTAAAGGGGTCATTTTGTTCAATTTCGGCCAAAAATTGTCATTTTTATCATTTTTGGGGCCAAAATTAGACCAAAATGACCATTAGAGTCAACCAAGTGATGGTCTTCCCACCCCCAAACCATTTCAAAAAACTTCCTTGGGTCTAAAACAATACTCCCATACCATTTTCTTAAAATATTTGGACAGCCCTGGTCATTTAGGCCAGTTTGACCGAAA
>CALNVZ010000174.1:72033800-72056126 GCA_940671915.1 Paracentrotus lividus
TTGGAATCAGCGCAAAATTTAACTCTAGATAGGACCTTCAAACCTTCCCCAGCAAAAATGCTGATTAACGGCCCTTGGCTCCTAGGGTAAAGCCACATCTATCTATAATAATGAAAATGTATGGCTCCTGATACAATGTATGGTTCCTGACAATCGTTCGCATTGAATTACACAATATATTGGTAACCGTATATTCGTGATATAGATGCACGTTATTTTCAAAATGAAATTATATGATATACCGTTGTTGTTTTTTAATTTTTTGTTTATTTTTTTTTTAAATATTGCAATATATATGTTATATTACCTCATTTACTTATTATTAATGTTAGGTATATAAATGTCACATCTTAATGGATATATTTCATAGTTATTACATAAAAATATGATCTTAATGATGATTACATTCGTAAACAAATTATAGAAAGAAATGTGTTTAAATTATCATCTTCTATATATTCTCTTTATTATCTACATAATTATAATATCTGATAAACTGTATTTAGATTGACATAAGAACAATTTTATTACGATTAGATGTGTTGTGCTAATGAAATACTATAGTATATGGGCGTGATATTTGCTTTCATTCATAGCGAATTGTGGAACCCATGCGGTTCATTGATTCATTAGACATATAGTATTGACATAATAAAAATGCATAAGATCTGAAGAAAAAAAAAACATTGACCTCTGAAAACGTCTATGAATCTGAAACATACCTGTAGTTCTATGTACTCTATCGTTCACCAAACATGTTTAGTTTATACCACGCAAGATTCATTCGGCTTCGTAAAAAATATTCTCAATAAGTTTATGTTGAATGGGTTATGTAACTACCCTTGACGATAATACCGTACTTTTATATTCATATAGAATTGGACCATGTTTATTATCATGATCGTGTAATTAAAAATCACCTTTAAAATATATTAAAAGAAAATTGTACACCCATTAAACCACCCTTACCGTCTTTGAAATCTTTTCAAACTACATTTGTGATTACATTTCACTTATAATAAACTTATTTTCATATTAAAAAAGTCTTGGTTTTGTTTTGTTTTGTTTTGTGTTTGTTTTTTGGTAATATTATTTGTAGAAAATTTTAGAGGACTGTCGATGTTTCTATATGATTTCTTTATGTTTATGCTAATAGATGCTCTGAAGTCTTATCTTTCAAATGCCATTAAAACATACAAGTTTCGTTCATGCTTGAGCGAACACGGAACGTTTTTGAGCGGGGTTCAAAAAAAGGCTTGCGCACAAATGGCAAAAAAAAAAAAAAAATGAAAATGAAAATAACCCTTTCATTGCCATTTTTTATTATTTTTTAAACTATGCTTTAAAAATTCATTTACAAAGCTATTTACTTGATTTCTTTTTTCTTCTTCATTTTAATATGTTATCTTTTAGCATTAAATATTCCTTCATACGAAATTATATAATTTCAGCGCCATGTCTGCGTCAGCCATGGCGAAGACTCGTTCAATGCGGCAATCTGTGGGACCTCTGCATACATACCTATTAACGTCTGCAGAAATACCTGAAAATGTCCTCGCAATCAACCGAGGATGTTTCAGGATATCGCTTATCATAAAACAACACTACGGATACGTCTATTATCAATACTGGAGTGGTAAAATCAGGGTCTAAGACAAACGGTAGATACCATTTAGCTATGCAGACAGTATGAAGAAATATATAATAAAAGTGTAAACAGGGAGGTAGAGGTGGAAGAAAAGCCTCCTGATTTTCGGTTTTTCACAAATGTACGCCAATCGCCATGATAAAAAAGTTATTATTTCAAATATCACAAACATGGTAAATAAAGAAGTGTTATAAGATAATAGAAAATTAAATTTTAAAAGAACTCAAATAAAATAGGAAACCTTGACGAAAGCTTCCATAATCTTCGGGGAAGGAATGTGGAGAGCAGTCAAACAATACACAGAAGCCAATAAGAAGGATTCAGTCAAGCGCAAAGTTGGCTTGGGTTTATATAAGTGAGTTTGACGAGTAGCTTACGACATCCTTCATCGACAAGATGTCGAAGAGTTAACTTGTATCCAAGGTCGCCAAAAAGGAGGAAAAGAAACAAAAGTCTTTTGCTTTTCTATATATAAACTGATGTATAATTTCCGAATTAAGCTCTAGAGCTTTCACGGGTCATCCCGTCAAGCTAATTGTGAATGTTGTTTATACTTGACAAATAAATCAAATCAAAATGTTACAAAATATTTAGTTTACATAATATTTAGTAATTAATTCGACTCTCATTTGATTTCAATCAAATCAGAATCAACGTGCAACGTTTTATCTATCACTAATTTTAAAAGAATACAATGTATTGTGACGAAACCGGTGACCACGAAGATTCTTTCTAGCAGATATCTTGTCGGGATGCCCCCTGCTGGTAAAGTTCTTGGTCTGGTTCAAAGATTTCGCCTTGGATCCGTTTGGGCAGCCGTATACTAACCCCAATTGAGGTAGACATGCACGGATTTCCAATTATCTGGTCCTTTTCCTTGGTCTACACGACCACCCCGTCCAGAAACCCCTTCTGGACGTCCTGTCACCTAGCTGCGGAAACACCTCCAGGCGCTTTGTCTCCTAGCTTGCTCCTGCATGCACCTTCAGACGACCACCGCGGTGCACCGCCTATTGTAGTCCACTGCCTGGACCATCCTGTATTTTCATATCAACCCTCATAACACCATACATGAACACACAGTACTAATTTAGCACATGAGCATGATCAGGGACTCTCAGTATGGTTTTGGCAAGGAGCTTCTTGGATGGATGTAGGGAAGTGGATTTGTGATAGAAAGAGAAATGGTGCAAAGGTCGAGTCAATGGAGGAAGGTGAAAGTTTCTAACGACCAGAGCCTGGTCTACGCCTATTGCACCTCAAGACCCCGTTGCATAAAACTTCTAACCGGAGTTTTTTCCGGTTAAAATCTGAAAAGTCCGGTTAAAGTCCAAAAACTCCGGTTACAATATTTTTCTGGATTTTTCACTGTTTTTTCCATTGCATAAAAACATACCAAAATTTTCAAAAGTATTAATGCAATAAATTTTTAGGGAGTTTTAAAACTCAGGTTGAATAACCTAAGAAATAGGTCTACATAAGCCAAGTTTTTTAACCTGAGAAAACTCGGGTTAGAAAAAAAGTTTTATGCAACACCACCCAGATACGCCGATCTGCCTGTGCCCCAACCAACGACGACTCCAATCTGCCTTGCACTGCAACACAAACTCTCTACAAAACCCTGCCGTGTTCCCTCTAGATGACCAGCCTCCTAGCTGCTTAAACACCTCTCAGACGATTTCTTCCCCCTCTGCTCAGCTTGCACTCCAGACGACCACCTTTGTGATGCACCCTCAGATACGCCGATCTGCCTTGTGCTCCGACCAACGACGACTCCAATCTGCTCTGCTTGCTCCTCAGAATGAAGAAATCTCTGCCCCTTGTTCCGTCAGCTCAGACGACCATACGTAACTGGTTCTTGCACTGTAGAACATCATAAAATATGGGTTGCTGTGCAGAGGGAACCAAGTTTCTCTGCTTTCTCTGAACACCGACGTTTCTCTTATCTCTTCCCTTTCTTGGTGCTGTGGTGTGGATTCAGCTCACCGTTGGTAGACTCAGCTCACCACCAGACCAACTCATCACCAGACCAGCTAAAACCGGAAGAGAAATCCCTGGTATCGTCGTCTCTTCATATCTTCATCATTATGTACCTCAAGTACATTACTCAAATCCCTAAAGATTTGCTCCATTCGTGAACATCTACGCAGCTCATGTCCTCAAACTCAACAAGTAGAATACAACTAAATTGTTATTCACAAAACCTAATGCTACAGTCACACAGACACTTACGTTGAGTTTACGTCCGGTTGCGTCCAAAAATTATTTTCTTTTCTGCGGATCCCCACGGACGCCTTCCCGTCATATTCAGCAGTGGAAACAGAGATAATTTATTTCATCCAATAAAACAAAGAAATACACAAGAAATTATAAAATAGAAGATGAAATACTGAGATTGAATCAACAAAAACGTAACTATACGTAAGTGTCTGTGTAACTGTAGCATTACTAAGAACACCAATAAGTAGTTGATATACCAGACTGGTCATATGTATAACATTGTGCAGAATACAATAAAAGAATGTCAATATAATACATTGAATTCAGACACCGATAATCAAGAAATCTGTTTTGGTCTTATGTAATGCGCATTCTTAGACAGTCAGCCCACCAAACTTTTCTACACATAGTACGTGTATTGATAGTCTAATTTTTTTTTTTTTTTTTTTTTTTTATAATTTTGTCTTTAATAAACAATCAAACAGAATCACAATATATACAAGTAATCATTACACAATTGGATATACAAAAAGCAAAAACAAATAAATCAGCAAAAATAATAACATAAAAAGGGGCAGAACAAGACTCGAATCAGTATAACAGGGGTCTTAAATACATGTCCTTTGTACAAAAAGGTATTGTCGAGGGTTGCGGAGGAAAGCCAACACATTTGAACACAGTAGGCCTACATGTAAAATTAAATCATTAGGTACAGTTTTAAGAGGATACACTGATTAATTATACAAGGAGATAAAGTATAAGATTGGGATACAGTATCTAATGTAGTGTATACTGTATAGGCGCATTACATCATATTATTTGTGAACAATATAGAGAAAAATAATAGAAATACCAATAACTTCCGTTTAGTTGTGACTCTAATTTTTAACGACCTCATGACACAGTCATCTTAACCTACCACAAATTATCATTGATTTGGGAAATGTGACATATTAAGAGAAAATCAATATTGAAATGCACATCTAGTGTATTGTTTCTTTGACATTATTGATAAACTAACATAAACACTGACAATTTCGCCAATATCGCCCGGCAAACACAAATTCAAGGGTATAACAAGTTACACCATAAAACACTATTGGTGCTCATGATCAACTATATCTTTTTGGAGGAAACTGTGTGACAACTGAGGCAATTTAGGTTTTATGAATAACCTTTTTTAGTGGTGAACTAGCTAGCTAGGTAGAGAGCTCTGAAAGATTGTATCAAGCAACAATAAGATCCTGAATGATGTCATCCATCTACATTTTCTGACTGGAGTTTCTTTTGTGAATAATAAATTTGATTTAGCGTGGAACTTTGGTCAATTTAGTTGCTAAATAGACTTATGAGGGTTTTATGAATATGGCCCCTGATCATTTATTCATTTTCCTGAGTCCATTCAAAAGGAACAACATTTTAAAAAGTTGTGATTATTTTTTCTGGGACGCATTATATGAATGCAATAGATACAGATTGAATCTATCATGTAATGAGCACATGCATGTGCGGTCACCATTGGCAACCTTTATTCAAAGCTATTCAAGAAGACAGCCCTTTTTATGCTACCGGTCTAGACTACGTCTTACGTCTTCCAGCGAAAACCCACTATATTGTTGACAAGTGTTCTGTAATTTTTCGAGAAGTACAACACCGCGTCCAAATTACCCTGCTGTCTCTCGTCCGGGCACTGGCGGTTTTAATCTTCATACCAGTCAGTGCAAAGGACTAACTTTTGAAAAAGAAAAGGCAATGGAAACCGATATACAGAATAAAGACATCAATTTGGACGAACTGCTGGAAAGGTTCGATTTTGTGAGACCCGATCGTGGTATCGACACCTACCCTTCCGACGCCTCCTGGCGGGATGGTGTACCTGATTACAGGAAGGCAGATCTGGTCTATTTCCTTGGCAAGACCAAGAACCATCCGCGGGGATCTCTAGCCGAAACAGTAGAGAATCTTGTCAAGAAATGGGAAATGGAAATGACACATCTCACCGATAAGAAAGACTGGACAACTACCAACCCAAACATTTATCGGTGAGTTACAGTGGTACACACTCAGAAATTACGTATCAGGACAGCTATACACTCCCAGAGCCTCGTATTAAAATACACTAATCATTTTTCATTAATTTTTATATCATGACAAAGAGTAACTCATATTCTTTCCAGCAATACCAGAATTATACATTTACTGTCGTGGATGACTGAGCACTCGAGTTCTTAAAAACTTTGAACAAAAACAAAATGTGCCTGATTTTGTTAAAAACGAGCCTGGCTTTCTATGGAGCATTTCATGAAACAGATATTCACTGATTCTCAATGACAACTGTTATAAAATTACTGAAATGCTTGTATCTGATTGGATGAGAGAAAATTTGTCGGATAAAAGGTCCTTTCATGAAACGCCCCAAGATCATTCATTCTTTGTGTTAGGTCAGCTTTCCTAAGGGTGGTATCTCACTTCGCGGAGACGTCTCCGCGACAGATGAAAAGTATTAGAGACGTCTCCGAGACATCTCGGACACGTCTCAGAGACGGATTTGGGACTACTTCAGACTTTTTTTTCATAAATTGTTGCGAGATACCACCCTTAGGGTGCTATCTCACTTCGCAGAGACGTCTCCGCGACGGAATAGAAATTTCGTCTCCGCGACGGATAAATAGTATTAGAGACGTCTCCGCGACAATTTATGGGGGAAAAAATCCGTCTCCGAAATTCAGGAGACGTCTCCGTTTGTAGTAAGTCCTTCTTGTTTAAAGTACGTTGTCACTCCGTTTAATTTCGAAGTTCGATTTTTTAAAAAACATGTTCCGGACTGTCTTTCCGTTCTTGCCCTCCGAGTCCGTCCTTCACGTTCGAAAACAAATTGTAACAAATCTCTACTATTTTATTTTTTATTTATTTAGTTATATATTTATTTTTATTATTTTTTTTTTTTGGGGGGGGGGGCAGGTGGAGGTGATAGCAGCTGTTTACTGATCGCTTCGATGCAATCTTTAACGGGTTAAAAGAAAATACCACCACGGTAGTATTATGGAACACAGTGTCCCACAGTGTGAAATACAATGTGAGCCACAATGTAAACACACTGTGAACATAGTATGATCATCAGACTTCTTGCTAATTGCCATTTGGTATTATTTTCAAATTATGCTTTAAAAATTCATTTACAAAGCTTATTTAGTTCATTTTTTCTTCTTCATTTTAACATGTTATCTTTTAGCATTGAATATTCCTTCATACAAAAATTATATAATTTCAGCACCATATCTGCGTCAGTTAGGGCGAAGACTCGATCAGTGCGGCAATCTGGGGGACCTCTGCATACATACCTTTTGACGTCTGCAGACATGCCTGAAAATGTCCTCGCAATCAACCGAGGATGTTTCAGGATATCGCTTATCATGAAACAACACTACGGATACGTCTATTATCAATACTGGAGTCGTAAAATCAGGGTCTAAGACAAACAGTAGATGCCATTTAGCTATGCTGACAGTATGAAGAAATAATAAAAGTGTAAACAGGGAGGTGGAAGAAAAGCCTCCTGATTTTCGGTTTTACACAAAATGTACGCCAATCGCCATGATAAAAAAGTTTTTATTTCAAATATCACAAACATGGTAAATAAAGAAGTGTTATAAGATAATAGAAAATTAAATTTTAAAAGAACTTAAATAAATTTGGAAACTTTAACGAAAACTGTTTAATTAGAGCGTTTTAACCGTGTGAAAACACGGTTAAAACGTTTTAGAGCGTTTTAACCGTGTGTCCACACTGTGGACACATTGTGCACGTGCCACACTGTGCATCGTCCCCATAGTGGACCCGCTTTGAGACACACTGTGGACACACTTTATCGCAGTGGAATGACTATGTGAACACAGTGTGTTCACACTGTGTTCACACTGTGTTTCAATCTGTGTTGACTATGTGTTCTTTCCGGCAGGGAAACGAAAGCTGTACACGTGGATCTCACCACTGAACCAACTGTAGCGAAATCAAATCGACTATATAATTTATTATGCAGTAACAGATGGAAAAGTGCAAACCCGGTGAAGACACAGCCGGGAGCAGATTGCGTAACAGATCATCAGCTACTTAAATCAAAATTGAGTCCAGTGCCATGCATGATGACCCTCTCTTCCACTCACAAACCATTCTCTTTTCTATTCTAGTGTCAGCACAAACGGAGGCGAGGAGAAGATTGGTACAGTGGCGGCGACAAAAGGAACGTACAATTGGTTGTACGAGGATGTTTCAAAAGACCTCTACAATGCCTCTGAGCACACATTCGAGACGTCTCACAAGCTCTTCCGGGGAGCCTTCAAAGAGGGGTTCCCCTGGGAGGTTCTTGAGGTGTTCTCTGGTCCTCCCAAGGTGACCTTTACTTGGCGCCACTGGGGATCCTTCACCGGCGTGTACGAGGACCGGAAGGGTTCCGGAGAGGTCATCGAAATGTATGGCCTGCTCATCGCCACCGTAGACGACCAACTGAAGATCGAGAAGTTGGAAGTTTTCTTCAAAACAGATGGGTTCCTAAAGGCTCTGAAGGGAGAGCTCGATCCAAAGGAATTAAGAGGCGGCAAAGAGATAGTTGGATCGGGTTGTCCTTTCATTCAGTCTCAAAATGATACAAATTCATCACAGTGATTGCAAGGGGAAAATCGTATAGTTCACAATAATAATGATGATGCTGATGACAAAGGATGCTTATCACTCGTAACCCGTTTCAGGAATTTAATCATAATAATTATTTCCAAAGAATAATAAAATGAAAAAATAAATAAGTAAACAAATAAAAAATTTAAATAAATCTGTAAAGTGCTTATAATGAAGAATAATATTCAAATTCAATTTCAGATTTTAAATCATTTTATCATAATCATGTTAAAGTATTATTATAGGTTTTCCCGGCCAATTTCATACATTTACCATCCGTTTTCATATCATGTGTATTCAAATTCGTGTGTTTGGTGCGGCAGACTCACAATAAGTCAAACAATTTCGTGTTCATGCCCTCAAAATCATTTTTAGGCACACAAATTAATGCTTTCGAAGTTCAAATTCGGATATAATCATTCAATTTCATTATTAATACATTCACATTAGTGTGATGGCAGGGTAAGCTCTTTAAAAACACTTTCAATTTCGTTTTCAAGCGATCGATTTCCATGATTCAGCATCCAAATCCGTTATACATGTACACATATTTATGATAAGGAGTAGGTAATCTTGACCATTTTATCAGTAAATGTGATTTCATCATTATTGTGATTATCGTCTTCGTTTTTAATTTCAACACCTCTCTTTTACTCCAAAGTCGTTTGATAAAAAAGTAAATCATTACGTCAATCCCTCGTTTGCAAGCCTACCCCCAGTTCGAGAGCTGAGCTCAGGTGTCGGACCCCCTTATAAAAAATCCTCGTTTGAAACTATTTCCAAGCACTATCATGACTATCGGCCCTGCATGGCCAGATAATCCCTGTTATCAAACTTTGCAACTCCACAGGCCAGCTTGAGCGTTGAGCCAGGGGTAAAAGATAAACAACAGCTGGGATGTTACGTAATAGTAGCTCTGCCTATGAGTAGGCCCTTCAAAATAAAATGATTGTATTTGATATATTTCAAGTTTTCACAGGCATATTATATTTAGAAATCAAATGTTAATTCGTTTTCCATTTCAAACGAAGAAAATCGACCTCGGAATAAGGAAAGTACAAGAATAAAAAACTAATAAAAATGTATCGATACAGACATCTTGATCGTTTAATGTAAACAATGTTGGCCCCCAGCTGTGACCTTGGGTGACCACTGTTTGGACCGAGGTCAAGGAACAGATGTTTTTTAGATAGATATCTGATTGAGGTGTTTGTCACACCAGGGTCTCCTCTCACGTCCCTGGTCACACTTGGAAAAGAGAACTAATAGAGTTGCAAGAAGGGGGTATACTGTTCTCAAACGGACTGCGTTCGTCATGTCATCGCCATTATTAGTGTATTGCGTTTGTGAACATCAATTTCCATTATCATGATTCTTATGTTTAAGTGTCTTCATTGTCAATCTTTATTTTCATCGTTATAATCGCAATTTTGTTTTTATGGGCTTCATTTTACATCTTTGTTTACAACAAGGCATGATTATTATAAACTTTTTTAATTAGTGATATGTTCTGACATTCAATTAAAAATACTGCATGAGCAATGTAAATTTCAATTGGTATTTTACATGTTTAATTTGAATGCTTCTATCATGAACTTGTTTGTCTATAAACGAATTTGAATATACTGAATGAGAGGGCACACGAATTTGAATAAACGTTGCCGAAAATATATGCTTATTATGTGAACTAGAATGCACAAATACGAAATCGGTCACCATAATCGTTAATTTTGATGACTGAATACGATTTTGAATGAAAATATTTTTATGCATCAGCGTATTTTTACGAAAATGAATGTCTCTAACATGATATTGACTGACAAAACAATGAAATGGACCGGGAAAACCTATATTAATATTATCACGAGCGTTTTTTTTTTTACATATTTTCAACATGTAATCATACTAACAATTTCTTTCTGATATCGGATGCGGATGCAGGTTGTATTCGGGGCACTTTTTTTTTTTACCCCTTTTCGATCATTTGATGGAGGACTCCAGGCTGAAATTGAAATGTTTTGCAAAGTGAAGTAAAATGTAACAAGCACAACACTGAAAATTTCATCAAAATCGGATGAGACATAGCAAAGTTATGAATTTCTTAGGTTTTGATTTTTTTTTTAGGAAACAGTACTTGGTATTATCTCATGTATATTTTAATGAGTAAACTGATAATGTCACAGTCCCACTACTTCTTATGTATTTTATTAGATTTTATCCTATTGATTGCGTTTTTTTCATACATTGCATATAAAATATAAATATATCTCCCTCATACATGTCATACTGAAATAAGTATAAGCACTTGTGAGCTCGAAATTATACAAAGCTGTTCCATTATATTCATTTTAGCTCATTTTCTTCGAATCCTACACAAAGGCATGGCACGGCGTGCACAAAAGCACTTGTGACCTTGAACATTCGGCAAGGAATTATCCCTGTTTTTATGTCCTTGGGACAGAATATCTGGATAATTGGTATTTCATACAATCAAATACAAAGGAACCCAACTAACAAATGGACGTTTTTAAAACGTTTTTAAAACGTTCCAAGTTGGTTTTTTGGACGTTTTGTGAGAAATTTTTAAGGACGTCAAAATGTGGTAGGTTTTAGAAGTTTTAAAAACGTTATATTGGACGTTTTAAAAACGTTTTATAAACGTTAAAAGAACCAATAAAAATCCTTTAAAAACCTTTCGGAAGATCGAGACGTAAAAAAACTTTTGAAAACGTTCTAAATATATTTAGGACGTTGTTAGAACATGCAGAAAACGTTTGGAACGTTCTTAAAACGTTTTTAAAACGTTTTTAAAAATCTTGAAATGTACTAAAAACGTTTTAATAACGTCTATAGAAAACCTTTAAAAAACCATTGGAAACCTCTTAAAGACTTGTGTAAACAATATAACAAATATAATATGTTATCTGATTCATGCACCTCAAACCCTTGCCCACCATTTTGTGGAATGGCACTTAAGAGTGAAGTGTCTCCAATCTAAATCATGCTTAATAGCAGACTTTACTGGATTTCATTAGGATTTAACACTGTATGATGCTCCATTTATAGTTTATTGAAAGTATTGTTGTGATGGTTAGTTATTACGTTATTTGTTATGTTAGTACCTTCCAATTCTGAATTAGTTTTCTTTATATTTATTAGTGTTTCAGAACAATATTACAATAAAATGAAACACCAAAGAATGAATTTATTACTGTTAAATGGAAATAGTTTCAATAAACACGTTTAGTTTGATATATCTAACGTATTATATACCTCATTTTAAGAATCTTTAATAATCCTGTCTTCTGATTGGTTGAAAGTGCAGTCATAATCTGACCTATGGTCGCCATAGACATTTTTCCCGGTTTTACCGGTCAATAGAACATTTTTACAGTACTTTTTGCCCATGGGCATAGTGCGATCCCCATTTGTTTACGTGCAAGGCTGCTGCGCATGCGCTTATTTCAGATACCATAATTTGCGGCGCGATTTGTCGATAATTTCTAGACAACTCGTGCTTATGCGTCAACGCGCGTGCGCGAGCGTAGAAATTCTTTCGTCGCGCTAGAACAGATCCAGATTTCTAGTTGAGCGTTAAGCCTGAATTCCGATGACGATGTTGATCTAAACAAGCGATTGAGAGGTTAATCTGGAGGGTGCTTCCTCGGCATTTTGCAGTTAGTTGTAAGTAGAATGCAAATGTGTTGCCTGTGCATGTGGTGAGCATGCAATTGGTGGCCTGCAGAGCCAGAGCCGAACTGACTTAACTTTCATGACTCTAGGCAGTCTAGATCTAACGTTAGGCCTATTTAAGAATCTAGATCGTAGACTTCACTTAGACTTAGTCTATGGTCAAAATTAGACCATGTTTGTTGTTTTAGATTCGGCATATAAAATATATATTGACTGCTTTTATTTCGGGACATGGTCGTTTCTAGACTGCTCTCGGGAATCTCCGCATCTGCCATAACCCGCGACCTGCGGTCTTGGGTTATAGCAGATGCGGAGATTCTTGAGCAGGATCTAGAAACGACCATGTCCCTCAAAGCAGTCAATATATCTATATTATATGCTAATCACCTTCACGTTTAGTTTGATATATCTAACGTATTATATGCTAATCACCTTCTCATTGGATAAGGTCGCATTTGACGTATAAAACGTTCATAAAACGTTTAATAAAACATTCTCATTATAAGGTTCAATTAAACGTCTTGTGAACGTTTTGATTAAATCGTATACATTTTGTAACGTTCTGAAAATGTTGTTGTTTGCTGGGATGACGTCATCGATCAATCCTCGACGCGTATCATCGTAAATGAAATGATCTGAAATTACCGGTAATAAAATTGAGTATGTAAACTCATTAAGAATATGTTATTGTTATGTTTTTATTTATTATGTTTTTTATTTATTTTTTTATTTTTTTAATTTTTTATAATTTATTTTATTTATTTTTTTTATTTTTCATTTATTTTTTTATTTTTTTTATTTTTTATTTATTATTTATTTATTATTTTTTTTTTTTTTTTTGGGGGGGGGGAGTTTATGAGTCGTGTACACATATATAATGAAACAAAACAATTCCGCTTTCAATATAGAAATCGCCTATACTATTTTGTGATCTGTGTTTTTATTTGTTTTTATTTAGTTGCACGTAGAAAACGTAATAATCACTTCTGGTACATATCAATTCTAGTTGTAAACTTAAGGGGAAGAGGGCGCTATCACCCTACGCAAAGCGAACGCGGTCATAGACTTTTTGTATTTTGCAACAATTTTTTCACTTTGTTTTCTTGATTATGGGAGCAACTATCTTTTCAAAGAAATGATCAACTTGAATAAGTACGGCTAAGAGTCCGAATTTTTCAAAAATAGGAATAAACTTATTGCAAGGGGAAAAAAAGTCCTGTCACTTGTGTCAATTCGAAATCCTAGTAAGATATCAAATTCCTGTACAATATGGCCAATTTTGCTCTTCAAAATAGCTTATACGCTGCATAGTCATCTTCCTCGATTACGCATAATTATATTACAACCTTAATGATCAAGCAGTTTTAAAAGCTTGAATTCTCAGCTTTCCAAATGGTACATTCATCTCGATTGGTTAAAAAAAAAGTCCTGTCATTGGAAACATTATCACAAACGAATCTTTACTCGATGGGTCAATATTTCGCATATCACAGCATATCGAATGTGGACGGCGTCTTCGCAAGATGTGACAAGATCACTATTTATATCAATAATCGTTAGGAACATCAATCTATGTGAAATAAAGATTCTGATTACAACTTTAGCACAATGTGGTTATAGGCTGGCCAAAATGTCTTTTCCCCAATCTGGTCTGAAGCATATACCTACGAAAACTTGAATAAGTTCAATATTATTTCATGTCCAGGACTAATTTCCTCAAACGGATCGACTGACAATTCCATTATACCGACAGGGAAGTTTTCTTAGGCGAGTTTTTGTGCGCTAAGTAATAATTGCATGCAGTTGTCAATCGGTCGCTTCCCGCCGTTAGCGCGGGTTTTGGTTTTTCAGCTGCGTGCATTTCCACTAAACTCATGAATGTAATGTTGCGTTTCCCCTCTCTCAAATAATGGACGCGTCTTTATGTTAAGATTTAATGTCATACGTTAGATTTACATTTCACGTGGAGTAGAATTGATATGTTTGTTTTTAAAAATTCTAAGTTGATCGATTTATTAAACTGGACGTGTATAAAACGTTCTGTAAACGTTATGTACAAAACGTCTACAAACGTGTTGTAAAGGTCCTATATCAAACGTTCTGTAAACGTCCTATACCGAACGTTTTGTAAACGTCCTATACAAAACGTTTAATTTTGTAACGTCTGAAAAACGTTTTTTGAACGTTCTCAAAAACCTAAACTTTGACATAAATGAAAAGTTCAAACTTTAACGTTATATAAACGTTTTAAAAACGTTCATTTAGGACGAAGACGTACAGGACCTAAAAAAAACGTTGTGAAAACGTTCTGTGTTTGCTGGGAAGTATATAGCGGGCTATGACATCATCAGCTTGCTCATTTGAATATGCACGAGGCTGTGCACGAGACTGTGTGATGTTCCTTCGATGCGAATAGTTTTAACCAGATCCTCGATTGTCATTGTATATTTGTATAATATCATGTGTAAAGGTAAGACATTTTCTAGCTAATAATACGCTTTATCTTTAATAATTTGCTCTTTTAAAACGAAAGAATAATGCTAAATTGTGTGTGATGAAGATAATCTCGAAATTATACAAAGCTGTTCTATTATATTCATTTTAGCTCATTTTCTTCGAATCCTACACAAAGGCATGGCACGGCGTGCACGAAAGCACTTGTGACCTTGAACATTCCGCAAGGAGTTATCCCTGTTTTTATAACCTTGGGGCAGAATATCTGGATAATTGGTATTTCATACAGTAAAATACAAAGGAAGTATATAGCGGGCTGTGACATCATCAGCTTGCTCATTTGAATATGCACGAGGCTGTGCACGAGACTGTTTTCTAAAAATTTCAAAGCCTAAGAAATTCATAACTTTGCTATTTATCATCCTATTTTGATGAATTTTTCAGTCTTGTGTTGTTTAAATTTACTTAACTTTTTCTAGACATACAAACTCCGGCCTGTGGTCATCCTTTAAGACAATTTTTATCTTAAATTTTCAGCCCTCTAAATCAACGCCTGACTTTGTAACTTGTAACATTTTTCGATTTATGGTTATTTCTGTTTGCTGACACCCATTATTCCAATGAGCGGATATCATTTCAAGATCTGGACAAGCAAAATGAGATTCTGATTTTTTTTTTGTTTGTTCTCTCCGAGTAGCTGTAATAATAATAGTAACAATAATGATAAACAATAAGTTGAATGAATAATTTAAAAAAAAAAAACTCGTACTAAACATCTCAATAACACATGTTGAAAACCTACACGTATCTTCGCCGTGTCATGGAGCATCGGTACAAAGAAGGAAGACTGCTTTTCCTATAGCACATCACTGATATGAAAGCAGACCTTGTAATTCAATTTGATTTTTGATTTTCCATTTCTTGATCGTCAAAAATATGCCTTAATATTACAAGCACTTTTATGATTATAACATGGTTATATACCAAAGAGCAAAGTTTGTTTAAAAAAAAAAAAAAAAAAAAAAAAAAAAAAAAAAAAAAAAAAAAAAAAAAAAAAAAAAAAGAAGCTTGATATATGTTTTCTTTATGTCCAAAAGAAATGTATAAGTTTTTTTGTGGAATGGAAGCTCATGGATATGCCACATATCTCTTCTAACAATCCATATATCATGCTTTTTTGGTGGACATTGACCACTTTTCTTAGATCATTCAAGACAGCTATACGATGACTAAATTTAAGATTTATCAGATTAGAGTAGTAAATTCTGTAGGGGAGACCGGGGACAATTGTAACACGGGGCAAATGTAACAGAGGCTCCCATCCCTAGCAGAAAATGAAAAATGTTACAATATTGTCCCCGGTCTCCCATACCATCACCAGTCAAAATATCATATTTCATGTTAGATGTCCAATGGACATTATGGAAGACAAATGTAAGCCCACTTTTATGTATTATTTTGGTCATGTAAAGTCTCATTTTGTGAATGTGAATTTTGTTTCTGTGGTGCAGTATTTAAAATGAGACCGTCCTAAGACTCATGTGTCTAAGCTCTGATGAGGCATATAAAATCTGCATTAAAAAAAAAATGATACAACTGGGAGAAGAAAAAAACAAAATTTCACAAAAGTTATAATAATGAAATATATAATAATGTCATGTATAAATGTAAGACATTTTCTTGCTAATACGCTTTATCTTTAATAATTTGCTCTTTTAAAACGAAAGAATTATGCTAAATTGTGTGTGATGAAGATAATCTCAAAATTACACAAAGCTGTTCTACTATATTCATTTTAGCTTACTTCTTCGACTCCTACACAAAGTCATGGCACGGCGTGCACAAAATGGATTTTTCTTAATCGCAGAAAATTTATCATATCCCAAGATCTACAGCGCCAAATAAAATGAAAAAAAAAAAAAATAAATAAATAAATAAATATGCAGGAGAAAGTCTGTCTTTCATTCTTTATGTAAGTACCATATTATCTTTATATTATACATATTTATAAATCCCAATTGTACTTCTCTTATACAGACTGAACTATTGATAGTAATATGGTATAGTTTAGTAAAAAAAAATTAGCCTATAAATACGGTTACTAAAATTTGTTTAGGAGAAAGGTACTTGTTTTGCAACATGATAACATATTGCGATAATAATGATAATATTGCGAGAAGAAATACAGTTCACACTTGTTATTGCCATTTCTCAACTTTTATTGCCACTGGGGGATATTCCCAGTCATAGCATCATTGGATGGGTTTGTTTGTTTGGTGGTGGGCTTCAATTGAATTCAAATTTTTAACACTATATATCTTGAAGTGTTGTAAAATATTTTTAATTTGGTTCGCTTTTCGAATTGAAGCTAGGTGCACTTCGTGTAAGTGTACACAATATTCATTTTGGTTGGTTGATGCATGTTTGGTTGGCTGGATGGGCTTGAATTGACCTGAATTTATTGACAATATATTATGTAAGTGTACAAAATATTTTAATTGGTTGGTTGGACGGGCTTGTTTGGTTGGTGGTGGGCTTGAATTGATTTGAATTGAATTTATTGACACTATATATCTTGTAAGTGTACAATATATCTTAATTAGGTTGGTTTGAATTGAATCTATTGACACAATCATGTAGGTTACAAAATATTTCATTTTTGGGTTGGTTGGTTGGGCTTGTTTGGGTTGGCTGGATGGGCTTGAGTTGAATTGAATAATTTGGTTGTTGTGAATGAATCTATTGACACAATCATGTAAGTGTACAAAATTTTCATTTGGTTGTTGGTGGGGCTGTTTGGTTGGCTGGATGGGCTTGATTGAATTGAATAATTTGGTTGGTTTTGAAATGAATCTATTGACACAATCATGTAAGTGTTCAAAATATTTCATATTGGTTGGTTGGATGGGCTGTTGGTTGGCTGGATGGGCTGAATAGAATATAATTATTGACACTTTATATCATGTAATGTGTACAAAACATTTTAATTTGGTTGGTGTAGGATGGGTTCAATTGAAACTAATGACACTATCGTGTAAGTGTACAAAATATTTCATGTTTGGTTGGTTGGATGGGTTTGTTGGTTGGCTGGATGGGCTTGAATTGACTTTGAATTTATTGACAATATATTATGTATGTACAAAATATTTTAATTTGGTTGGACGAGCTTGTTTGGTTGGTTGGCTGGGTTGAATTGAATTGAGTTATTGACGCTATATATCTTGTAAGTGTACAAAATCTTAAATTGGTTGGTTTGAATTGAACCTATTTGACACAATCATGAAGTGTACAATATATTTCATTTGGTGGTTCGATGGGCTTGTTTAGTGGCTGGATGGGCTTGAATCGAATTGATTTATTGACACTTTATTATCTTGCAAGTGTATATTTAGATTGGTGTTGGTTGTTTAGAAGCTATTGACACTATCGTGTAAGTTGTACAAAATAATTCAATTTTGTTGGCTAGATGAGCTTGAATTGAATAGAATTTATTGACACACATTCTGTTAGTGTACAAAATATTTAATTTGGTTGGTGAATTGAATCTATTGACCATCGTGTAAGTGTATAAGATATTTCATTGGTGGTGGATGGGCTTGTTTGGTTGGCTGGATGGGCTTGAATTGAATTTATTGACACTTATATCTGGTGGTGTATAATATTCAATATGTTGGCTTGAATTGAAGCTATTTTACATTATCGTGTAAGTGTACAAAATATTTCATATTTGGTTGTTGGATGGGCTGTTTGGCTGGATGGGCTTGAATTGAATTTATTGACAATAATAAGTGTCAAAATATTTCAATTAGGTTGGCTAGATGGGCTTGGAATATTGAATTGAAATATTGACACTATTATCATTTAAATGTACAGACATGTTAATTTGGTTGGTTGGATAAGCTTGAATTGAATTTATTGTCATTATTATGTAAGTGTTCAAAATATTTCATTTGGTTGGTTGGATTGGCTTGTTTAGTTCGCTTGATGGTTTGAATTTAATTGAATTTATTGACACAATATATTTTGTAAGTGTACAAAATACTTTACTTTGGTTGGTTGGATGGGCTTGTTACGATTGCCTTGATGGCCTGAATTGATTGATTGATTTGGCTTGAGTTTGGTTGATTCAGATTAAGTTCGTTTGGCTTTTTCTGATGTAGACCAGAATTGTAAAAACCAGGTAGGAGGGACTGTATTCTTTGGGCAAGAAAACATTGGGAGGGAACCAACGTTCTAAGTCTCCTGTCTTGGAACCCCGGCTGGATGTCTTCCTCCGGAAGGTCATATGACCAGGTTCCCTCCCAGAATTCACGTTCAGGTCTTGAAGCCTCTCCCTCCTATATTGCGGACACATGAGATAACTTGAATAACAATTGAATTGATGAATAATGGAAATGTATGTTTATATACAATTGAATTGAATGATATATGTAATAAGGGAACTGCCCCGGGAAACACCTGTCTGGAATTCCGGTCGATATCTCCTTCCGAGAGGTCACGTGATCCGGTTCCCGCTTTCATTGGGCCCTCCCAGATGAGCATACGTTGGTTGATTTTGACTTGATAAATATTGTTGTGTTGAAAAATTTATTGACAAGTACGTTGTAAATGATGCTATGACTGGGAATATCCCCAGTGGCAATAAAAGTTGAGAAATGGCAATAACAAGTGTGAACTGTATTTCTTCTCGCAATATTATCATATTATCGCAATTGTATCATGTTGCAAAACAAGTACCTTTTCCTAAACAAATTTTAGTAACCGTATTTATAGGCTAATTTTTTTTATAAAACTATACCATATTACTATCAATAGTTCAGTCTGTATAAGAGAAGTACAATTGGAGATTATAAATATGTATATATAAAAGATAATATGGTACTTTACATAAAGAATGAAAGAACAGACTTTTCCTATGCATATTTATTATTTATTTATTTTTTTTTTTTTTCATTTTATTGGCGCTGTAGATCTTGGATATGATAAATTTTCTGCGATTAAGAAAAAATCCATTTTGTGCACGACCGTGCCATGACTTTGTGTAGGAGTCGAAGAAGTAAGCTAAAATAGAATATATAGAACAGCTTTGTGTAATTTGAATATCTTCATCACACACAATTTAGCATAATTCTTTCGTTTAAAAGAGCAAATTATTAAAGATAAAGCGTATTAGCAAGAAAATGTCTTACATTTATACATGACATTATTATATATTTCATTATTATAACTTTTGTGAAATTTGTTTTTTCTTCTCCCAGTTTTATCATTTTTTTTTAATGCAGATTTATATGCTCATCAGAGCTTAGACACATGAGTCTTAGGACGGTCTCATTTTAAATCTGCACCACAGAACAAAATTCACATTCACAAAATGAGACTTTACATGACCAAAATAATACATAAAGTGGGCTTACATTTGTCTTCCATAATGTCCATTGGACATCTAACATGAAATATGATATTTTGACTGGTGATGGTATGGGAGACCCGGGGACAATATTGTAACATTTTTCATTTTCTGCTAGGATGAGCCTCTGTTACATTTGCGTGTTACAATTGTCCCCGGTCTCCCCTACAGAATTACTACTCTAATCTGATAAATCTTAAATTTAGTCATCGTATAGCTGTCTTGAATGATCTAAGAAAAGTGGTCAATGTCCACAAAAAAGCATGATATATGGATTGTTAGAAGAGATATGTGGCATATCCATGAGCTTCCATTCCACAAAAAAACTTATACATTTTTTTGGACATAAAGAAAACATATATCAAGCTTCTTTTTTTTTTTTTTTTTTTTTTTTTTTTTAAAAACAAACTTTGCTCTTTGGTATATAACCATGTTATAATCATAAAAGTGCTTGTAATATTAAGGCATATTTTTGACGATCAAGAAATGGAAAATCAAAAATCAAATTGAATTACAAGGTCTGCTTTCATATCAGTGATGTGCTATAGGAAAAGCAGTCTTCCTTCTTTGTACCGATGCTCCATGACACGGCGAAGATACGTGTAGGTTTCAACATGTGTTATTGAATGATTTTAGTACGAGTTTTTTTTTTTAAATTATTCATTCAACTTATTGTTTATCATTATTGTTACTATTATATTACAGCTACTCGGAGAGAAACAAACAAAAAAAAAATCAGAATCTCATTTTGCTTGTCCAGATCTTGAAATGATATCCGCTCATTGGAATAATGGGTGTCAGCAAACAGAAATAACCATAAATCGAAAAATGTTACAAGTTACAAAGTCAGCGCGTTGATTTAGAGGCTGAAAATTTAAGATAAAAATTTCTGCTTAAAGGATGACCACAGGCCGGAGTTTGTATGTCTAGAAAAATGTTAAGTAAATTAAACAACACAAGACTGAAAAATTCATCAAAATAGGATGATAAATAGCAAAGTTATGAATTTCTTAGGCTTTGAAATTTTTAGAAAACAGTCTCGTGCACAGCCTCTGTGCATATTCAAATGAGCAAGCTGATGATGTCACAGCCCGCTATATATTTCCTTTTGTATTTTACTGTATGAAATACCAATTATCCAGATATTCTGCCCCAAGGTTATAAAAACAGGATAACTCCTTGCGGAATGTTCAAGGTCAACAAGTGCTTTCGTGCACGCCGTGCCATGCCTTTGTGTAGGATTCGAAGAAAAGAGCTAAAAGAATATAATAGAACAGCTTTGTATAATTTCGAGATTATCTATCATCACACACAATTTAGCATTATTCTTTCGTTTTAAAAGAGCAAATTATTAAAGATAAAGCGTATTATTAGCTAGAAAATGTCTTACCTTTACACATGAATATTATACAAATATACAATGACAACGAGGATCTGGTTAAAACTATTCGCATCGAAGGAACATCACACAGTCTCGTGCACAGCTCGTGCATATTCAAATGAGCAAGCTGATGATGTCATAGCCCGCTATATACTTCCCAGCAAACACAGAACGTTTTCACAACGTTTTTTAGGTCCTGTACGTCTTCGTCCTAAATGAACGTTTTTAAAACGTTTATATACGTTAAAGTTTGAACTTTTCATTTATGTCAAAGTTTAGGTTTTTGAGAACGTTCAAAAAACGTTTTCAGCACGTATAACAAAATTAACGTTTTGTATAGGACGTTTAACAAACGTTCAGGATAGGACGTTTACAGAACGTTTGATATAGGACCTTTACAACAAACGTTTGTAGACGTTTTGTACATACGTTACAGAACGTTTTATACAACGTCCAGTTTAATAAATCGATCAACTTAGAATTTTAAAAACAAACATATCAATTCTACTCCACGTGAAATGTAAATCTAACGTATGACATTAAATCTTAACATAAAGACGCGTCCATTATTTGAGAGGGGAAACGCAACATTACATTCATGAGTTTATGGAAATGCACGCAGCTGAAAAACAAAACCCGCGCTAACGGCGGGAAGCGACCGATTGACAACTGCATGCAATTATTACTTAGCGCACAAAACTCGCCTAAGAAAACTTCCCTGTCGGTAAAATGGAATTGTCAGTCGATCCGTTTGAGGAAATTAGTCTGGACATGAAATAAATATTGAACTTTTATCATAGTTTTCGTAGGTAGAGCTTCAGACCAGATTGGGGAAAAAACATTTTGGCAAGC
>CALNVZ010000174.1:72056151-72079846 GCA_940671915.1 Paracentrotus lividus
GTCGAATTTGTGCGGTGAAAGCGGCTCTATAGGGTCAGGTTTCTCAAGCTATCTGGCGTTGTAAGGTGCGTATTGTACACAATATTTCATGCTTTGTGCTGGTGGATGGCCATGTTTGGTGTTGGGATGGGCTTGAATTGACCTGAATTTATTGACAAATTATTATGTAAGTGTACAAAATATTTTAATTGGTTGGTGGTTGACGGGCTTTTTGGTGTGCTGGATGGGCTTGAATTGATTTGAATTGAATTTATTGACACTATATATCTTGTAAGTGTACAATATAATCTTAATTAGGTATTGTGAATGAACCTATTGACACAATCATTAAGTGTTACAAAATATTTTCATTTTTTTTGGTGTGGTGTGTTGGTGTGTGGCTTGGGTTGGGATGGGCTTGAGTTGAATTGAATAATTTGGGTGGTTTGAAATGAATCTATTGACACAATCATGTAAGTGTACAAATATTTTCATTTTTGTTGGTTGGTTGGCTTGTTTGGTTGGCTGGATGGCTTGATTGATATGAATAATTTGGTTGGTTTGAATATGAATCTATTGACACAATCATGTAAGTGTTCAAAATATTTCATATTGGTTGGTTGGATGGGCTGTTGGTTGGCTGGATGGGCTTGAATAGAATATAATTTATTGACACTTTATATCATGTAATTGTACAAAACATTTTAATTTGGTTGGTTGGATGGGCTTCAATTGAAACTAATGACACTATCGTGTAAGTGTACAAAATATTTCATGTTTGGTTGGTTGGATGGGTTTGTTGGTTGGCTGGATGGGCTTGAATTGACTTGAATTTATTGACAATATATTATGTAAGTGATGTACAAAATATTTTAATTTGGGTGGACGAGCTTGTTTGGTTGGTTGGCTGGGTTGATTGAATTGAGTTATTGACGCTATATTCTTGTAAGTGTACAAATATCTTAAATTGGTTGGTTGAATGATTTAGCTATTGAACCTTGACACCAATCATGAAGTGTACAATATATTTCATTTGGTGGTTCGATGGGCTTGTTTAGTGGCTGGATGGGCTTGAATCGAATTGAATTTATTGACACTTTATATCTTGCAAGTGTATATTTAATTTGGTGTGGTGTTTATTGAAGCTATTGACACTATCGTGTAAGTTTACAAAAAAAATTCAATTTTGTTGGCTAGATGAGCTTGAATTGAATAGAATTTATTGACACTACATATCTTGTAGTGTACAAAATATTTTAATTTGGTTGGTGAATTGAATCTATTGAACCATCGTGTAAGTGTTATAAGATATTTCATTGTTGGTTGGATGGGCTTGTTTGGTTGGCTGGATGGGCTTGAATTGAATTTATTGACACTTATATCTGGTGGGTGTATAATATTTCAATATGGTTGGCTTGAATTGAAGCTATTTTACATATCGTGAGTGTACAAAATATTTCATATTTGGTTGGTTGGATGGGTTGTTTGGCTGGATGGGCTTGAATGAATTTATTGACAATAATAAAGTGTTCAAAATATTTCAATTAGGTTGGCTAGATGGGCTTGGAATATTGAATTGAATATATGACACTATATATCATTTAAATGTACAGAACATGTTAATTTGGTTGGTTGGATAAGCTTGAATTGAATTTATTGTCTTATTATGTAAGTGTTCAAATATTTCATTTTGGTTGGTTGGATTGGCTGTTTAGTTCGCTTGATGGGTTTGAATTTAATTGAATTTATTGACACAATATATTTGTAAGTGTACAAAATACTTTACTTTGGTTGGTTGGATGGGCTTGTTACGATTGCCTTGATGGGCCTGAATTGATTGATTGATTTGGCTTGAGTTTGGTTGATTCAGATTAAGTTCGTTTGGCTTTTTCTGATGTAGACCAGAATTGTAAAACCAGGAGGAGGGACTGTATTCTTTGGGCAAGAAAACATTGGGAGGGGAACCCAACGTTCTAAGTCTCCTGCTTGGAACCCCGGCTGGATGTCTTCCTCCGGAAGGTCATATGACCAGGTTCCCTCCCAGAATTCACGTTCAGGTCTTGAAGCCTCTCCCTCCTATATTGCGGACACATGAGATAACTTGAATAACAATTGAATTGATGAATAATGGAAATGTAT
Organism: Paracentrotus lividus; assembly: GCA_940671915.1. Classification (NCBI taxonomy): domain Eukaryota; kingdom Metazoa; phylum Echinodermata; class Echinoidea; order Camarodonta; family Echinidae; genus Paracentrotus; species Paracentrotus lividus. The sequence continues at coordinate 72,058,270 of CALNVZ010000174.1, forward strand.
GTTTATATACAATTGAATTGAATGATATATGTATAAGGGAACTGCCCCCGGAAACACCTGTCTGGAATTCCGGTCGGATACTTCCTTCGAGAGTCAGTGATCCGGTCCCGCCTTTCATTGGGCCTCCTCAGATGAGGCATACGTTGGTTGATTTGACTTGATAAATATTGTTGTGTGTTGAAAAATTTATTGACAAGTACGTTGTAAATGATGCTCCAACCAAACATGAAATATTTTGTACACTTACACGATAGTGTCATTAGTTTCAATTCAAGCCCATCCAACCAACCAAATTAAAATGTTTTTTTTACAATTACATGATATAAAGTGTCAATAAATTATATTCTATTCAAGCCCATCCAGCCAACCAAACAAGCCCATCCAACCAACCAATATGAAATATTTTGAACACTTACATGATTGTGTCAATAGATTCAATTCAAACCAACCAAATTATTCAATTCAACTCAAGCCCATCCAGCCAACCAAACAAGCCCAACCAACCAACCAACATGAAATATTTTGAACACTTACATGATTGTGTCAATAGATTCAATTCAAACCAACCAAATTAAAATATATTGTACACTTACAAGATATATAGTGTCAATACATTCAATTCAATTCAATTCAATTCAAGCCCATCCAGCCAACCAAACAAGCCCGTCCAACCAACCAAATTAAAATATTTTGTACACTTACATAATATATTGTCAATAAATTCAGGTCAATTCAAGCCCATCCAGCCAACCAAACAAGCCCATCCAACCAACCAAAATGAAATATTGTGAACACTTACACGATAGTGACCATAGCTTCAATTCGAACGAACCAAATTAAAATATTTTACACACTTCAAGATATATAGTGTTAATAAATTGAATTCAATTGAAACCCATCCAGCCAAACAAACAAGCCCATCCAACCAACCAGTGAAATATTTTGTACACTTACATATAATGTCAGTGAATTCAATTTAAGCCCATCCAACCAATCAAATTAAAATATTTTGTACACAACGTGATATATGGTCCTCATTAATTCAAATCAATTCAAGCCCATCAGCCAACCAAAGAATATTTGTTACACTTACACATTAATGTCAATACAATATGCGAATTCGAAGACCCATCCACCAACCAATAAAATATTTTGTTACACTTGCATATTAAAAGTGTGGGGCAACTATATTATTCAATTCAAGTCAAGCCCATTTCAGGCAAAACGAGTAACGAGCCCATCCAACAACAAATTTAAATATTTGTATTTACATGTATATTGTCAACAAATTCAAGTTCAATTTTAAAGCCCATCTGGCCAACATAACAAGCCCATCCAACCAACGCGACAAATAATTGTTTCATTCACTAACATGAATATAATAATGAATAACATTCAAGTCCTCAATCCAATCCAATAACAACTATTAAACTGGGTGGGAGAGGCAATATTGAGCGTCGATATCCCCAAGGCTGAATGAAGATTAGGCTCTAAGTTTTCAATCTAGCAGCGTAATTGCGCGCCGTCTACCACAACAGTTACAACGCCTTTTCTATTGCTCATTTCCGCAGTAGAGGTGGTACCTCGCGGCGTCATTCGCTAAGCTATATCACCAAGACGCAACCCTCGCGTCGATTATTAGCTCATTATAACATCACTGATTGTGACTGGGGCGTGTTCTCATCGATTTCGCGCCGACATGGCAAATGGCGTGCAGCAAGCAATATATCTTGGCGGGCAGTATATTGCCATCAATGTGCCCATTCTCTTGAGATCTGCATTCTCTCGCAAATGGATTTATTCGATAATTCGAATAATCGTATTGCGAAAGAAATACAGTTCACACCTTGTTATATGCATTTCTCAACTTTTATTGCCATGGGGATATTCCAGTCATAGCTCATTTATCAAGCGTACTTGTCAATAAAGTTGTTCAAACCAACAATATTTTAAAGTCAAAATACAACCAACGTATAGCCCTCATCTGAGGAGGCCCAATAAAAGCGGAGAACTGGATCGGGGATGTGCATGGTGAAGGAAAGAGTATGGATCGGTGGGAGGGGCGATGGGGTGTGGCCGGGGGCGAGTTCCGGGGCTATACGAGTAGAGGCAGGTCCGAAGATGTCTTGTTGGATAACTGAAGCATGGTTGGTCCAGTCTAGTCCATGGAGTAACGAGTTATCGTTGGGGTTGACGATCAAGGTAAGGTGGGTGGATGGGGGGGGTCGCGAGGGGTTGCGCGGCGGGGGACGAATGCGCCGATGTGGACCGTGGGGGGGGGAGCGGGAGCGGGATCACGTGACCTCTCGGAGAGATATCCGACCGGATTCCAGACAGGTGTTTCCCGGGGCAGTTCCTTATACATATATCATTCATTCAATTGTATTAACATTTTCATTATTCTCAATTCATTGTTATTCAGTTATCTCATGTGTCCGCAATATATGAGGGAGAGGCTCAAGACCTGAACGTGAATTCTGGAGGGGAAACCTGGTCATATGACCTTCCGGAGAGGACATCCAGCCGGGTTCCAGAAGGAGACTTAGAACGTTGTGTCCCTCCCCATGTTTTCTTGCCAAAGAATACAGTCCCTCCTCCTGGTTTACAATTCTGGTCTACATCAGAAAAGCCCACAAAAGGGAACCCAAAGTCATTTTTTTTTTTTTTTTTTTTTTTTTTTTTTTTTGCCAGTGTGCAGAATATCAATTCTTTGCACTTATAAGCCGGTCTAGCTTATGCAAATTACATCAATTGTTATGAGGTGCATTATTGATCAATTAAAGTTGGCCAGCAATTCATGCCACTCACTAAACCAAACAGCTCTGGTTTTGTACTATACTGCAGTCGACCACTACAATTCTTGCATCCTTGTCTTTTGTTAGAAAAATACTAGAAGAGCCAACAAGTTTATTATGTTCAGCGACTGTTAATGTCGCAGTACGGGGAAATTAGGCAATTTATTCAAGTGATAAGAAAATTGACAATTTAGGTTATTTCTCGGTATTCATGTGTACCAAAAGAGCAATGCACGATCTTTTATACTTTCGGTCGATCTCCGATCGTTCTCTATCACAGCCCAACTACTTTCACCGTTCCCCCTTTACAGGCTAGCCATTAACATAAAATAGAGGCCATTAGGCCTAATACTCAACCAAAACAGCCATTCACCAACCTAATCAATCCCAACCAATCAACCAAATCAAGCCTATTCAGGTCACGATAAACAAACACCAAACTAACAACGACAAACCCAGTGAACATATGCCAACTGAAACTCGCCACATTCTCTTTCATTATTTGCATTCAAAGACATATATCAAACAATAGACAATCCACATTTGTGGCCTTATTTCCTTACTATTCGGCCCAACAAACTGTGGGTAAATCTATCAATAAAACCCTAAATTGTGCAAGGCGCCCAACACCTGTCAAGTGTATAAATACACTAATTACGGAGGCCACGAACAACCCCAGCATTTTTTATTTTGTAATTTTTTAATGGAGGAAACGTGGGTGACGGCCAAGGGTGGTGGGCGGGGCGCACTCCCTGCTCCTTGCTAAACAACCTATGGATGAAAGAGCGGGCAATATTTTCCACACATTGTAAGTGAGCTACACTCAATATTCTCACCTGGTTCTATACTGGGTGCCTATTCCTTATTTGAGTAAATTTACTATTATACCATATGTGTTTTAATATTCAAGGTCTCCCGCACTGCGTAATGTTTAGTCATAGCCCTTCATTCCTCACGTTTACTACAACAGCTTGTCCATTAGATTACCAGAGGAAGCATACAACAGTTTTTTTTTATATCAAGGATATATTTTATCAACATCTCGTCGTAACAGTAGATCAATTCTTCTTGCTACTGCTTCTGTCCATGAAAGTTCAATTCCAGGCCTTTCAGCATTATCGGAGGCATATCCAGAACTTCCAATCGGACACCAGTTTTGAAAAGTGAAATGAAAGTTATATGCAATTCCATTCCATCATGACCATCCAGCTCAAAATATTGCTTTCACGTCTTCCAACACCATCGGTATGTTTCATTGCACAACGCAATTCAACATCACTACTATTCTCATCCTAAGTGATATACATTCTATCGGATGCCGGTTGAGCGGTGTTGTATTATCATCCTTGTGAAAACAATCAATGGAAGAGGGTCGTTCAATACGTGAGCCATAATGCTCTGCAATTTGCTCTCAATAGCGTAGGTAGCTCTTCATCCAGCCTACAGACCCAGCTATCCGCCAAGATCAAGGTGCATTATCCAGGTCCCTGCAACGAAAAAGGACGAGAACTACGAGAAGTAACATGTTCAGACATATATCACTCACATTAATATACAATCACCTTGCAATGAATTATCTTCAATATTGTTTTATGATTTTCATCTGATAATTCATTCGAGGTTATTATGCAACTTAATATTTCACACCGACATACTTGTACCAACATGTAAATGAATTTTGCAAGATGCATCAGCATATTATTGAGCTCCCAATAACCAAGCATGTGGCACAGATTGCCTTGCAATACAGACTCTCTACATGCAATTAACATTCAATGGGCGCAGCCTACATGTACTCCGAATAATTTAAACGAGGAACCACAATTCTCTATTCAGTTAACTTATTCGTCAAAATATTCATCTGTTCATACCACGTATCAATACAAGAGCGAGCATTTCATAAAGTATGAAACAGACTCGCCGATAGGGTACATTTTCTCAATATTTGGCTAGCGCCACAGCCAGCTTCAAGTATTGCTTGTTTTCATTTCTGTCCAACAGTAATAAAGCAAAAAGATTCAGGTAGGGTCGATACACAGGTTTAACATTAACAATTATAAAATACGGCGGATTGCCGATTTCGGTTGTATAAACATCACCGCAATTTTCGTTCAACCTCAATCATGCCATCATAGAAAATCGACAAGCAAAATTAGTGGTGAATAGTACAATATCCATGCTGGAATCAGACATGCCTAAATTGGCTGCATTTCAATTGGTTTCCACGTCGGGCCAGGTGACATGGCACAATGTCGTATCCTCATTTAATTCCGAATCTATTCACCGCTCACAATTCTATAGGTCCCGACCAACTCGGCCAGGTATAGGCCGATCTACACTGTTGAGGCCTAACCTACCTCGTATTATTATTAGGCAATTATGATATAGACTTTTCTAGGGTCTAGTCTAGGGCCTATCTCATTCAATTTCAATCTCATTTACTCATTTGCTCTCTAAAAGCATCCGTGGAATGCCTATAATCTAGACATAGCTATAGATCTACGTTAGGCCTATAGATCTAGGTCTAGGCTACCTTATCCTGATCATTGCTATCAAAAACAGGCCACCACCGTTCACTGGTCATATTTTTCTTTTGCATCCCTAAACCGACCAGCCCCCGTCGCGAAGCGACGGGAACTGACGAACCAGTAGACATATTTGGCGAAGTTTTGAAAATATCTATACATGACCACAAATTTCGTGGTCAAAATACCTTATTTGAATTTCATCACATTGAATCAAATCTTTGAAGTTTTTCCTCGAATTGGTGACATCTGCGAATGTTTCAACATGAAGTAATCAACTAATAATGTAGAAAAATACAGGAAAATTGAGTCCATCAACGTATATCTCTCCGTGCGTGCGTTGTCTTCGCCATACGTCTTCGCACAGTAAAATGACGCTCATAGAATGGCAGCAGATGGCACCGAAAATTTAGAAGAGACAAGGCCACGGAAATTCAATTTGGTAAGTCAAGAAGCCTTATATACTTTCATTTTTAGTCGTTGTTACGCGTGAAACATCATAGAAACCTTACAACAACATTTTAAATAGATTGATTAAATTGACCAGTATAATTCCTCTGAGCGCTCATCTTCGCTGATTATTTCGCCTGTAAATGGAGGTGGTGGAAGTACAGCCCGTCGCGCTTCGGCACGGGGCTGTGTATAGTTAGCATTCCCCCAAGTGCAACCTCACCTGTCATAATTATGCAGGCTAAACCATGGATACAGCCGCATCTGGCTTGTCTTCAGGGTGCATATGCTCTGGCCTAGATTATGGCATCATATCCGCTCCTTCCCTTGCCTGCATTGCTCGGCGAGGGTTATGCTCGTACATTGTTTCCATCCCCGAGTGCGAGTCCCAGATCTTGCCACATCACCGACAGCATTGTGTCAAATATTCCCGGACTATCACAGCCGCGACCCATCCTTCATTTAGTGATTATTTGCACCACTTTACGACTTCAAGTCTCACATTTCGGTGGGTAAAACCACTTGAAAAATATACCGCAAAACTAGCTTGTGAAGTATTTAACGTCTGTCGGGCCCGGGTCGCAGTGTGAGGTAAAATCATAGGGTAAAATACAAGTATCCATACAGGAAGATGGAATTTAGACAGCTCTACAAATTAGCGTTGATATCCCCAAGGCTGAATTAATTGAGAATGAGCTCAAGTTTTCCAATCTAGCGCGTATTGCGCGCGTCTTCCACAATCATTCAACGCCTTTCATTGGCTCTTGTCCGCGTAGAGGTGGTACCCGCGGCGTCATTGCTAAGCTATCACCAAGGAACGCAACCTTCGCGTCGATTATTATTAGCCATTATTAACAATCACTGACTTGTTGCTGGGGCGTGTTCTCATGAATTTCCCGCCTATGCAAATGCGTGCGACATATATCTTGGCGGGCGTATATGCCATCAATGTGCCCATTCTCTTGAGATCTGCATTCTCTCGCAAATGGATTTATTCGATAATTCGAATAATCGTATTATATTTACATCATAGCTCATAATAAGTATTGCTAATTATTGTGATATGAATGTAATATAGAGAAGGTGTGATCGTCGTAAAAATGTCATCTGTGGTGATCATTGATTCAGAAGTGAGCCTATGCAGTGCGCCCTAAATAAAAGTAAACCCAACTTTTGAAGCCTTATATTAGAATTGTATAATTTAGGTGTAATTGATTTTTATTTTTGAACAAAGGCTGAGTTTGACCAGAAATATGTGATATGAAAAAACGAGCAAAGAAAATGGGATCCCATATTTTGGCAAAGAGTAAGTCATATTCTATCTAGTGTAAGTGATTCCAAACTCATGCCTGTGCTGTCATGGATGACTGAGAACTTGAGTTTTTAAAAACTTCTGTCAAAAACGTCTTTCTACCAAGTTTTGGGAGAAGCAACCCTGGCTTTCTGATCATTCATAAGGGACATAACGTTACCTAGACTATTGGCACAAGGCAATTTTTACACTTATTTATTAAAGCCCAAGTGCTTATTCATCCGTCCTAGCACAGGTGCAAATTTGGAATCATTGAAGCATTATTATTTAATATAAAGTAAGTATCAAGGACACAGTAGCTATACCATTTATACAATCTTAATTACGTGGCCTTAAAGGTTGTTGTTGTTGGGGGGTTTTTTTTGGACGCACTGTACATAGTATAAGAATGTTTCATTCGGTACAGGACATGTTGAGTAGTTGATAACTTAAAGGCTGCTGGTTCACAATGGCTTTAAAAGAATTATTGTGAAATAATTAAATTGTTATACATAATCCCTTTTTTTAATAGTTATTATTACCCTCGTTCTATTTCCCCAATATTTTCATATATCTAATTTGCATTTATGATCAATTGCTTTGCTTAATGTATTTATCAGGATTTATGCGTTCACGAGGGTGATTGGGGGACGCCAATGTGGGGTGAATGGGTTTACTGAATTAATGTAATAAAGAGATGGATATACATGAAATGATTAACATATATCATGAATTCCGTATATTTCATTGTTTCATTAATTTTGTGAAATGTTTAAGTTTTATCCAGGCACACACACCCTCTCTCTCACACACACACACACACACACACACACACACACTCACACACACACACACACACACACATCCACTCATTAAACAAACACACCCACACCCTCATCCAGACACCTCTTGTAATTTATTTATTAATTTTTTTCCTTTTCTGCGTTGATTTTTTTTTTTGCCAATACCATCGCTGTATGTTTTTAAACGCATATACCTATACGCCAAAGTACAACCACATTTCTTAAGAAATTAATATCAAAATAGTAATTTCCTAACAAAATATGGGTACATGTGGGTGTCTGTGTGTTTGAAGGTGTGTGTGTGTGTGTGTGTGTGTGTGTGTGCATGCATATCTTTTTGTGTGCACATAAATATAAATTTCTTCAAAATGCTCGGAGGATACACTCTAAAAACTGAAGTGCTAATTTATGGGTGCTCGTATAGTGACTGCACTTGAAGTGCTAAATCAGCACCTGAAGTGCTGTTTTAACACTTACCCAAGTGCTAATAATAAATGTTTATGGTCGGTATGGGATTCAAACCGGGTTCACCGAGACATGGAAGAGTACCGCTGACGTTACCAATAGACCAACGGGGATCTCGCTAACTGGCTTTAATTATGACAACATAGTAGATGATTATGGCAAATTTGAAGAAAGTTCATCATGCCACAATATGATCTATTAGCAACCGTGAGATGTGAATTGGTCTAACGTGCTCGTCAGCGCTTCTCATGCAGGGGACCCAGGTTCGAATCCCAACGAAGTCACTCCATTTTTGCCCATTTTTGCTGAAAGTTCAGCTCACGTGAAAGTGCAAAAACAGCACTTTGAGTGCAGTCACTATGCAAGCACTTAAAAAGTGCTGATTTCAGCCCTTGAAGAGCTAAAAACAGTACTTCAGTTTTTAGAGTGTAACTTACGAGACATATCATAAAAACTATGATCAAATGTTTATCATTAAAACAAGACAACTTTGAAATAATGGGACAGTTTTCTTTAGTAACTCTATATACCTGCCAACCAATTAGAAATAAATAGAAATAAATAAATAGAATGTAAATAGAATGTATTCGGAAATATAGATATATCAAATTTTGATGCATTTCCATAAATCATACATTATTACATGTGGTTATGATTATAAAAATGGCCATTTACCCATTTTAATTTCAACTATCCATGATCTACTTAACGTTGATCTGATACGATGTCTTTATCTGAAAAGAAATGTATTTTGTGCCGATTGAGACCATATTTTCATAATTACGTTTTCGATTTCAGGCGTTGTATGATTTTATAATTCTGAACTTTCTATGGTTTAATTTTATGCACTTATTTTCATATGATATATTTTTGTTTTAGTCATCTTTAAATATCTTTATCTCTGCACATCTGTGCAGCTCACCATAAAAGTTTACGGTTTTATAAACGACCTATCGGACAACGTCAAATCTACGGTTCGTCTGATTGCTGACGACTGTCTTCTGTACAGAACGATCAAGTCACAGCGAGACCACCTCAAGCTTCAAGATGATCTACTACAACTCCAACTGTGGGCAGATACTTGGGGAATGAGATTTAATGTCACAAATTGTCAAGTTCTAAGCACGGATAGAAAGTCATCCTACTTCTACAATATCAATGGACATATTCTCAAACACATCTCTCAAGAGAAGTACCTTGGAGTCATGCTGTCTGAAGATCTGAAATGGAACCCTCACATCAACATGACTACGAAGAAAGCAAACGCCATCCTGGGACTTCTTCGTCGTAATCTCCAATTCTGCCCGGAGCAGTGTAAACGCACAGCTTACATCTCCGTAGTGCGATCAATCCTGGAGTACGGAGCTTGCGTATGGGATCCATACCTGCAGAAAGACATACAAAGCCCCGAGCGGGTACAACGCAGAGCTGTAAGGTTCATCTCAGGAGACTACACATCTCGAAATCCTGGCAGTATCACTAGCATGAGAGAAAGGCTAAATCTACCAACCCTATCTTCAAGACGGCAAGTCCTGAAGCTTTCTGCCTTCTTCAAAGTGGTAGAGAGGTTGGTCCCAGCCCTTCCTGTGGAAAAATTTCTTACTAAAGCAAGACCCAAAAGACAAGTTAAAACTAGGCAGTTCAAAGATTTCCATGACTAGAAAGACAAGTAGTGAACCATAACAAAGGTTTCACTATTCATCCCTCAAACACTGAGCAATTAAAACAATCATTCTTTGTGAGCACCCCCTTGGCTTGGAATCACCTCCCACCAGAAGTAGTGAACAGTTCACAGGCGCGGATCGAAGAAAATCGAATTGAATGCATTTCGGGGGCCCAATTGTCTGGGAACAAAAGCGGCTCTTTGTCCCCAGACAATTGGGCCCCCGAAATGCATTCAATTCGACTTTCTTGGATCCGCGCCTGGTTCATCACCAGAGGTGTTCAAATCTAATGCTACAGTCACACAGACACTTACGTATAGTTACGTCTCGATGCGTCCAAAAATTATTTTCTTTTCTGCGGATCCCCACTGATGCCTACCCGTCATAGTCAGCAGTGGAAATATTGATAATTTCGTTCATCCAGTAAAACAAAGAAATACATAAGAAATGATAGAATAGAAGATGAAATAATATTTGGACGCAACCGGACGTATCTATACGTAAGTGTCTGTGTGACTGTAGCATAAGATCGAAAAGAGTCACCTACGATACGACTAGTTTTCTTTGCGCTCTCTCTCACCCGCTGCGTATACCTACTGGTCCAGCAGTGTATACATCCTGATCCTGGTTATCTTTATTCCTGCGTTATATGTGGGCTAACGTTGCTTCATTTCTGCAGTTATCTTTGATTGTGTGATTAAAATATACTTCTTCGTTATCTTGATTGATATTTTCGACTCTTTTTTGTTGTTGTAATTCTTATCATTCTTTATCTTTATCATTATTACTTAGCACCATTCATACATTTATACAATGTATTTCCCATTCGTCGCTTCAAAGATTGCCAACTGAATGTGTAACGGGGCCTTTATATTGCCATTCCTTGGTTTATGACGATTAACTCTAAGGGGGACGTCCACCATCTTGTGTCATTGGTTAAAAGAGCACATAATAATGAAAGGAAAATATCAGTAAATATCAAAATATCTCATTAGCTACCTGAATCTCACAAAGTCTATGGGATTATCAATGCCCTAGTTCATTTGCCGAAATCAGATTAAAAATATCTTTTGTGTGCCATGAGCTTTCATGACTTTTTAGCATAGGGTCTTACGTATTATGTAGACACTTAATTTATATAGTTTCGACCGTCTGGTAATGCGCAGCATTAAAAACAGTTGCGCTATGCGCTTTTGGTTTCCCCATAGACTTGTGTATTAAACATGTCCAAATGCAAAAAAAGAAAAATGCCAATTACATATGCCGATTGCTCAAAAAGTATTTGAGGTAGAAGTATGAAACTTAGCAGGCCTATTTATTCCAATATACCTCAAATACAAGCTAAGTTTCAGAAAATTTGGTCAAATGGGGAGGGTGGATTCGCCCCAACCCTTGGTGGTAAGATGACCAAAATAACCATGCCCATTAAAGGTTAAGACTATTTTTTCATTTAATAAAGACACTCCTTGTAAATGTATATTTTTTAAAAGGAAATTTCATGAGCAATTTAAATATGTTGAAATATTAAGAGTCATTGGAACGGGGGACTTAAATAGGGGCACTGAATTAAAAAAATGTGGGCCCTTTAAAAATTATTCAAAAATCCCCTCATAAGATTGTTACTACTTCACCTTGTGTTGTTATGAATGTCATTTCTGACATCCTCAGGAAATTTCCTTTCAGAATATACTTTTGTAGGGAGAGGCTTAAAATGTTTAACGTTATGACACTTTGATCCTGTAAGGGGTAGGACTTTTTAAATTTTTCAATCGGTGGTGTAACATAAAAAAGGCGACTTGGGGGCGAGTTCCCAACGCATGGCTTTGTTATTTAGTTTTTAAAGCACAATGATGATATTCGGAGACATTCCAACCATTTTATGGGTATTTAAATGGTCAACTGAATGAAAATTACTAAAATCATTTAAATATGCTTGGTGTTCTAATAATTTTGGCCACCACTGTATACATATATATAAACACAACACAAAAAGAAAGTTCCCCCTATTTCAGAGATCAATAATTTTTGAACCAGGAGGAATTAAAAAAATCTAATGATATGTCCATATAGGTAATTAAATTAGCCACAATGGGCAAATGTATATAGAGACGATCTGATCGACGAGGCCTGCAAAGCTGCTAACATGTCACGTAAAATGGATCTTAAAACCGAAGGGAGTATCTTTAAGAATGTTGGTCATCTTCTCGTCGACGACAAATAAAAAAAATCCTCTTTTGTTTTATTCCCAAGGTAGGGAGTAGAACATGGAAGGATGTCATGGTTATGTTGAATAGTAAACACAATTTGTCAGTGATAGGCAGGTTAAGACAATTTCGCAATAACGTCAGTGAAATTGAATAACGTTTACATGAATACAGGAAGTTTTGTTTGTTCGGGAGCCTATAACCAGGATGTTATCTGGCTATCTGAGTAAACTCAGGAATTTTAAACGCCTTTAGAGGATATGGGATATCGGGCGAGATATTGTGAAGACTTATCGAGGATATGACCCTGACAAGAAATATAATCAGAAAGGTATAAAGCCTTGGATGAATATCACCCTCTCGGAGTACATTGAATACATCACAGACCGTGGAAGGATATTGTTATGGACGGACTGAACGACCATTGACTTCCACTGCATGTGGTTTCGAACCCTTGTCAAATCCACTACGATTTCATCGGTAACTATGAGAACTTGGCCGTGAAAGCACCACTTGCTCTGAAGTGGCTTGGGGTAGATCATCTGAGCCCGTTTGCGCCCGTCCATCCGTCACATGCCGCTGATTCCATGATCCAAGAATATGCCCAAGTTTCCTTAGGTTTGATCACAAGATTATCCGCATATTATGCATTCGATTACAAAGCATTCGGGTATAATATCAGCGACACCATGTCAATATTAATGAAAGATATACATTAAAAAAAAATAGATCGAAGTACTAGTAGTGTATAGTTGTCCAAGGGTGGGGGTACCTGGGGGAAGTCACCCAGGGGTACTGTGACCCAGAACCTTGCAGGTTTGCCAAGAACAACTTTTGCTTATCTAAAATATATAAACTTTACGATAACGATATTTTTACCCAAAGAGGAACATAATTTGCATTAAAGGGGAAGTCCGGACACAAAATAAGTTGTTTTAATAAAAAGTAAATTTATTTGAAAAACAGATCAACAAAAAATTTGAAGAAAATCGGACTAATAATAAGAAAGTTATGAATTTCTTAACCATGAAAAGAAAAAAAAAAAAAAAGAAGAAGAAGATCGCTATACGAATTGGCAACACCTGTGATGTCATAGATGCACTACTTGCCATATGCCTGTTCTATATTGTTTTATGATAAATTTTCACTTTATTTTTCAAGATAAAGTTTTCCTCATAACTTCCCTTAAGTTGAATTGATGGAAATATGTTCTTGCATCTATGCATTTTATTTTATAATGAGAAATTGTAATGACGTCATATCAAAAGAAAAGTGACATTTTACATGGACTTTCAACATTCATGAATATCTTCTTTTCTTACACTGAAAACCTACTTAAAATGTTTGTTTTTATATTTATAGATGGGATGCTGATTTTACAATATTTGTATCGATGTAATAGCATATTTCCATCAATATAACTTGGGTAAAGTTATAAGAAAAACAGTTTCTTAACAAATAAAGTGAAAACTTATCATAATATAGAACACACATGGCAATGATTTCACAGCTGTTGCCAATGTCGTATAGCGATCTTTTTTTTTTTTTTTTTTTTTTTTTTTTTTTTTTTTTTTTTTTTTTTTTTTTTTTTTTTTTTTTTTTTTTTTTTTTGCATCGTTAAGATATTCATATTAACTTTTTTATTATTAGTCCGACTTTCTTCAAACTTTTTTTGATCTGTTTTTCTAATTTTTCTGCTCTTGATGAAAACACCTTTTTTAGTTCCGGACTTCCCCTTTAAAAAGTCATGGTGCCTGATAGTATATAACAAAATTATTTATTGCAATGATATTGTACATATCGGAGTCAAGATATTAAAAAAAATATGAAGGAATCAACGAGCAATAGATTTGAATAACACGATGAATTAAGGAAAGTATTTAAAAATCATTACAAAATTAGAAAATTAGAAAAGAAGGTCGAGATTAGTTAAGACTTTGAATAGATGAATGTGGATTGCTTTGAAATCTTTCTAAAACGTTTGTATATCACATGTCACCAAAAGAATATTAGCCCAGATGAATGATTCCGGTGTAATTTGGTTTTAAAAACTTGCCTTGCATACAAACAAAATTAACAAAATATTAATGATTAAAAATGCTTTCTATCTTTCAGTTGTCAGATTGGAAGGTGTTTTCAATCATATCAAGAATGCATATTAATTCCAAACGACAACACGTACAATAATATCAGCGCAAACTCCGGGCTGCTCTAAAAAGTTTGTTTACTATATTATATAAAAATATTAAAAAAAAAACACTTCCCGATTTTCCATCTCTTAGATATTAATTTCACTGCAAATGGAAATCCCGTTAATACTAAAAAAAAAAAAATCTATATAAACAAATAAACAACAACAAAGCTATCGATTGAGTGTAGATTGCATGGACTGTTACTTTCATTCACGTTATTATAATTTTCTGAAAATTTAAGACCCAACGTGAACGGCGCGGGAAAGGCAACGGCTGGGAACTTATCACCAGCCCCTACAAAATCGCCCCGCCCTTCTCTGCACTGAAGAAAGATCAATGAACTCATGCTGGCCGAGTTCATAATTTTTAAATATCAATTTTGGTGGGGGTGATGCTCGGACCAACAGCACAACTTATATCAATAATAATGATCTAGCAGAGTGAATAAGTGAGCATCCATGATTACATGGCTGTATGGACAGGATTACTTTAAGCATGGATACTACGCTTTAAGAGACTGGATGGAGTCTATTAAGAGGGAGCGTGGCAGAATAAGTATACTTCAGTCCAATTGATGACATCGACAAAAGGCGACAGCTGACAATAATCAGCCCTGATCCACTTCTTTTATTCCAGGTAGTCAAGTGGAACCATTTATTGACTGATTTGGACTGAGCAAATACATTTACAGCTACAAAAAAAAAAAAAAAAAAACTGTTGGCTTTGTACTGCATGACCCGTTTTTGCCCTGAATACGGTCCCGGGATCAGAAGTACTGTTCATGTAAAGTCAGCTCGCAATAATGCATGGACTTTGCTTGACCTGGAGTAATATTTGCCTATCATATATAATCGTGCATTATTTTCTAACTATATTGTGTACCCATGATAACAGACCTTGAGATAATATTTATAATCACCTGACCACTATTGAAAACCGGTGTCTATATGGGACTAGAAGCTGTGTATATATGGTTGTGAATGCATGAATATCGACGTTAACTGTAAGTATATTGGGATAATAGTACGCTGAAAAACGTAGGCCTACTGCACTACAACTGTGTTATTTAATTTTATTTACATTTACCCAAGAGTGTGGTGGAGAGTGAGCGAGGTGAGGCCCATGTTATCAGGGGTCACGAAGGGTTTTCAAAAAGGGGAGGTATGGGGAAGCAACTGACCGCGGTCTCCAAAAGGTATAATCTAATAGACATTGTCACGTATTTGTAGGCCTATATGGAGGGGTGAAGCCCCCCCCCCCCCCCCCCCCCCCCCTAGTTGGCTCCCCGATCCCTTTATACTATTGCATGAAAAAAAAAATATTTTGGCATATATTATTAGTCCTATAAAATTATTTATATCCCCCTAATTGCTGTATTTCCAAGTATAATCCCATTACTGTGGTTTTGATTTACTTCTGAAAAGAAACGAGGAAACTACCATTAGTATTCATAAAAGTACATTGAAAACTAAAACATTTAATAGTGATTTGTACTTTTGAATTGTATGAATCGTGTATGTAAAGATTTTAAAAAATAAATTAAATAAATTGGAAATTTCATTGAAAATTACGTTTGTACGACGTAATTTAGGTTCAATGAAGCCAGTACATAGCGATCGATAGTTGTGGTATTGAAAGGGATCCCCAGGCACACACACAAGTGTAGAGATAAACGAACAGATATCATTTTTTTACAAGAAACATACAGTACTACAAGGGATATTGAAGATAATTGGAAGCAACAGTGGAGTGGAAGTGTATATTTTAGTCACGGAACATGTCACAGTAAAGGGGTCATTATTTTAATTGATTCAAAACTAGATGCTCTAATTTTAAAGGTAATAACGGATGAGGATGGTAGGTTTATAATTATGGAGTGTGTTGTACAGGGATTACGGGTAATAATTGCGAATGTATATTTTCCTGTTCGTGGGAAGGAACTGGAACAAATTAGTTTTTTAAATAATTTCAATAAGAAGTTGATAGAAATAAACGGAAGGAATAATCCAATAATTATTGGTGGAGATTTTAATATGATTCGCGATAAAGATTTGGACTATATGGGAAGTTGTAAACAAAATGTTCACTCTAGATTCAATTCTGGTTTTGACAAATTTTCAGATGATCATGAATTGATAGATATATGGAGGAAGAGGAATGGTTTAAAAAAGCAATTTACTTATAGACAGGTTAATCCCTATATGCAAAGTAGATCAGATTATTGGTTTATATCTGAAAAGTTAGAAGAGATAGTTTTAAAATGTAATATAATACCCTCGGTAGCACCGGACCATTCAGCAGTTAAGCTGCATTTTTATAATGTACCGTTCGATTTCAAATTTAGAGGATCTTACTGGAAATTCAATAATTGCTTATGCAACGATGAAGATTATAAAAAAAAATATGAAAGAAGAAATTTTAAGACTGAAAGAAGAATTCAAGAAAGAAATAATAGATAAAAGATTTTATGATTTTTTGAAAATGAAAATAGGTAATTTTACTCGGAAATATTCTAAGGAAAAGGCAAGCCAACGGAAAGAGAGAATTAATAATTAGAAAAGATATATTGTCCTTAGAAAAGACTTATTAGATAAGGTAGATCATGAAAAAATTGATTTGTTGGAGTGTAAACGAAATGATTTAAAAATGTGTTATGATTATGTAAATGAAGGGGTTAAAATTCGATCTAGAGCATCATATTATGAAAATGGGGAAAGGACACTAGAATTTTACACAGTTGATGCAGTAATAACAAAAAGAAAGACAGCAATACGGAAAATGATGATAGGAGAAAAAGTAAGTTTTGATCAAAACGAAATAATACAAGAGATACATAGATTTTATAGCAAATTATATTCCCAACCTGTGTGTGACGATAACATAATAATAATAGCGTCTTCTTTAAGGATTGGCCTAAACTAGATTCAGTTTCAGGGGAATTGTGTGAGGGAAAGTTACACAGGGAGAGTGTTGGGAAGCTCTTAAAACAAATGAAACTTAACAAAACATCAGGGAACGATGGCTAAGTGTGAGTTTTACTTATTAATCTGGCCGATATTAGGAGATGTAGTGGTGGAAGCTTTAAATGAAACTCTTTGTAGAGGGAACTTTCATCTTCCCAAAAACAAGCGGTCATCATTTTGTTTTCTAAAGATGGGAAAGACCCTTTGTTAACTAAAAATTATAGACCTATATCATTATTAAATGTTGACTACAAAATTTTAGCTAAGGACACTATCTATAAGAATTAAAAAAGTCTTAAATGAAATAATTTGTATAGATCAGGTGGGGTATATTAAAGGCAGAAATATAGTTGAAGCAATAAGTTAATAGATATATGATTACTATACAACACACAATACATTCCTGGAAATTAATGGCAATAGACTTTGAAAAAAGCCTTCGATTCTGTGTCTCATATATATTTGCAAAAAACATTATGTTCCTTCGGTTTTGGGCCATCTTTTAAATGGATCCAAACACATATAAGGGCGCTTTGAGTTTGTGTCTTTAATGGGGGAGATATCTACAGGGTACTTCAATATTGAAAAAGGGGTAAGACAGGGAGATCCTCTCTCTCCATACTATTTATACTTTGTATAGAGATCCTTGCTTTCAATACGTAAGGACTCTGCTATTCATGGAATTAGTTTTGGTGATGTAGAGGTAAAACAGGTAATTTATGCAGACGATATGACCCTTTTGTAAGAGATGCTGCATCAATTGTAAAATAGAAAAGTTGTTTGGAGATTTTGCACAAATTTCCGGTTTAAAAAAATAAATAGAGAAAAAACATTTGTATTTATTGTTAGGTCCCCTCTCGAAAGAAAATATTGTTGCCACTTTTGGTAAATTAGTTGAGGCTATTAAAATATTGGGTATATCCTCTCTTTAGATGTGGACGTGCGGGAAAGGACTAATTATAAAGAAATTCTAAGTAAAATTAAAAAGATGTTGAAATGGTGGAAACAGAGGGACTTACGTTAATGTGTAAAATACAATTAATTAAAACGTTTGTACTTTCAAAATTAAATTATGTGTCATCACTTATCCCAGTACCACCTTGGGTTTTTGAGGAAATTGAGAATTTAATGTTTGATTTTTTATGGTCAGGAATGGGAAGGAATAAATTAAAAGGAATGTTATGTATATGAATTATGAATAGGGGGGTCTTAAAATGATAGATTTCCATTTATTTATTTATACACAAAAAAACATGTGAGTCAATAAGACTAATATCAGGAGATTCGAAGATGGGATGGAAAGTTTTTTTTAAATATATAAACTCGTGAGTATGGAGGTTTACTGATTTTTTTAAGTAAATATTTCATTGAACATTAGTAACCTGTCTTTGCCAAGGCTTTTATAGGAATTATGCTGGACGTCTGGTCGCTATGAAAGATGTTTTGCCTTAAAAAGGGAAACAGGGAAAAGAAATGAAATTATTTTAACAACAAGTTTATTCGTTTAAGATGGACATATGTACTTTGATGAAAGTTTATTCCTTAAAAAATATATATAAATTACATCACATATATAGTTGATGGTGAAGGTGAAATTAAATCAACTAGGGATTTTCTAAGGATGGGACTAAATGAACAACAAATAATTAAACTTAATCAACTATTTAGAAATACTCCACTGACATGGAAAGCTCTTTTGAAGAAAAATGATTCATGTAGAGACACTGATTTAAATTTAGAATTTGTATTTAACAGAAGAGTTATATACATTGCTTGACGTTACATCGAAAAAAATATATGTGGCATTGTTAAATATGAAAATAGAAAAGTCATATGCAGTTAAACGTCTAAGAGAGGATTATATATTATTCTGAAAGATATTCATACAATATTTCTAGACCCAGGAAATGTACTTTAAATAGTAGGTTAAGAGAATTTCAATTTAAATTGCTATATGAACTTATATATATACTAGAAAACATTTGTATACATATAAATTTTCAATTAGCAATATATGCGCTTTTCGTGATAATATATGAAGAGACCTTATGAGCATTTATTTTTTACTTGTGAAAAAATAAAAGTTCTTTGGAGAGATTGTGGGGATTTATTCAATTTATCGAATATTAAAAGTATAAATTGGGAGGGAATTTATATTGGCATAAAACTGTTAGATATAGGTAAGGAGCAGTTAGTTAATCATATCTATACTTTTAATTAAACATATGATATTTGTTTATAGCAGAACTAAAATAACCCCCCCCCCCCCCACTCCTCAAGAAATTATAGAAAGAATGCTGGAAAATGAAAAAGAAGAAAGAAAATTAGCTGAAGAACGAGGTACATTAATAAATCACCTAAGGAAATGGGAAAACTTTCATACGTAGGTCAGGGACGGCGGGACAAATACATTTTTATTTTTTATTTTTTGATTGAAAAAAAAAAGAAAGAAGAAAACACACGCTGGAACGGCTGCGCTATACTTTCGCTATACGTGACCCTTTTGCTTTTGTATGCTGTGTGTGTGTGAGTGTGTGTGTGAATGAGGTTGTGTGGGCGTATGTTTTGGGTGATCTCAGTTTCATTTAATTTTTCTTTTATGGTATTATGTATAGGAGGGGGGGGGGTCAGTGGGATTATACTTTTTTTTTTTTCTCTCTCTCTTTCTCAATGGCCACTTTTTGATCATATGCTTTACAAAAAAAACACGTATGAAGTTTTTTCTCCTAGTACTTTTGTAATTTATGTTTAAATCAAAGTATCATTTTACAAGTACATTCAGTTTTTGTTCTGAAGAACATGTATAATTTTGTCATTTTAATTTGTACAAAATGATTTCTGAGCGAGAAAAATATACACTGTATTTAGTTTGTTGTTATGAAGAATGTTTAATTTTGTCATTTATGATCTGTACAATATGTTCTTGATTTGAGAGAAAAATAAAAATATTATTACAACAACAACAAAAAAAAAACAAAAAAACAAAAAAAAAACACCAAAGGCATGTCCAAAAGCGATGCTGACCAGGTATATGGTGGAGGCGGAGCAGGGGCGGGGCAGGAGTGGAACGAGTACATTTCCGTTCCACAGCGTAGATATGCACGATTGTAATCGAGGCGGGGAGGGTGCTTTATAGGCCCCCTGACACTTGCTCGAATTTGTGTTTCGCATAGTTTACGCATTTGCACGCACCATTTCCTGCCAGTGTGGGACCCATTCGTGGCAACGTGCGGGAGGATGCAGGCCAATGCGGACAATGCGTGAAATGTGGGACAAAATTTTCAAAATGTTTAAAAATTTGGTACGACGAAATTATTGGGCAACTTTCGCTAACTCTTCGTGAACTATACGCAACCTTTTCGCAAACTAGTCGTTCCAGTGCGTGTCACTGCGTGTCCATCGACCTATTGGCACGCAGTTCACGACTAGTTTACGACTAGTTCGCGATTAGTTCACGGTTAAGTTGCGCAGACCTTGCGCATTATTGCGCATACTTCCCGGACAGTTTCGGCATGACAGGTACATGGTCGGGGCATGCGCAATAGGTGCTCAAGAGTGAAGGCCACACTACAGTTAAATCTGTATCATCATGGCACCAACAAGCACCTTGTCCTCTGATGAACCTAAACCTGAAAAGGAACAGGCCTCCCTGCAGGCGAGGAACCAGGATTTTACAGAGGGGGGGGGGGTGGGTGCATGGGGCAGCTTTAAAAAAAAAATATGCGAGTGGAGCGAGCAAACGAGCGCGAAGCGCGAGTTTAAAACATTCCCCGATATATAGGTCTATACTGCATGACATAAAACGAGGCATTTAAACCATTTTACTTGTACTCCTCTGAAGAAAAAAAAAGAAATATACTAGCAAAAAAAAATGTTTTTTTTAATGTCGGAATATTTTAAACATTTTTGTGGGTTTACTGTGTATTTTAAAATTCAATCATGAAAACGATTATTGCCCCAATATGCCTGTGCGAAACGCGAGCGTAAATTTTGCCATTTAATTACCTGAAAGAACAACATGTTATAATATTTAATGTTTGAGCGATAAAAATTTATTTCATTTAAATCTTTTAAGCGCGAAGCGTGAGCAGAAATTTGGCATGAAATGATGCCAAAAGGAGGACAGTTTGAGCACTTTTGGCCACCTTTTTTTTTTAACAACTTCAATTTTTAGAAAATGCGAGCGCAAAGCACGAGCAGAATCTTTGGCATAAAATTTAATTAC
>CALNVZ010000174.1:72089233-72249726 GCA_940671915.1 Paracentrotus lividus
CAATTAAAAAAAAAAATGAAATTATGAGTCATTTAATAAGAGCTTTTCCTTTCAGCTTCATGCTCGCATTTCAAATTCAAGGGAGGTGAATATCATCTTGTTAGTTAGGAATATAAAAAAAAAGCAAATGTGCTTTAAATGCACAGCCTCCATGTAAGTTTTAAAAAATGTAAGCAAAATTTTCGGCTCCCGCTTCGCGCTCGTAGAGTTTTCATAAAAAGTCCCATTGACTGATTCCTGACTCCAAAAGTGAAGTAATAATTATAATGTTAAATTTTCCGCTCACGCTGTAATGAGACTAATCTTTACACACGCTTCGTGTTCACAACATATTTTGGTAAATGGGAGGTTATCATTACCTCGTAGAGGAATTAAAAACTTTTTAAAGAAAATCATGAGTTAAATAAACTGCCTTCGGGTAGTTATAAGCCAAAATTTTCGGCTCGCGCTTCGCTCTCGCAAGGTTTGCTGTTTTAGAAAAGGTCCACTTTTCAATTTTCGAACCCCCCCCCCCCGGAAAAATCCTAGTTACGGGCCTGAAAACATACCCTAAATGGCGTAAACACCGTGAAATTTTTATCCCAAAACAACAAAAACACCCCTATTTTTATGAAAATGGCGATTGAAATTAAAAAAAAACACCGCTATTTTAAGAAAAGCGTCGACACCGCCGAAAGGCTGAAAACAGACCCTTTTCGACGCTTTTTGGGGACACGCATGCGTAGTCTCTGCGACTCGGAAAATCATAAACGTTTCCGATATTTTTTTTTTCGTTGCAGAGACGTCTCCGAGAGGTCTCACCCCCCCCCCCCCCCCCCCCCCTCAAGACTAGTCTCAAATCCGTCTCATGGCACGTGGGATGCCAACATTATATAAATAGTAAATAAACCCCTAGATCTTTGACCTTGCCTAATCTGGTTTTATCTTTGCAAATGTTTGCCAAACTTTTGGTGCTAATTAGGCTATTGTGACGTATATTGTCGCACCGCGTATCTATTGTTGTGCGCACCGTTTCACTGTTATTACGCGCTTGCGCAACAAGGCAATCGATTTCACCATTCATTTTAACACAGGTAAAAACCGTTCAATAATAAACCCGTTCAATATTATATAAATAGTGCATGCTCTACATTGCAACATACTAGATTATGTGCACGACAAATACTAAATTATCCCGAGGGCACATTTATTTCACCGAGGCCGTAGGCCGAGGTGAAACAGATGTGCCCGAGGGATAATTTAGTATTTGGAGTTCACATAGTCAGTAATGTTGCATTAATAGATGCATGCACTATTTATTATAGTAAATAGACCCCTAGATCTTTGACCTTGCCTAATCTGGTTTTATCTTTGCAAATGTTTGCCAAACTTTTGGTGCTAATTAAGCTATTGTGACGTATATTGTCGCTCCGCGTATCTAAGTTTATCTATTGTTGTCCGCACCATTTTACTGTTATTACGCGCTTGCGCAACAAGGCAATCGATTTTACCATTCATTTTAACACAGGTAAAAACCGTTCAACATAACAAAAAACCGTTCAACATTATATAAATAGTGCATGCTCTACCATGCAACATACTAGATTATGTGCACGACAAATACTAAATTATCCCGAGGGCACATTTATTTCACCGAGGCCGTAGGCCGAGGTGAAACAGATGTGCCAGAGGGATAATTTAGTATTTGGAGTTCACATAGTCAGTAATGTTGCATTATAGATGCATGCACTATTTATTATAGTAAATAGACACCTAGATCTTTGACCTTGCCTAATCTGGTTTTATCTTTGCAAATGTTTGCCAAACTTTTGGTGCTAATTAAGCTATTGTGACGTATATTGTCGCTCCGCGTATCTATTGTTGTGCGCACCATTTTACTGTCATTACGCGCTTGCGCAACAAGGCAATCGATTTCACCATTCATTTTAACACAGGCAAAAACCGTTCAATATAACAAAAAAACCGTTCAATATAACAAAAACCGTTCAATATAACAAAAACGTGAATGACACGTGACATCATTTCAACCAATCACAACTCTTAAAACACTACCACTATTTACTATAACAAAAAAGCGTTTAACATACCAGAATGTTGAACGACACGTGACACCCTTTCAACCAATCACAGCTCGTAAAATACTACTACTATTTACTATAACAAAAACCGTTCACTATAAAAAAAAAAAACGTGAATGACACGTGACATCATTTCAACCAATCACAACTCTTAAAATACTACCACTATTTACTATAAAGCTATAAAAGCTGTGTGAAATGAGAAGAGACGTCTCCGCGACTCGTCTCCAACCCATCTTAAACCCATCTCAAACTAGTTCCAAACCCGTCCCATGACAAGTGAGATACTAGTGAGGCTTTGAGTGTGTAGACCTGCGCGTTGGCACATATCCAGAAAGGACTTATTGTGACCTTTTTAACAGCGTCCAAATATTAAAAGGACATGTTTCTTTTGTTGCTCAGTATTTTTGCTAAAGCCACCCACTCAAAACCGAAAAACGCAAACTTCACATCGTCTCCACTCGAAGACATACAAAGTTCAACATAAATCGCAAATTTGATATCGCTGTAACCTCAATATCAGTAAGATTATAAAGTGACTACGCTATTTTATTTACTGTAGTATATGCAATGGTTCTTTAAATCTGTATCGAAACCAATGACACAATTAATGTTTACCTATTCTTTTTTATTTCAGATTTGAATCCAATCTAGGACGATGTCAGGATCAACCAAAATGGTCACGTCTAGCGAAGCTTTAAACTTTGTTGAGCGCGTCTTGGGTATGTCTTCACCATCTACCCATATAAAGACCAATCCATTGAACTTTCTAGATAACCTTGCTCGAGCTTGGTTGCACCAAATTCCGTTCATGTCTGTCAAAGGAATGGCCACGCCCCATCACTTAAGGCATCTACCTACTGTAGCCGAGATGAAACAAGATATCATGGTCGACAAGATCGGCGGGCTTTGTTACCAGCACAACGTCATCTGTTCCATTGTCCTTCAGGCTTTGGGTTTCAATACCACGCTCATGGCTTGTGACATTGGCTTACCCAGTGACCACGCTGCCGTTATCGTCCATAACGTGACCAGTCAAGGCAGCAAACACCTCGTGGATGTAGCAAACGGAAATCCGATGTTTCACGCAGTTCCCTTCGACTTCCCAAACGAGTCGCCTGTGTACCATGACTCCTTCCTGCGCTATAAGTTTACCCGCCAAGGTGACGTCATACATTGCTTGTATCAGGTCGAGGGTCACCCCGCCAAAGACTCCTTTCGCGCTGACAAAATCATCGATGGATGGTTCCCATTTATAGTCATGCACGTTGAGAAAGAAATTGAGATGTCTCACTTTGCACCGAGTATGACAAAAATCTACACCGTCGTTGGTACCTCACCTTTCCTAACAAGTGTCAGATCCACGGCGTTTCCCAATGGTCGCTTCGTTTGCATCAACAATTCCACTTTGCTGCTAGAGAACGAGACTGGATTCGTTACTAAGTCCTATTTCAAGTCACGTGAAGAACTTAAAGATGCCTATACCCGTTATTTCCCTCAATTTTCCGAGGCGATGATTGATGATGCATTGAATGATGAAAATGTTAAATTAGATTACGAAAAGGGAATAAATAAATAATTATATCGTAAGCAATACACTCTCTATGATTGGTGGTTTGATTGTAATGACGTAATAGTTGACAACTGTCATGAAGTATATCCATTTTGTTTAATCCACTCAAAATAATTTCCTGAAGAATGCCTCCGCGGTTATAAATTTGATAAATAGATTTTAGCCCAGAGTAGCTAGTCGACATTGTTGATATAATCACACACACAGAAAAACGTGAAATTGTTTAGACTTTATTAATTTATTTTAACGGATATCTAGTAGATATTATACAGAGTAAGTCGAAAAAAAGTTCTTTCATTTTGTAATCGTCTTGTTAGAGGTATTAATATTTATTTTAATCATGGATTTCAATATATATCTTGAGTCATCCTTCCAAAATGTTTGGTTCCCCTTTCAAATGGGCCTCAAGTGCATGAGTGCAAAATATCATTTGCACCACCTGGGTGACGAATAAAACACATTATGACATTCTTTATAACTTATTTGGAATCAGAGAGACACACACAGGAACACGCTAACACACACAATTACTCGCATTCAAGGCCTTCCATTACAGGCTTTGATGAACTCAGTCAATCATGGCTCATGTTATTTGGTAATCTGCTACGCACCATAATTGTACTCAATACTCGGATCGGGTTGGCACCTAGAGTTTCTTTATAAAATTATAGATTCACGAATCACGGTTATATGTTAATTATTTATTGTGATGCATTATATGATTAATTTCTCTACTAAAATTCATTGTCCACTGTTGTGGTTTATTTATCAACAGTGGACCCAAATGTGTAAGGTCATGTGTCACATGTTGGGCTATAGTAAAAGGGTGGAGGCGTTACATTTTGGAGGAAAAATGATCACATTTTTTCACATAGCATGAAAATGATGTACATTTATGAGTTGTGCAATAACTCACATTGTAGATAAATTATCAGGCTATATGTCTGTGAAGTTTCAGCTTTGTTATGCTCATGGTTTTTAATACAAATATAATTTGAGTGGAGTAGGGTAAGGGGTGGAGGATCCTACGGTGGAGGCACGTGTTAAGCATAAAGTGCGGTATGGTATGTCATCAAAACATCTCCCGTGCGACTGAAACGCCCATTTTGATATTTTGCATTTTTGGGTCCATTAGGATCCAAGCTATCAGAAATTGATGGGGTTCAAATTTTCAGACCCCTCCTTCATTTTCTGGGGGCCCTTTAAAGGGCGCCATATTGGCCATTAGAAAAATTTGTGCATTCCTCCTCAAATCAAATTTTCCTTACATTTTTAATCTATATGACCAGAAATGTCAATAGTTCATTATCAGTGACATTTCATCTTAACAGTTTATTATTATTTACCATAATGGGGCTCATTGAAGAATTATGACAACAAAATTAAAAATAAAAATGAATATGTTGAAAAACGAGTCAATTTTTCTTTATTTTGGGCTAAAATTTTGCAATTAAAAGACACTTTATGAATATTCAGTGGTATAGTTGAAGCACATATATCATACACCATCAACATAACTATATTTGACAAGTTAAATGTAAAAAAAAATCAGCCCTAATTATCCCTGGAATCATAATTCAACAGCAGAGGGCGCCATAAACATTTGGAAAATAATTAAAATTCTCTCAAAATCATACTTTTGGACGCTTTAAATGCATGAACAGAAAGAGACAAAATTAGTTCATATATTACAGTACTTTCCACATGCGTAAATAAGGCAATATCGTGCATTCTTCTTTGTTACTTTTATTATGCCCCCCCCCCCGTCACGCCTGCCGGTATCACTACAAGTTGCAAATTTACTTTGTATGGATAACTTCTCATTATATTAAATTGTTCATGGATTGATCATGGAGGACTCTTTCTTCCATGTGTTGACACTTCATACAATGCAAGGTTTTGTACAAACAAAAACTACAAACAACAAGGAAAAACTAAATAACAAAAGCAAGCAAACAAAAAGCTACCATATCTAAAATTGGAATCATTGCTGTATCATTCGGTGTCGGTTTCACAAGCATATTTTAAAGACACGGATTACTTTTTAACAGCCGGAAGGTGATTCAAAATATTTCAGTTGCATACCCCCCCCCCCCCCCCCCTTGAACCAACACTTCTAACTTGGCCTCTTCGTGTACTGCTTAATTTGAAATTGATATGACAGTACCGTTTACTCCCAACACATAAAAATTAACAAATATGTTCATGCATAGGTTCGAACCCCCCCCCCGCCTCTGCCTAAAAAATTAAATATATATATTGAGGGGACTCAGATATCATTGAGCCCCGTAAATATTTTTGATGACATATGTACAGTATATCGAAATATATATAATGCTTGAAACCTTTTCTTTCTTTTCTTTCTTTTCTTTTGTTTGTTTGTTGTTGTTGTTGTTGTTGTTTTGTTTTGTTTTGTTTTTTTGGAGGGAGGGGGAGGGAGTCTCAGATATCATTAAGCCCCTCCAATAACATTATTGAGAAATCAGTGACCCCTCTTCTAATTTCTTTTAATACAGCTCACATTTCGCGTCTCTGTTGACATAATATCAGGTTTCTGATTTGCACTTGAATTGCATTTTTAAAATAGATACCACAGCAGGGGTCTGAGCCCCCCCCCCCCTCCCTCTACTATCTTGGTTGGGGCTGAATACTATGAACCCCAATGTTTGAGGGGGCATGGGTATTATTGAGCCCCTCCCCTCCTTGTCCCCTCCAATTTGTTTGGAAACATGAGATACATTTCACATCTCTCAAATAACATCCTTTTAGCCCACTCTGCGCTTTCGCGAATTTTTAAATTTAGTTGTTTCTTTTTTCTTTTTTCTTTTTTTGTTTGTTTTTTTGTTTGTTTGTTTGTTTGTTTGTTTGTTTTTGTTTTTTTATAGGAACCAAAGGGTCACTACTATTTTGATTGGGTATCAGCCTTTGAGCACCCCCGTTGTTTGTGGGTTGGGTCTTCATTATCATTGAGCCTTACCAAGGGCATCCCCCTATCGGTTGGGGCTTAGCCATTGAACCCCTTCTCCCTTTGTAGGAGGCTGCGATATTACTGAGCCGCTCTCCCTGCTCCCAATTTGCTATAAAACTCACTTGTCAGGTCTATCATCAAGATCATGACTTTTATTTTAAGCTCGCCCTGCGTGCTAAAATGCCTTTAGGTTAATCATTTTTGATAGGAACCAGGGGGTTCCTTACTTTAACTTTGTTGGGGCTCACCTATATTTTGGGGGCAGGGGCTTCATATCATTGAACCCTCTTGCTCCCAATTTGTTATAAAAGGTTTATTTTTATGAAATTATTTGCTCGCTCTACGAGCTCGCATGACTTAATGTTTAAACCGCCTAACTATCTCGGATTTGGACTTAGCTATAGTCAGGCGCGGATCCAGGGGGAAGCAGCGGGCCCGTACCCCTCCTAAAAAATAAATAAATAAAAAAAAGGGGGAACAAATAAGACTTGCTGATACGATTGACCAACATAACCTTTTTGGTGGCTGAAGGCCGAAAAAATTAACACCTACTAAACTCCCCCCCCCCCTGCCGCTTATCGCACGACCAGCGAAAAATTGATGTTTTTGCTCGCTCGGTGTGATGGAAAAAAAAAAAAAAAAAAAATGGGTGTACAAACATCCGAAAATCCAATGTTGATACTGATAGTCAAGGGGTACTAGTATGTGTTTGTTGAGGGGGCGTGCGCACAAGATGATACAATTATTATTCTAAACCAAATTCTTGTCCTTCTTTTCGAGTTAAAAAATGCAAGAACTGGCTGATCAAGGATTTAGAAAATACGGGGGCTCATCCCGAAAATTTGGAAAAATAGGGGAAGCAGCCGAACATATTCAAATTTAACATGTACAGTCAATGAGTGGTTTTGAAATTATAGAGGGGGTGCGCGTACCCTGCGCCCCCGCCTGTATCCGCCACTGGCGTCGTAGCATCTTAATGAAAGAAATAGTATCCGCATCCTTGTAATTTTTTATGTGAAATTTCAAGCAGGCGATGAGTGTAGGGCGGCAAATACCATTCGTAACAAAACAAAACAAAACGTGCGATTTTAATAAACTTTATTTGTAAAAGTACTATACAGTCTGTGTCAAAAAAAATGGTACAGTCGGGGAAAAAATCATTTAGGTGTGAAATCTTTTCATATAATGTGTGTTTGTGGTACCAAATTAAAGCCAAAAGATTTTTCTTGCTGATGCGCTTTGTCCTGTATAATTTGCTCTCGTAAAACAAAAGTTATGCTAAGTTTTGTGCGACGAGGAACAAATCGAAATTACGCACTTCTATTGTTCTGGAGCGCTGAATTCACGGTCATTATGCGAAATCGTACACAAAGGCATGGGACGGCGTGCGAAAAATGGATTTTTCTTGATTGTAGAAAATTAGTCATATCTCAAAAAATACTGCACCAAATGTGTTAAAAAAAATTGCTTTATGAAAATAACAAACAATACCACGTTGATATTAACCTTCATACTATAAAAAAATGTTTTCCAACTGTACCATTTTATTTGACACAGACTGTAGTTCTAAACTTTCTTTTATTTTTGAATTATCCATGCATTTAGAGTGACCAGAAGGTGATATTTAAGAGTATTTTTTAAAACTTTATCAAAATATGTTTGTCGCCATCTGTTGTCGAAGTAACGTTTATATCTGATAAAAGACTAAATTTGGGTATATTTTTACCTTAAAAGGTTGAAATAGCCATCTAAATGGTATGTGACAATTGTTACTCATTTATTTCAATGTTTAATACCATTTCAACTCATTTTTTGACATCCTAGCCGGAAATAAAATAAAAACGCCATATTTTTCTCAATTTTATACTTACGCCATTCATTTTTCACAATTCTTTTGTCATTTGGGACCCCTAACCTGTATAGAAAGTAAATTTTGATGATGTAATATTATTCAGTATGAATTTCTTTGAAATTCTGGACAACTTAACAGGGAAATTGGCGGAAGAATTTTGAATTAGGGAGGAAGACACAACATTCATATATTGGGCCAAAATGGCGCCCCAAAAAGGCCCAATAAGAAATGAAGGAGGGGTCTGAAAATTTGAACCCCATCATTTTTGGATGAGTGGGACCCTCAAGAAGCCAAATCCACCAAAATATCATTTTGGGCAAGTTAGTCCTACGCAATGACATAACATAACCCACTAATAGGGAATTCCCATTTTGGTTACTTTTTAATTCTTTGTTGCATTATATCTTTCCAGTCAATTGGTCTTATGGGTTGAGAGATATATCATTCTCTTTGGAATTTATCTGGTTCTAGACAAATACAAATTATATTTTTCGAAAGTTATTTAATCAATTAATTAATCAATTAAAACATACTTAATGCACATATCCTCATAGACAATGCATAGGAGGCATCGAAAATTGCCACGTGCAATTTTATAACAATAATTGTGCTTTTTCGCCATTTTCTTTGCGTACATGTAGATACACAATTAAATGGAAACATATTTCTTGCAATGAACATTGTTTGAGTTGTAATCCAAGTGTAAAAGAAGGATTTATGCCTTTTTTGCACTATTTAATTTTCTCCTTGTTGACACCCTGTAGCGCGGTTAGAAAACATAATTTTGCGTTACAAGTTTATATATTTTAGAAGCATAGTGTCTTATTAACACAATCCAAGATGATTCATTTCATTTGGTACAAAGATCAAGAAATTATTCGCCAGTAAAATTGTGAAGTTTTTAAAACCATTTTGCCCTGTAACACTCTGTATAGCTTTTATGACACACCCTATACAGGCACAAAAATATGTTAATCATCTTCCTTACAATCTCTGCTTTAAATAAATATAAACTTTTATACGTGTCTGACTCACACTAAACTAAGAAACTAAAGATGTTTGATTGTGGCAATGTACATTTCTACAAATTTTTGGACATGTAACGCATTTTGCACCCAACTCATGACATATGGCCGTAACGTTGTCTATTTTCTATCGACATAAATAATAATCTATTTGAGAATTATAGAAGATAGTTTACTTTGATGTTTAAAGATTTTAATATATTTCATCACATGGAAACAGAATAAATGAGTATTGAACAATATTCAATTCAATTCAAAAGTAAATATATAAGGAAAATTCTAGTAAAAAGCTCTTTTCGAAACCACCCTTATCGACATTGCAAACTTTTCTAACGACATTCGTGATCTATTTTTCATATTTAAAAAAGGGGATGTGTTGTTGTTGTTGTTGCAAGTAATAGTATTAGAAGAGAACGTAAAAAGACTGTTAATGTTGAGCCGATGATAATGCAAGGAGGAATGTAAGAATGATATTTGCATTGAACGAACAAAAAGTCAGCTATACACTTTTATTTCATTAAGAGCTGTACATACGAGAACTCTGAAATTAGGGTAGTATACTGTATTTCAAAATGAACACGATGAAGGGGCGTCTTTGGCCTTTAGTTAGAGGGCAACGAAGGATTATAAGAAGCCATGGGAATGGATATCAAGGTCCCTCCTCCTATCTTCTTTTTTTTCCCCAAAATATCTCTTTCAGTATACGCTTCATGTTTTTGAGATCATGCAAAATGAAGAAGGGATCGCATCTTTTTGGATACCATGGCTATAGCCGTAGTTATCAGTAATACACATGAGATGGGGTTGGTTCTGATTTTCCGCATTGTTTAGCAAGGTTATCCGCTGACAGAATCTCTATCCAATAACCATCAGGATCTTGGATGAAGGCTAGACCTTTCATGGGACCTGAAAATAGAAGGAGAATAAAAAATAACACCACAAAGGTTTCAGGCATTATATCGCAATACCTATACCCCAAGAATATCTGAGCGGTAATTAGATATTGAATGCTTTCCTACAGAATGAATGTTGGCAAAGATTCGAACCTCCAACTTTTCGATTGCATGTCATTTGAAAGATAGAAGAAGAATGTTATTTTGTGAAAAAATATATTTATTGCCAGTAAAATAAATTAGATAAAATTGAGAAAGAACAGTTATGAGGGGTGTCGACGAAGGCAAATATGTATAAATCGTTATTTATATTTTTTTAAAGAATTGAGAAAGTAAATTGGAAAGTGGGAAATAGGCTATTTGGGAATAACGATGTTATAAGCATGTTAGGCCTAAGTGGACAAAGGTTATATACGGCACTTGAGATTGAAACCGATGAAATGTCTGGTTTTGTTTACTCCATAATTTATATATCTACTGTGATGTTTGTCTCTCAAGATTATTGCATGCATGATTATGTTGCACAACTATATTTAGCAAAGAATGAAAGAATACATTTTCCTCCTAAATTTTCAAGTGCTGCCGTAGACCTTACCTACATCAGGTTTCATGATGAATTTTACTCCTAGAGTCTGAAATCGTTCACAGGCAGTATAAACATCTGGCACTGACAATCCTATATGACCTGAAATAATATAATAGTAGCATTACATTAAAGCAATTTCTAAATACTATTTCATTGTCTTCTTCGGCAAGACGAGGGGTGTCAAACTGGAGGAGATCCGTGATTTGCAAAGTAAGGGAGCACTTTCCTTAGGATGTGATTTCTGTAAAGCCCACTGCAGCCTCGCTCAGTGGTGAATGATGGTAATGGTGTTGTTGGTATTGGCAGTGGTTGTGATGGTGGTGGTGGTGATGGGGGTGGTGGTAGTGATGGTGGGTGTGGTGATGATGTGGTGGTGGTGGTAATGGTGATGTTGGTAAGTGGCGGCGGTGATGGTGATGGTGGTGATGGAGGTGATGCAGGAGGTGATGTCGTGTTGGTATATAATGGTGGTGTTGGTAATGGTGGTGTCGGTAGTGGTGGTGGTGATTGTAAAGGTGAGTCAATTAAATGAAATCAATTAAAGGTCATGTTTAAAGTTATCACGCGGAGCATATGATCAGATCTGCATTTACACAATTTTGAGAATGAAAATGAGATTGAACATACTTACCGAAACCTTGAGGTTCCTCATTTCCATTATGGTAACCCTTAAAGGTTTCGTCCATGTCAGTGCCATAGATACTTCAAAAGAAGGGAAATTAAAAAAACAAAATGGTTAAATCCTACATTACAAAATATATTGTGTAAGATAATACATTTTAAAGTGTATAAAATAACGGCAATTCCTAATTCACAATTATTTTATTTAAAAACAAGAAAAGACCTAAATCCACCCTATTCTGACAGTCTCTCAAGTGAACCGAGTAGGGGGTGGGGGAGGGGGGGGGGGTGGTCAATCTCCAGCGAGGAGAAAACATACACCTGCTATAAGCTCTATTTTGGATGCATTCATTATCTTGTATCATTGCCAAGTTACGTTCTCCCAATCACAATCGCGTATATCAAAACAAAAATCAAGAACAATTATTATTAACAGCCCATTATTATTGTTTTAATGTACATTTGACCCTTCTCTGTTTTGCATAACAAAACTTATTAATTCAAAGAAAAAAAAATTATTTATGAATATGAAACTGAATATGTTGACATACTATCTGAGTTCTATTGTACCAGGCTGCATAAAAGTCCAATGGATTCTCTTAGTCTCATCCAGTGGAATAGTAGACTCCTCTGCATAGCCCAGGAAGAATAATGAAAACTTTCTCTCAGGGAAGTCCAGTCTGGTGAATAGTCTAAACAAATGAGAGAAAATATACGAGGTCGATTTTTTTATCATGAAACTACCATAAATGCAATGGTGGAAATCGGCATACAAATTATTTGAAGCCCAGGCCAATGCCCGATATGAAAAAACAAAACAAAACAAAACAAAACAAAACAAAACAAACAACATCCTGCAACCACTTGGCCGCTGGGTCAGTGGTGTGACAATTAATTTGTTTTATTCACCAAAGTCGTGTCCAGCTTAATATCTTGAATAAACTTTTATATATTTATACAGGTATACACCAAATTATACCAGGCAATGAATAGATCTACAACTAAGACACAGTAGTCGTAGCTCACTTCCCATGAGGCGGGTTTAAGATGTCTTGGAATGTCTCGTAGACGTTTTCGAGTCTCCGCGATGTCTCATGAGTCGTGGGAAATTTAACGTGTTCATATTTAAGAGATACATCTCTCTTTCTCTCTACGTAATATCTTTGGAAAACGATTCAAACTGAAAACACTGAAACCATCGACTAACCTCATGCCTAACACACGTGTGTAAAAATCGAGGGATTTACGTGGATCTCGAATACGAAACATAGTTTGCTGCATGATGAAACCCTACAAAAATGTGGAAAAGAAATCACAACAAATCATATCAATTCTAATTCACTGATAACACCCTTAAAAAAAAAATTAAAAAAATAATAATAATAAATAAAATACGAGTCGTCGTCGCTTGATGAAGTTTTTTTTTTTTTTTTTTTTTTTTTTTTTTTAAACCAGACGATCATACCGTAGGCCTCATATTTCATCATCGATGGCTTAATATATTAGGGGCTTGGGAGCTGCAGCCGCCCCCTAATTTTTCACGCCTCACTCAGAAGGGGTCAGTGCGGTCTCACTTTAGTAAATTCATTGTTTAGTCCCCCCCCTTCTCCCCATTTTGTTTTTTTGGTTACGTCACTGTGCCACATAGTGCAAATCACAATGGAAGACTGCATGCCCCAGTATTTTAAGCTAATAGGCCAACTAACTCTTTTGAAAGGGACAATCTTGCATTGTTGCATTGTACGTGTGTTCACTTATGCACATCAATCTAATTTAGTTGTTACCATACATGGTTGACATGAAGAATCATTTTTTTCTATTTATTTATTTATTTATTTTTTAAATTAGAGGGACTTGCTTTCTTGTTGTCATATAATATCAGCGCATTTATACCTTGATTTATAAATATATTACATTTCAACTACCATTACCTAGTTATAACAACCGAAGAGATACGGTGTCCCTTCTACTACTTCACGTGAAAATTTAAATAACGTTGCAATCTGAGAAAAGAGAGATTCAGCCACAAGTGTAGCCCCGCATGAAAGTTTACATGCATCTGACATGCATACAATAAAAATATATTCAATGTATGTAAATAATTCGAACCTTTGTAGACGGATCTGATACGGCACAGTACTGACTAACCTCTTCCTTTGGTAAGGAATTCACAGGCTCAGCCATAGTTAGAGGTATACAGCAAGGGCGACAACGATCATATATAATTATAATACTTCTCCAACTACATTCCAATCACAGCAAAATAAATACCAATAGTCAAGTCATACACGAAGGCTATACAGCTTCCCACTCCGCATATGGTTAATGGCTGATATCTGCAAATCATATCATCCACATCCGTATTATTTTAGTGATATACATGTATATATATATATATTGCAGTGGAATGGTTAATTTTCATATTTGTATAGCTGACTGAATCTGATTGAAATTCATTTCAATACTCGAGGCCGCCTATAGTACTTATAGTCTTTCATTTCAGACCTTTCTCCGATGTCTCTTATCCAAATTAATTCCCCTCTATTTCATTCTCTCTCTACATTAACCTCCCCAGTCCTGCATCGCTCCGACTTTATTATTCCCTTCGTTTTATTCTTTCTCAGCATCAACCCCTTACCTTCTCTCTCTCCTATATCACTCTCTTTATTTTACCGATTTCTCCTTTTCTCTTTTTGCAACCACTCTCTTTTTATATCTCTTGTAATCTCCCTATCTTTATGTAACCCTCTCCTCCTTTCTCTCTCTGTATTTCTGGCTTATGCTAAAGTGTAGCGTTGTGGCGCGGCGCGGCGCGTTGAAAAGTGGAAATAATCGACGAAAAAAAAATTAGGTGTCTTTAAAGCGTCCAACGAAAAAAGGAAAAGATTCTGGATCGATTTTAGTGAAATTTGTGGAAATGATTAGTTGGCTTATGCTAAAGTGTAGCGTTGTGGCGCGGCGCGGCGCGTTGAAAAGTGGAAATAATCGACGAAAAAAAAATTAGGTGTCTTTTAAAGCGTCCAACGAAAAAAGGAAAGATTTCTGGATCGATTTAGTGAAATTTGTGGAAATGATTATCATTTTTCGGACTCGAGACTTTAGCTTAAGCCCTTGTGTGGGATTAGTGTGCATGTGTGTGTGTGTGTGTGTGTGTTTGTGTGTGTCAAAAATTGTGTGACTAATAGTTCCAAAACGATGAAAAGTTCGGTCGATCCTGTTTACGGCTATCGACAGCTATCGAAATTGGCAGCAATCAGAAATCGCGATGGGCTAGTCCTGGTCCACTCCTGGAGAGCGTTTCATGAAAGGACTTGTGTTTTATCCGACAAACTGTTATAAGCTACTGAAATGCTTGCATCTGATTGGCTGAAAGCAAATTTGTCGGATTAAAATGTCTGACAAGTCCTTTGATGAAATGCCCCCTGGTCCTGGTCCACGTACACATTGTTTATTGCGAATTTCAATGAAATTTACCATGAAAGTATAAGGCAGTATAAAGCCTATGTAAGGTCACGGCTCTATTATGTCAAAATAAGACAATTCTAAACTTTTCTACCATTATTTTGCTAGTAAATTTCAAACACTTGTTTTGGGTCCCAGATTCGAGTCCCAGCCATGGAATTAATTTATTTCCGCAAGAAATTCATTTATATTGTGCTGCAATCGACCCAGGTACAGGTGAGGTAAATTACTGGAATTGTTTAGAAATCCTTAAATTGGCAACATATTATCAATACTATCGATTTCCGCGATAATTGCTATTTTAAAGCTATTTGACTCATTATCGACAATGAGCCAATTGATAACATAATTGAAATGATGTAGAAATAGAAGGGAAAATTCTGAGGAGGAGAAATATAAATTTGATAAACAAGTCCTGTCCCGAATGAGCCTTGCCAAGGAATATATGTGCTAATTTGTTTCACGAAATTCCCAAACATACAAACATGCAGTACACACACATACACCACACACACACACACACACACACCAACACACACAAACACACACAACACACACACACAAACACACAGACACACACACACCACGCCACACCACACAATACGTGCCAAACAATTCTGAATCTTTTCCTTTTTTTTAGGACGCTTTAAAGACCCTATTTTTTTTTTTTTCGTCGATTATTTCAATTTTTCAACGCGCCGCGCCGCGCCACAACGCTACACTTTAGCATAAGCCGTATTTCTTCTATATCTCCCTATCTTTATTCTACTCTCCTCCTTTCTCTCTCTACATCGACTCCCCTCTCTCTGTATTTCGTCTATATCTCCCTATCTTTATTCTACCCTCTCCTTCAACGGGCGTAAATCCCGGGGGGATGGGGGGGGGATGCATCCCCCCCAGATTTTGAGGAGGGGGGGGGGGTGGCCTGTACAAACATTTCCCCCCCCCCCCCCCCAGTTTTCAAGAAAGAAATGAAAAAAAAAAAAATACACTAGATAATTGTGTTATTGGTTAAAATATCGCTTTCAATAGTAAAAAATGCTTCTTTTTCACTCCAGAACCCCAAAATTTTCCTGCTCGGTCGCTATGCGACCTCGCACTAAGTAGCAAACAGTAACCTAGGTATAAAAAGGTTAGATCCAATGCACTCGTCTAGGGACAAACCTTAGGACATGGTGTTCTTGACAATCAAAAATATTGATGTAGTTGTGGACGGGCTAGGTTGGTGGAGGGCATGGGGCCTGCAGCCCACAAAATGTGTATAGCAAAGATTGTGGATATGTTTTCTATCGCTGTTATTTAATAAAGCATTTAAAGTGCATCTTCTAAGTGGATACTAAATTTTCGGCTCTCGCTGATACTAAATAGGATCTATACTGCTCACAATAATATCCCCCATTTTTAGCTTAAACATTTCGGCTCGCACTTCGCGCTCGCATTACTTTTTCCATTACTAAAATGAACAGGAATCAAGGCAGCCATTATGTATTCTTTAAAAAGACAAATTTTCTTCTTACCCCCTACCTCTCCGAATCCATTTCTCTTTAGGTCTATATGCCTCTTATCTAAAGTGTTCCCTTTTCAGAAAAAAATGCGCTTTTTTCCATCGAGACCCCCACATTCGACATATACATCCGTTCCTCCGCCTCTACTATATGTTTTTTGTTGTTTCATATTAATTCTACTCCACGTGAAATGTAAATCTAACGTATGACATTAAATCTAAACATAAAGACGCGTCCATTATTTGAGGAGGGGAAAACGGCACAATTACATTCATAAGTTTTAGTGGAATACATGCATCTGAGCGGCGCAGAAAACTATAACGCTCTACATTAATGTCAACAAAACCGCGCTACGGGGAACGACCGAATTGACAACTGCATGGCAATTATTACTTAGCTACAAAAACTCGCCTAAGGAACTTCCCTGTCGGTAAAATGTATATCAGTCGATCCGTTCGAGGAAATTTGTCATGGACATGAAATAAATAATTGAACTTTTATCATAGTTTTCGTAGGTTAGATGCTTCAGACCAGATTGGGGAAAAAGACATTTTGGCAAGCCTATAACACCATTTGGTCTAAGTGTATCAGAATCTTTATTTCAACATAGATTGATGTTCCTAACGATTATTGATATAAATAGGATCTTGTCACATCTGCGAAGACGCCGTCCACATGCGAATTGCATGTGATATGCGGAAATATTGACCCATTGAGTAAAGATTCGTTGTGATAATGTTCAAAGTGACAGGACTTTTTTTTAACCAATCGAAATGAATGTACCATATTTGGAAAGCTGAGAATTCAAGCTTTAAAACTGCTTGATCATTTAAGGTGTAATTATAATTATGCGTAATCGAGGAAGATGACTATACAGCGTATGAGCTACTTTGAGAGCAAAATTGGCCATATTTGTACAGGAATGTGATCTTACTAGATTTGAATTGACTCAAGTGACAGGACTTTTTTTCCCCTTTGCAATAAGTTAATTCCTATTTTGAAAAATTCAGACTCTTAGCGTACTTATTCAAGTTGATCATTTCTTTGAAAAGGGTAGTTGCTCGCCATAACCAAGAAACAAAGTGAAAAAACTGTGCAAATTACAAAAAAGTCTATGGCCGCGTTCGCTTTGCGTAGAGTGATAGCGCCCTCTTCCCCTTAAGTTTACAACTAGAATTGATATGTGTTTCTTTCTTCATTTTTTTTTTTTCGTGCTCACGGAGGACCTTTAATGCACAAACATATTCAATTTCAGCTTAAAAAGGATACCAAATAGGACTACTATGCAGAAATGTCTCAAACTTTTACCTTAAAATTTTCGGCTCGCGCTTCGCGCTCGCATTACTTTTTAACTTACTAAAATAAAAAGTAATCAAGACAGCCATTATGATTCTTAAAAGCATATATTCAAAGACAATTTTTTTTCGTATCCCCCAGCTCTCCGAATACATTTCTCTTTAGCGGCTTCTGATCTAAAGTGTCCCCACTTTCAGAAAAGATGTCCTTTTTTATCGAGACCCCTACTTTCAAATCTGTTCCGCCGCCTTTACTATATATTTTGATTTTTGTTTGTTTGTTTTTTCCTTTTCACCCTCGCGGATTATGACCTTTAATGCACAAACATATCCAATTTCAGCTTAAAATTTTCGGCTCGCGCTTCGCGCTCGCTAAATAGGAACTGTAATGCACAAATATCACCAACCTTTTATAGCTTAAAATTTTCGGCTCGCGCTTCGCGCTCGCATTTGTTGTTCCTTTATTAAAATGAACAGGAATCAAGGCAGCCATAAGCTGAAAATTCAAAGACAAATTCTATTCGCACGGCCCCTCCCTCTCAAATCCGTTCCGCCGCCCCTGCTAAATGGGTATTAAAAACGTTCCTTGTGTCACTAGTGCTTGTGTATGCCATACAAGATCGCGACAAGTTGGTAAGTTATTTCGCTCATCCCCCCCCCCACTCCTCGACACGGATTTACGCCGTTGTCTCCTTCCTTCTCTCTCTACATCGAATCCCCTCTCTTCGTATTTCTTCTTATCATGTAACATAATTGAAGACGAAATTTGCATCGGCTCCCCTCTCTTTGTATTTCTTCTATATCTCCCTATCTTTATTCTACTCTCCTCCTTTCTCTCTCTACATCGACTCCCCTCTCTCTTTATTTCTTCTATATCTCCCTATCTTTATTCTACCCTCTCCTTCCTTCTCTCTCTACATCGAATCCCCTCTCTTTGTATTTCTTCTATATCTCCCTATCTTTATTCTACCCTCTCCTTCCTTCTCTCTCTGCATCGACTCCCTTCTCTTTGTATTTCTTCTATATCTCCCTATCTTTGTGTAACCCTCTCATTCCTTCTCTCTCTGCATCGACTCCCCTCTCTCTGTATTTCTTCTATATCTCCCTATTATATCTTTATTCTACCTTCTCCTTCCTTCTCTCTCTGCATCGACTCCCCTCTCTTTGTATTTCTTCTATATCTCCCTATCTTTATTCTACCCTCTCCTTCCTTCTCTCTCTGCATCGACTCACCTCTCTTTGTATTTCTTCTATATCTCCCTATCTTTATGTAACCCTCTCCTTCCTTCTCTCTCTGCATTGACTCCGTTCTCTCTGTATTTCTTCTATATCTCCCCATCTTTACGTAACCCTCTCATTCCTTCTATCTCTGCATCGGCTCCCCTCTCTCTGTATTTCTTTTAAATCTCCCTATCTTTATGTAACCCTCTCCTTGCTTCTCTCTCTGCATCGACTCCCCTCTCTTTGTATTTCTTCTATATCTCCCTATCTTTATTCTACCCTCTCATTCCTTCTCTCTCTGCATCGACTCCACTCTCTCTGTATTTCTTCTATATCTCCCTATCTTTATTCTACCCTCTCCTTCCTTCTCTCTCTGCATCGACTCCCCTCTCTCTGTATTTCTTCTATATCTCCCCATCTTTATGTAACCCTCTTACTCCTTCTCTCTCTGCATCGACTCCCCTCTCTTTGTATTTCTTCTATATCTCCCTATCTTTATTCTACCCTCTCCTCCTTTCTCTCTCTGCATTGACTCCCTTCTCTCTGTATTTCTTTTAAATCTCCCTATCTTTATGTAACCCTCTCCTTGCTTCTCTCTCTGCATCGACTCCCCTCTCTTTGTATTTCTTCTATATCTCCCTATCGTTATGTAACCCTCTCCTTCCTTCTCTCTCTGCATCGAATCCCCTCTCTTTGTATTTCTTCTATATCTCCCTATCTTTATTCTACTCCCCTCCTTTCTCTCTCTGCATCCACTCCCCTTGCTCCCCTCTCTCCTTTATCTCCCTCAGTATCTTTTTTTTCTCTCTCCTCCCTTCTCTCTCCACTCCTACTGATCCCCTCCCCCCTCTCCCTCTCTCGTGTGCGCGCTCTCTCTCTCTCTTAACATGGATCTCACTCTATTATCATAACATTAATGCAAATCTCTTTGCATATTCATCTTTTGCCAAAATATTTTGGATTATAACAATAATCATGTTTCCACTATCTCAACTCAAAGAATATCAATTTTATTCATATCAAATTGACTTGCAATGAACAAAAGATTTCATCCATTTACTGCAGGTTGATTGTCATAATACAATACAAATTGTAAACATAAATTTCAGGTCTACTCTCTTTTCCTACCAATTGCATTCTTAATATGAAAAAATGAAACATGCTATTTATGAAATGCCAATAAATACTGAAATCATAATTGCCTCCAATTGATATATTCATTAATATGTAGAAAATCAAAGCCCATTTTAAACATAAAGTAGCTCAGCTGGATTATTAAATATCCACATATAGTTTCAAACTCACAGACCATGAAAATGAATGCAACAAAATCAAGCCTTTTAAAACGGAACATGTTTGAAGCTCTTTCCAACAGACAAATCAATATACAGTTTGTATTTTTAAAAAAGTCCATTTAAAATGGCCATATTCCAAGCTCATCTATTTTCTCTATTTATATCATGTAACAGGATTGAAGACGAAATCCTCACTTTTGTAATTATACCTTTCTTGAACCATAGATGTAAGGCATAACCGAGTAACTTGCAAACGAAGGAGACGGGTACAAATTCCAATTTTTTGCAAGTTTTGAGAAAATGATACGAGAGTGAGAAAATACTTGTAACACTTCTTAATATTAAGTTTTTACTCATGTTAAGTAATACATTTGTCTCTTTGCCTGCCCGAGTCAACTTTCATCACAATTGTATTGATTTGCTATTAACTATACAATCATATATAATAATATTCATTTTTAGTTGAATGCTGGTACGAAAAAATATTGAAAAAAATACCAAAATAGTAATACTGA
The DNA here is from genome assembly GCA_940671915.1 of Paracentrotus lividus. Classification (NCBI taxonomy): domain Eukaryota; kingdom Metazoa; phylum Echinodermata; class Echinoidea; order Camarodonta; family Echinidae; genus Paracentrotus; species Paracentrotus lividus. The sequence continues at coordinate 72,110,123 of CALNVZ010000174.1, forward strand.
TTGTAAATGCATCTGTGGGATAATTTCCAGAATTCACACCACACAACACTCCCTCCTTATATAATTTTAAAAATTAAATCAGCAAAAAAACATTCTATTTAGTGCAACCAATTGATGTGGCATTTGAAGGGTTCAACTTACAGGTTGCAATTCCAAGCATCATTATACAGTGTTTCATGAAATATACATTGAGGTATTCCATTAGATCGACACCAAAAGAGTTCCATCACTCATATCTTGGCCAGGTTAGCAGCAGATAAGATTTCAATCCAGTAGCCATCAGGATCTTGAATAAATGCTAGTCCCTTCATTTTACCTAATAATGAGAGGACAAACAAATAGAGAAAAAATAATATGTAAGCAGGATGAGACTTCTTAGACGTGTATACGTCTAGTGGATAATTAATCAGACACTAAGGATAGGGTTCTGGACGGGCCAGGACCCCCCCTCCCCCCATGAAATTCTTGATCCGCCACTGACTGCTCTATGATAATAGTAATAATAATAGTAAGACTACGTCTCTAAGCACTTTACAGACAAATTATTACTCTGGTCATTAGAATTGGTCTAACATTACTAGGTCAATTCATTCAAAAAATTGGTAATAGACTAAATATTCATTTGGGAATAAGATGAAAATACTATTAGACCATTTTGCTTCAGACGAATTGGCAATTAGACCAAGTGGTCATTGGAACAGGTGAGAATTAGACAAAGTATGTATTAGACCAAATTAATAGTAGACCAAACGGGTTTAGCCCAATGAAACAATCAAGTATTTGGTCCTGTTGCTGTTAGACCAAGTGGATATAAACCGCGTAATCAGTAAGTAATCGCCTCCCTTCTATCCATGACTAAAATATCTTACCTGCATCAGGCTTCTTGATATAGTTCACTCCTAGCTTATCAAACCTCTCACAGGCAGCATACACATCAGGAACAGACAAACCAATATGACCTGTCACAAATCATATCATAAATGGATAACATTTTATATTTGCTATTTTGACTTTTAATATTGGCATATAATAAACATTAATTTACAAACTCCGTGATGACATAAGCTGAATGAACCATGAGTGTACAATGCTTCTCATAGGATACAAATTAATAAATGACCAAAGGTATCTCTCTCCTCAGGTGGTGGACCAGATACGTTTCTGTCGTCAAAAAGATATCCAATGTGCTACACATAGTCATGGCCATTCACATAACATAGTACTGGAACATTCTTAATGTATGACGTTACATTGTTCAGATGTGCTGTCAATGGGTTAGTGATTGAAAACTCGTAATTTCATATTTTTTTATTAGATCTTCCTCAAAAATTCATTACAGTGTTTATGTCTTGAGTTTTTCTTCTTATACACAAGCTTCCAACTTCCAGTGCAAGATTAATGCCACTGTGAAGCACGTATACATGTATGATGGCCTGTGCAGGTGTATACTTTTCAGGTCTTCTAAGATTTTGATACAGGTTTTTATTATTTTTTTTTCCACACCTGATGTTTTTTTAACACTATAAAACAAAGACTACTCACCAAATCCTTTAGGTTCCTTGTTACCATTATGGTAGCCTTCAAAACTATCATCCGAGTCTGTTCCATAATTACTATTCAAATGATTGAAAAGGAAATAGAAAGACAGATAGATAGATTGACTGGTTGATGAAATGTGATGTGCAAAACATATCAAGCATATATGGCCTAATGTGAAAAAATAAATCTAAAACAACAACAACTAAATAATAATAATGATAATAATGATAAGAAAAAAAAACTAATTCATACTGCTCGTAAGTTGCAATAAGCGTTCTGACCAAAGACGTGGATTGTTTGTATCCATTGTACACAGTAGAAAGGTATACTGGTAGTCTTGAAGGGTGATTCAACATAGTAGGCCTACTGAATACGTATTTAGTAGGCCTTTATTTTGTCTCAAACAATAGCAAGGCCTACTAAATACATGTATATTTCGTAGGCCTTCTAACTTTAGTCACCCTTCGAGAATACAATGCAATTGGTCACATTCTCACACATTTTTTTTTTTTTTAAAGATTGGAATATTTAGTTTTTATCAGAGTAGATAATAATATAAAAAATAAAAAAAAAAAAAAAAAAATGAGTCCCCTTTGTCAGAGAGAGGGGGAATGTATTGATGTACATAATTCCTTACCATTAAAGCTTACTAATTTTTCAAAAACTCTACTATAATGTCACGCCTTGACGTGCACATTAGAGCATAAACTTTCTGATATCTCTACTTCTGCAATGCCTGGATAAGCTAACTAACTTCAGCCATGTGACCTCCGTTCACCCAATCATGTTCCAGGATTTAATGAGCATATTTCTTACTATGTGAGTTCTATGGTACCAGGCTGCATAAATGTCCACTTGACTCTCTCTTTCTCGTCCTTGGGAATGTCTGCTTCCTTCGCATAACCCAGGAAGAAAAGGGTAAATTGCATGGAGGGGAAGTCCAACTTCGTCAGTAACCTGTGACAAACATATTTGGAGAACAATGAATTTGTATCTTAACCTCTATTGTTACCATTCTAATTCTACTTGTGTCAAATGCATATCTGTTATTTAAAGAAAAAATGGTTTGGTTGAGACACAACTGACTTATTTCTTGCTTTACCTGCCCTTCAAACTTTGATTGTTGTAATGAAAATATTCTCAACTTCCATCTTCTTCTTCTTCTTCTTGATTCCTTTTTTCTCACTGTTCTGTTTGATTACATAATTATACCTGTATACATTTAAAGATCCTAGTTTATACATTGTTTCTTAGGGAAATTAGAATAACACTAAACAAAATCTTTACGTGAGACATAAGAAAAATTAAAAGCATCACATTGTTTTCAGAATAAATGATAAGAAATAAATCTTGTTATCTTATACTAGAAGCAGTATTCCAACATTTCGGAATAATCTTATCATAACAGACTTCTTGACTGATTAATATAGGCCTACAGCTTATTAATTACACTTTTTGTGTTATTTTGCCTGACCATTCAATATTGAATAAACAATGAACATTAGATGGATTTAAACCATGGTTATTTTGAGATTCTATTACAATTTTTTTCTCCATGAGGAGTGCCAGGTTGTAGCGAATCAGATTCAACTTAGGATTAAGGGCTGATAAAAAAAATTTGAAAACATTATATGTCTACCTCACCTCATTCCAAGAACCCTTGTGTAGAAGTCTAATGACTTTCGTGGATCTCGTATCCTGTACATTGTCTGCTGCATAATAAATCCCTGGAGAGGACAGAAGAAAGAGAGAGAGGGTGAAACATTATGGGTGGACATTCATTTGTAACTTGCCTACACAGTTATTAGCATTCCAATTGTTATTCTCTGAAAAATACTCATGTACTACAGGCAGATCCCGAACTGATTCAGAGTGATCTCATGCATTCAAATTGAAATTCATTCACTGAATTTAGATAACGCTGTGGCATGTTTTCTAATATTTTATCAGATTATATATCAGTGTCCTTTGCGAAGAAACACTCGGACCACAGAGTTATCTGAATGTCTAAAACCAAGTATAGAATCATATAGTCAGAGCATTGAAAGTCTTTGCACTCACATAAAACGTGCAATTTTATGAAAGAAAAAACACATTTAATTGGAACATTTCTTCTCAATCTTAAACTCAGCAATCCAAAAGGTAAAAATGATGAATAAACAGTTATTTTAATTTCAACAACTTTTATTAGCTAACCCGATCCAAAAGTTTAAAAATCTTGTCTAAAGAAGTTAAGTCTAAAACTATGCTCAAAATGAGTTAGGCTACCAACACAAATACCAGTATAAATGCACATACAGCTGCAAACCAACATCAGTCAATACTGAAAAATGGCTGACTGTCGCCCTCTTGGTTGCTGAGGAAACTTCTCAATAATAATTAGCGAAACCAGCTTTAAACCTACCTCAAAATAAATTAAGATAATCTATAGTCTCATTGCAATATAATTTTTCCATTAGATATTTTTAATTTTGTTTAGTAGAATTTTTAGACCCTTTTTTTTTTTATAGATCTATGCCACCTTGACTTGGCTTGAGCTGCTCAGGACACTTTTCTGCATTGACTTTCCATTGGAAGAAAACTGCTGCAGAAAGGTACTTCCCAGTGCAAGGTCAATTATGAATGGACCATGCATATTTAAAAAAAAAAGTATAAGTGTTATAAATGTTGCATTGTTCTGCACTTTTTATGGCCCTAATTTCATGAAATTTTTTGTTTCTTGCATTGACCATAGAAAATGGAAGGATGTCATTACATTGGTTCATTCTAAAATAACATTTATTTTACTGTAGTGTAGGGCCTATGGCTATGCCTATATTGAAATTTAGGAAATATAATTTTCACGAATCATTGTATTGTTTAGTTTAGGCCTACCTCAGTTGATGGGCTGGGTTCGGAGCAGCACCCAGCTACTTCTTCAGCTGGGAGAGAATTTTTGGGCTCAGTCATCGCTGTGTATTTCTCTCCAGAATCAGGCAGAGGCGAACACAAATGAATCTTTTTGAAATGAAAATGTTGGCAGTCCACGTTCCGTGAGTGACAATGCAATGATATTGCAGTTTTCCGTTGGCAAACTAGGGTACAATTTCCAAAAGGCCAAGAGCTGGTGGACGAGAGGTCACATCAACGAGACACTCGTACAGCTGTACAGACGAGACCGACATGCATAACATGTGTAAATAAGCGAGTCACGTGACAATAATAAATGTCAGGTGACATGTACTTTTCTGCATGCAGATTTTTATTTTTATTGAATGTGAATGTTATCATTGTACCTTCACAATGGCGGATTTTGATTCGGGGAAACTCCAAAATAAGGGGAACACCGTCCAAAAGCAAGTGAGTACTAAGACCATGTCCGTGATCCAAGCAGTTGAAGTCGTATTCATGAAGAAACAAATGAACAATTTAACTTTTATACCCAGTTTTGAAATTGTATGTCCTGGGGCTGGGCAGCGTTTCATGAAAAGACTTGCTTGTCGGACGTTTTATCCGACAAACTGTTATAAGCTACTGAAATGCTTGCATCCGATTGGCTGAGAGCAAATTTGTCGGATAAAATGTCTGACAAGTCCTTTGATGAAATGCCCCCCTGATCATGATGTCCGGACAGGTTGTGTGTCCGGACAAACGATTTTGACCAGCCATTTTTTGGAAAGGTTTACAAGCAATCTTTTTGTCCGTATTTTGGAACAAAACGTTAGAAAATATTCTACAGATGAAATATTGATGAAGATAAGTATTATTCAACATACATTTTTGGCTTAATCCGGGTCAAAACAAGCAGGCTTCATTTTTGTTAAGTGTCCGGACAACCAACCCCCCCCCCCCCATCCCATCCCACTCATTGCTACGAGGTTGATACGTAGTATCGACCTCGTTAACAAAGTCTTTTATATTCGGTTGATATTTTTTATGAACACTTTTTCCCACTGTTTTTATGGCAAGTGCGTCCATAAAGGATGTAAAAAATGTTCTACAGTCAGTGCTTCCATAGTCCATAATAAATTGAGCTAGGCCTGGAAAAAAAATAAAATAAAACACTAAAAAAGAAAAAACTCATCACTCGTCAGGAGAATTACCTTCCCACAGCCTCACTGCAGAGCGCCGTCATTCACTATGATAGTATGCGGCTGCGTGCGGCAATTGCTATATTGTTAAAAGAGTCGTCCCAGATCAACTCGGCCAATACCAAGAGTCCGCATCGCCACAGAGCAAGTTCTAGTTACATTGCTTGATAGTGTGCGAGCTAGCTACATGCTAGCGATTGGGCTCTACTTTCTCATCGGACCTTTACCGAATCAATAATTTGGTATAGGTAGAGTTGAATCAAGCTTCGTGTCCATAGCCAAGATAAAGTGAACTTGTTTGGACTGTTAGTCTTTTTCAGCCGTTCACAAGTTTAATAAAGATGGAGAAGCAAAAGAGACATATGCACTTGATTTTGTTTGAGAATCTATTTTGTTTTCTGTTATGTTAATAGCTTCTCTGTGGTTAGTATGTTGCTAATTACATTTATGTTTGTTCCAGTTTCGTTTCATATTTAAAGGTAGTGTCAGCCTTTTGCAGGCAAAAATATTAAATTTCGGCATAATCTGGTTATAAGTCACCAGTCCATTCACTCCCGTTCATTTCGTCAGTGGCGGAGACATCGTTCCACGCCATCGACTTTGTACACAGTGAGCGAGGAGAGAGGAGACAAATTGGTGGATATAGCCTAAATTTCTAGTTTTTAGAGGATATAGTAGTATACCAATGACTATATCTTCCCACAACATGATTAAGCTCAAATGTGTATGTTTGTCATTATATACTGTACGGTGCAAACCGCTGACTGTTAGCGCAGAGAATAATGCACGCTGATGCGCCGTGTGTATATTGCAATGTACGGTCTGTGCTGCACGCGCTGTAATATCAACGATGTTGATGGAGAGCTGGTCAAGATTGGTAGTTAGATTTTCGTTACGTATTACTGATCTAGGCAACCTATGACAGTAAGATTGAATAGACAGTATAGGTCGATCATATTCTACAGTTATGCCAAGTTGCATTAATTTTTGTAATTTGTGAAAAAGGCTGATACTACCTTTAATAACACCTATAGGGCTTGAAATAAATATCTCAGCTTTGAACAAAAACTAATTCCCGATTGAGATATCGCCGCATGGTAATCATAGAAAGTTTTGTGGCGATCTCAGCAATGAAAAACTACTCTTGGAAGTAGTACTTTGACCTTAACTTATATTTTGAATGAGCGCAAGAAGAGCTAAAAGCAGATATCTGCCCAGATTGTGTTTTCGCCATCTACGTTCATTTGACAATAGTTTGGATTTGTTACCGAAACATGTGTGTCGTCTCTGCAAATTTTATACAAACACTCATCAAAAGTGATTCAAAACAGAAGTTTGAGGTGTAAAAACAGCCGAAACGGAAGTTTAGTGAAGACCTTGGATATCCAAGAAATCATCCATCGAGAAAACGCTAAGTAAAAAACTGTATTTTTCACAATAATTATAAATTTAAAATCGAGCTCTTCGGATTTCTATGTTCTTGCCTCGCGGGCCTCCCGCTAAAGTTGCTTGCGTACCCCATCCTAGTATTTAGGCCTAGAGAGGGTCTGCTGACAATGACAATCGGTCACTGACAATTTTTAGATCTTAGACTAGTAAGGTCAATTCACAAGTGAGTTATCACCGCGAAGAGCCGTGAAGACGCACTAAAAAATTACCGGTACTCACTGCGAAGAGCTGCTAAGACCCGAGAAGAGCCGCTAAGATGCACTGAAAATACTAATCACCGTGAAGAGCCGCTAAGAGCCGAGAAGAGCCGCTAAGATGGTTAATTGCCACTACATCCAATCCCATTTCGTCCAATAGCCATTTCGTCTAATGCCAATCGGTCCAATGCCATTTGGTGCAATAGCCACTTCGTCTAAGAGCCATTTGGTCCAAGAGCCACTACATTAGACGTAATAGCCACTTCGTCCAAAAGTCATTTGGTCCAATAGCCACTTGGTCCAATTGCCATTTGGTCCAATATCCAGTTCTTCAATTAACCGTTAGTTGGGGACCAAAACCACGCGGTCCAGGAGGCATTGGCCAGTACCCCTCCCCCCCCCCGGTAATAAAAAAATGAATAATAAATAATAAATAAAAAGGGAAATACGGAGAAACGCAGGACCGATCCGATTAATATGAACCTTATCCCAATGGCGATACAAATTTAACACTCACCCCCCCCCCTTATTGCATCGCCCCTTGCCAGCGTGACAAGAAAAGAAAAAGGAGTATTTTATGACTTTGATATTTAATATTGATATTCTTTTAATATTTTCGAGGAGCTGTCTTTTTTGGTTTTTTAAAGTAAATGTTTATTGCTCTCTCTCTCTCTCTATCTCTTGCACAAGGCGTCAGTTAATTGAGACATTAGTATTTATATCAAGAAATGTGTAATCCATGGAATTGTAACCGTTTTTTTTTTTTTTTTTTTTTGTTTGTTTGTTTGTTTTTTTTTGCTGTTGTTTTCTTTTGTTTGTTTTTGGTTTTTAAACAATTGAATGGCATGCGAGAAATAATTTTATGAAAACAAATGGAATTAAATTTTCAATTTTGAGATCTGAAGACAAAATTATATTGGGGCCACGCTATTTGTTCCCGAGATGGTGATTTTCGACTTTTTGACCGTTTTTTGTGTCAAGTGTGTCAGTGGGTTTGTAAAGGTATACATAATGTGTCATATATCACCATAAAGGGTATGAAATGAACTTAATGCAAATGAGGTCAAAAAGTCATTTCAAGGTCATATGACGACACAAGGCTCATTAATATTCATGAAAATAATATAAAATGCATTAAAAATGCTATTTTCAACCATTTAAAAAAAGAGGTTTGTCATAGTAGTATAACCAAAAAGTATGTATTTTCTGTTTTTATATTTTCTTGGCTAACTCTAGTGAAAATATCACAAACCTAGCACATAGCTTTCCATATTTTTAGACTTAAAATATTCAGGTCTCAGAAATAGTCTCACAAAAGTTACTGAGCTGATGTAAAATCATACATTTTTATTACCCACCCTCCCACTTTTAGAAATGAAACAAAATAAGTTTTTCTTACATTTGTGTTTTGTATTATGTTTCTTTTGTTTTATCAGAGAGATTTTTTAACAAAAGATGTTGCTACCCTTAGGCTACACCATTTGTTTAATAAAAAATATTACTGGGAATAATTGTCCCGTGTGTTACTGTCCCGTTTGTTACCTGACATAGTTTTTAAAACTTGAACTTTGCCAGAAACTCGAAGTTGTATTAACGTTAAAATATGTCCTTGCAATGGTTATTACATGGTTAAGAGGATATGACTCTGCAAATTTAGATCTACTGTTTAAATTTAGAGTTGTATGTGAACAAAGCCAAAATTTGAAAACACCATTTTTTTTGCAGTCCCGTTTGTTACCGACGAATAAATGATCATAAATTAATTGTGAATTGAGTTATTACAACTATTTTTATGTTTTTGTTGAACATTCTTAGTACTTTCAGGGATATACCAAAGGATTGAGATTTCATTTAAGATTTTTCAAACAAGCCCTATTTTTGGCTCTGAATGTCCTGTTTGTGACCGCGCAAAATAGCTTGGACTTGTCTTATAAGGAAACTCAATTTAGTGTTCACAAAAGGGGTGAATAATGTGGGGTCACGTGTACGAGAGGCAAGAGCTAAGGGTAGGGCATGTGCACCTGTTATTGCCGGCATAGATTAATGCTATTATTTTTTTGTAAGTCCCAAACATTTGTTAATATTGATGTTAAATTGCAATATAATGGATCTATATTATTTGTAGGTGTTTTATGATACCCAATCTGTGTGTTTTGTTTGAGATCTGATGATATTTTAACCCAAATTATATGTGCATTGTCAATCCATCATGTCAATTTAAACAATGAGTGATTCAACATTCTGTGGACTCTTTATCTAGATTAGGCCTAGAGGTAAAAAGAAAAAATTAACATCCCTGGAGCCATTGAATTAAAGGGGGAATGGCATTAACTTTGATTTGATAAAAAAACATTTTTAATTTCTTTCCTCCTACTGTCTATTTACAGGATAAAAGCTTTGAATGCTCAACATGCAAGACAAGATTCAGCTTTCGATCAAACCTCAATCGGCACAAGAAAGCCATTCATAAAAATGAGGTCACAAGACAGAGGTCTTCCTGCACCTTTCCTGGATGTTCTGCAAAGTTCTATCATCAAACCAAACTCCTGTCTCACCTAGAGCTGGCTCATGGTGAAAACACAGACAAGCTTGAGCAGAACTTTTCCTCCATGGATGAATTTCTCTTGTGGAAATCGCAAGAGGAAGCAGAGAATTTTGTCTGTTTTACAAAGCAGAGAGGAGCTGTTGATCATCCGTTGGTGACCCATCAGCATTTTATCTGTCAGAGAGATGGGAGATCCAGGATCCACAGATCTAAGAAACAGCCAGGCAGAAAGACTGATAGGAAACCTCGTAAGGGTGCCGTTAAAACAGACTTGGTGTGCCCGGCCCGAATGCTAGTCAGACAATGCAAGAAGACAGGAAAGGTAAACGTATCGTACTACAAGTCTCACTCCCATGACATCTCACCCAATGACGTCTTGCACCATCCTCTTCCAAAGATCTTGCGCAAGGACATCAAGAGCAAGCTGGATTCTGGTTTAACAGTAAATCAGATATACCAGGAGTATCAGACCCAGCGCACAGTGCCCTCACCCACCAGTCGCAGTCATATTCATGAAAACAGATTGAGGCTTGTTAACAAACCTCAAATACGGGCCATCCAGCGACGTCTTCGAAATAAAGCTAAGCATCCCGTCCAATCTCAGTTAAAAGCAGTATACGATGAGGTTGCAGGGGTGCCCAACATCGCTCACCCGTGTAATGTAGATGGGAGCAAAGAAAGTAGCAACCTGCAAAATGTACATGTACAAGCTTCAGAGCAACAAAACCTACCGCCAATACATATTGCAAATACAGAGAGTACATGTAGTAATATTACACAAGAACTGCTGTTTTGTGAGCCTGTCGGCATTCCTAATCCCCTCTGTGAGGCTGTTGTACCATTAGACTACGGGAGCAAACTGCAAGCAATCCTAAATGAGATCTTGATGTTGATGGAGAATGAGAATGTAAGAAAGACTATGTTGCCGTGCGTGATGGGGAATCTGGAAGGCATGCTTTCTCTGTGTCATCAAGAAGCAAACTCTCAATCATAATGTCAGGCATGATGTAGGAGTTTAACTTTATTTATTATCATCCAAATACATTATTACAAAGCATATGAACATGGGATATGAAAAACAAAAGGAAAAAGGTACATGTATCAGAAATTGGCATAAATATGAACCTTTAAAAGGAAATCTGCATTGTCCAAACATTCTGTAGTTTGAATGGGGTATTTCTATTTTGCCCTTGATAAATTATATTTACTTTGAGGGTTATGTTATCGTTAAAGCTACACTTGAGTATCACAGTAAACCGCACAAGGAGTTTCAGTACTATTGCACGAGCTTTGTGCCCCACCTGCCACTCAAAACAATTTTCATGAAAATATATTGAAGTTTATTAACAAATCTGGTTAACCTCAATGATGAATTGACTTAATTTGATTGTTGATTGATTTATTGGGAGAAGGAGGATTTTGTATAACACTGAACAAATATTCCAAGCAATTCTGTTGTGCATTATTATGCTGCATAGTTTATGCCTCCTGTGCTTGATGCATACATGCTGCCCTCTTGTGTTAAGTTTTCTACACATAATCAATACTGAGTATTCTGGAGGGGGAGGGAGGGGGGGGGGGGGGGGGGGGGGGGGGGGGGGGATCACTCACCACATGATGTGCTACTCATGCGCGTCACCAAAAAGCGTTGACATTTAGGGGTTTTTTCAACTCCCAAAGCAATTTTCATTAAAAATCATTATTGGCCACTAAATTTTACAGTGTTACGCTATTTAGGGTACGTTTTTTATAATCTGGTTTCAAATACAGAAGCAAATTTGACTTTATGCAATATGACATTTAGGATCCTTTTTCAGGGTCTGTGGACATGCATGGGTAGCACTTTTGTCTTTTTAGTATTAAACCACCTTCTTTGAGTAAACCACACAAGATGGATTTTGTATAACACACGTATGTTCTTCGCCTATTGGTTGTGTGTTGGGGGTGTTGGCGGGGGACGCCATTAGTACGGTGGAGTTAATTCTATGTTCAACGAAGCGTTCGTAATATGGCGAATTTTTGCATGAAATATGAACCCAGTTTTCTCTTTTTAGCAGCATTTATTCTACGAAACATAGACATACACTGTATTTCCAAACTCCTAATTTTCATCTCAATGATTTATTTTATAATCAAAATGAAAAATAAACAAATTGACATGCCGATAAAATATGCATGTAACTAAAATAAGATTCTATTTAAAAAAAGCAAAGATTTTTACCTGATTTCAACTGCTTGTCCCCAAGTAAAAAAATATAGAATGAAAAGGCTAACAATGGCATCAGTTCAGAAAACTTCTAATTTACATTAAAGCTAGTCCTGCTCAAAAGCTTGTCAGTCTGGGCATCACTTAGTAACATTTTTAAACTATTAAAAAATTACCAGATATTGAAAAGCATACTTTTACAAAAGCTTTCATATTTTCTATATTTTGATGATCATTTTGATGACGCTTTCAAAAAGCATAAAACTGAACAAAAAATCTCTCAATTGTTGGTGAATTGGTTTATTTGATGCACCAATATCCAAAGTAGAGGTGTATATTCACCGTTTTGCCGTTTTTTAAGTATTTTGATGGATTTTATGATGTTCCTGTCAAACTCGTATTACAGCATGAGAAAAACACAAAAAGAAGTTAACGAACGCTTCGTTGCCTATAGCAACTAGCTCCACCCACTTTACCCACCAAGGTATAAAGACGAACATACGTGAACACTGTACAAATATGCCAAGCAATTCTGTTGTGCATAGTTTATGCCTCCTGTGCTTGATGCCTATATGCTGCCCTCTTGTATTTGGTTTTCTACACACACTCAGTTCTGAGTTCATTGCCTTTCTTATCTTTAGCCAGATTTATATCTTCAGCGAGATTGATATCATTTTGAACAGGTTCTGATTTGATTTGTAAATTTGTTATTTTTACTACTTCTTCATGTGGTTTCATTTTGTCCCAAACTCCATTTGGAAAAAAGAGGCTTTGAGTAATTATATATATATTTTTTTTTTCATGTTAATTTTTTGAAATAAAAGTCATTGGCAAATTATATGACTTTGCCTAAATACTACACAAATTTTTCCCCAAGGTAAACTTATTTGTATTGATTGCTTCATTTTGTTTGTACAGTGGAAACTCGTTATAAACAGGTCTGATATTACAAGGCAATTTTTCTGGTCACAGGTCTTTGTATTTTTTGTTGTTGCTTAACTCTGATATTATTAAGAGATTCCCAGTATAATCAGGTAACTTCCACGATCACAAGGACCTGTGGGGTGTAACACAAAGACTTACGATTGATTTTTTCTTGGTAGCCTCATTTGAAAACTAGGTACAGTCATGGATTAGGATTTGTATATTATTAAGAGTACGATTACTATTAGGGCTAGGGTTATGATTAAGATCATCAACTTTGGAGCATCCTGTCCATGATGAGGCTACCAAGAAAAAATCAATCGTAACTTTCAATCAATCGTAAGTCTTTGTCTTACACCCCACTGGTTATAACAAGTTTCCACTGCAGCCAAATATTGGAAGCTGAAAATTATCTTTCCCTGTCTGTCGTACCAGTCCTTCTCTCTCTCTCTCTCTCTGTCCCCCTCCTCAATTCTTTTGGGTTTTGTCCATTTCTCCATTCTCCCCCCCCCTCCCCACTTCTAATTTCCTTTAGTCTTTGTTTTCCTGTCTTTCTTCCCCTTTTCTTAATATGTTAGCATTCATTCACCTCTGCAGGCACACACCAAAGTCTGACCCATAGTGAAGTGTCTGAATCCTGAGATTATAGGCCATGTACTGCGGTTGCACAGGAAAAAACAGTGGAAAGATGGTCTTCCTTCAGACATGATATATTCTGTTAAAATTTCAAATTGAAATCTATGCTGGCAGACAACTTCTACATGTACAATCTGTCCTCATTCATGTCACGTTTTCTGTTTTGTTTTGTTTGTTTGTTTTTTTATTTATTCTATTTCACCTCCTCACCTCTCTTCTTTCCAGTCTTTTTCTATCTCTCATTTTATATGTTCTCTTCTCTCTTTTTTTCTGCCAGTCTTTCTCTTCCTCTCAGGTTTTTCTCTTTGGAATACTCTCTCTTTCTCTTCACATTCTCCTCATCACATCACATCTCATCTCTCTCTCTCTCTTTACCCTCTCGCTCTCTCTCTCTCTTGCCTCCTTCTGTGTCTGTCTCTCTCTATCTTGCCTCCTTCTGTATCTCTCTCTCTGTCTTTCTCTCTCTCTCTTGCTCTCTCTCTCTTCTCTCTCTTGCCTCCTTCTGTCTCTCTGAGAAAAGAAATTCAATATTACAGTGATCATATTTGTAATTTTAGTGCATCATGTACTTTATTGACAAATTGCAACCAGACAAAGCAAATGCAACGAGAGTTGTAAATGATCAGTCAATAGACAAAATAAATAAAAATATAAACTGCATGTGAGAAATTGCACAAGAATATGTGCAATGACAAGTTAATTTCCGTTACATGATAATGAAGATATGATTTGAACTCATATTTGTTAATCCTAGTTTCAGGAAATACATCACGAAACCTACTTTACCAACATTTAAATAATAAAGAAAATAAAGTAGTTGACAAATCTGATGCCTTTGTGAAATATTGGACATATCTTTTAAATTCCTGTCTGACATAGCCTACAATGTACCTACATGTACATGTATTCATTTGTGTATCTCAAACCTTATGAGATCTTTGATAACATGTCTGTATATGAATATTGTCCTTTTTAATCTTGAGAGACAACTATCGGATTAATGCACATCATTATTGTGCATCGTGAATGTAAACTGTCCAGTGCTTTTTCACATAAATGCACAAGCTAGTACAAAAAGCAATGCTTGCATGCTTTCAGAAGATGTTAAACTATCAAAACTATCCCAATAAGAGAATAAATACACCTTTACTGTACACATTTGAGCATATCAAAACATTCTATCAAAAATAATCATTTACAAAAAACATATCTCAACAATTTTCTAATTTATAATTTCTTTGAAAAAAGTCTTTTATGTCAACAGGTAGAAATATTACAAAGATTGGGGGCAAATTTATCATTTTACATGTATATGAAATAAAGAGATCCCCCTCAAAATTATATATTCCTACATCCTAAAAAAGGGTACATGTATACAACTTTCTTTTGTAGAAATGCTGCAATTTCAAGTGATGTAATCTGATATTTATCTATTACACATACAGTCCACTCCCTTTATGCTTTGGCTCAAGCCGATTACCATGTTATAAGAAATCCTTGTTACATTTTCTAAACATAAGTCAGCCTATCTTGTCCTATCTATGTTATAACAGGAGTGGTCCGAACAAATGAATTGTTCTCTGCAGGCGGTGCTGCACTAGCTCGAGCTAACATATTTAGGGAGCTACAATGTATTTTGTGATCCAATGAAGTAGTCTGATCAGAGAAGATCAGGCTTTTCCTCTCAAATATCGCGCTAAATTTGAGTTAGTTTTGCTGTTTTGGTACTACATAAGCGCGCTAAATTGTACGGTGCTGCATGAGCTTAAAGTGAGCCTGATCCCATCATGCACCTCTGCGTGTATACGCAAGTGGTAGTTACCAGGTGTGAAATACATATCGGGCATGTTTGTTCAGTCTCAAGGACAGTTCGTTACTGCGAAACTTAAGCTCAAGCTAGAGGTAGTGCAGCATCAAATTCATATTTTTTCCCCCTGATCCACAAATTAGTTTGCTATTCTTTTTAGCCCAAGCTAGTGCAGCAGCACCTTTTGTTCTAAAATGGCAAAGATTGGCATTCCCTAACCTAGACATTAAAAATGTACATTGCACATTCAATTAATTAACAAAAGCAGATCCAGCCTCAGCTAATTCAAAATATTGTATCGGCCCATCTCAAAGATAGTACATATAGAGCAGCTTTTGACCCTTGACAAATGGACCTGCACAATCTTATACCAGAGCAAATGCTGGATACCACATGCGCCTGTTCGGTGTTGCATACTTCATTTGAAATTCTATTTCCAGGCCTCTACAAAAATTTTATTTTTCACTTGCCCTGTTGGGCAAGTAAAATTTCGCTTTGCTTGCCCAAGAGAAAAAACCACTTGCCCGGATTTTCTTATCATTTTCTTTGATAAGACCCTAATCGTGATTTTTATCTTTAGCAGCAACTGTTGTCTAGACCTACTAAGTGTTTGAGGATAAGTTTGATTTCAACTGTCTCATAATTTTTTCTGAAGCATAATATGTAATGTATTTGTTTGATTTGTGTATATTGAGGTGAGATGTCGCACATACATGTACATCTTGCGCTGAAATCATAGCTTGCCCAATCGGGCAATTGACTTTGAACTTTGCTTGCCCGCCTGAAGTTTTCACTTGCCCCTGGCAAGCGGGCAAGTGGGTTTGTAGCGCCCTGTATTTCTATTAATGTCTAGCAGTAACAAGTCATATCCGAGTCCCTATTTTTCAGGACATTCTACATGTACATGTAGCTTTTTAATTGTAACCTAGACATTGGCAATGAGAAAAAAAAATATATATGACATCATATCATAGCATAAATGAAGACAACTGTAAATCAATTTTCCTTAACAACATTGAAATAATCTCTTTGGTACAAACATTTTCAATCAAGATTGCACGAACAAATTTTTCTTGCCAATAAAAGAAAATCAACCTCCATGATGTCATGGGAGAAAAATCCAGACACAAATTCTCAGATTTGGAACAACGAATAATGACAACTCCTACATAAATCATGATAAATGGATATTTTTAGCACCATTTTGTACTTAGTTAAAATATCAACCTCTTCACTGACATTGTGTGTGACGTTCAGCAACTACATGTATATCACAAAATACATTTCTGTCAAACCTACAATAAAGCGCTCATAAAAAGTCAAAAGAGCCTTTTAAAATCCAAGCATAACACTTCCTTACCATTCAATAAATAAAGCAGTGATAATTTTTCAATTGTCAATTATTTGTTCTCTCATGTTTGATTATATTACATGTGGTGAAATTTTGCTATCTCCCATGGATCCATTCATAAAGAAAGCCATTCCATTAAACAAAATCCATTTTCTGCTTCTACAAAACTTCTACAAAAGCAAATTGTAAAGCTAACTCAAATTTACACCAGTACCTTGCTAAAAAGTAAACTTTTGAAAAATTTTGGGTGGTACAACATTATTATTCAGTTTCAAAAATATACATCCAGTACTGTACTTTTTTCTAGACAGTCTAAAAGTTCTTCTTATCAAGATGAACTACGCAAAAGGTCACATCTAGAGCATCTTTGAAGTTTAAACTTCATCATATATATCTTGTCCCACAGACTGAATTTCAAGTTCTTTCAATTCCTCTTTTTGAACCGAGACTTTACTGTTTCCAACAGAGGTTTCTCTTGTGTCCACCTCACCATTTTTAAAGTTTGTCTGGTTGTTATTCTTGAGAGCCATCTCCTGTTCATAGAGCATTTGAAGTGTCTGAAGATTACCACAAAGACTGTTTGTTCTACTCAAGGCAACTGACATACGTGAGTTCCTTCGCTCATTGACCGTACCCGAGTTGGACCGTACTGATGCTTTTTTGCACGGTCTCCAGAAGCACCTTAAAATGCGCTTGAAAGCTGCTCGGAAGTCCTGATTGCGATAGGCGTAAATCCATGGATTGAGACAACTGTTTAGCAATAGCAATAGTCCTGAGTAGTTGTGCATTGTCAGAAAGCTTGCACATGCTTTACAGAAGACTTCAACCACCACTGTTGTGATAAAAGTACCCCATGTTAACGTAAATACACCTAGAATAAGAGCCAGTGTCTTCCAGTACTTGTTTCCTTTAAAAGTGTTATAGTTTTTTATGGTTCCTGGGAACAGGGAGAACTGAACGGCTGAAATAGCTCTGGTGTGATGCCTGGCGACCAGCATCACGCGGCAGTAGCAGAAGAACATGCACACCAAGGCTGGTAAGAAGATGGCTATGACCTGGGCAAGGGATGTGTAGTTGTGGTAGAAGTTTAGTGAACACAGCATCTGCATGCTGGTACCCGCAAGCGGTATGAACCATCCTATCAGCGGGATGACAGAGATGATGGTGACGTAGATCCAAACCAGAAGACAGATGACCGCGATGTGTAATGATGTGATGCGTGAGGAGTACTTCAGAGGCTCTACGAGGGCAGAGTAGCGGTCATAGGCGATGATGCTGAGACTAAGCACGGAGACTCCACTGAAGAGCGACATGAGGCAGTATGGCAACAAGCAGAGTACACCTCCTGCTTCACTCAAGAAGTTGAAAGCAAACAGGAACAGGGTCATGACGGCCACACCTATGTCAGCCACCGCCAGATTGACTAGGATGTAGTTTGGCGGTATCTGCAGCCTCTTGAACTTGGCAACAGAGACGATGATGAGGATGTTGCCAATGAAGGTGATGGTCATGAGAATAAAGATGATGCCCAAGGCGATGTAGGATTGGAAACCCCATTCAGCCTCTTCCCCTTCTGGAATAACCGTGGTCAGAGCATCCTCACTGCTGTTATGAAGGAGATAGGATGTAGGTGTGGTCGTGGATTCTTGCATGATGATCACAATGGACTGGTCCTCACTAAGGTTGGTGAGTGCTGAGGAGAGTTGTAACTGCTTCATTTCTTGTCATTCCTGAGCTCTTTAATCTGATCAGTAGTCTACAGAAAACACCTGGGTTTGGTTGGTTGAGGTAGAGTAATTCAGGAATCTGAAAAAGCGAAATTGAAAAAATATTTGACGGAATGTTTAATTTGGAATTTCAAAAGACCAAAAGAGAAAAGTTTAAATCAGATTATACCCGTAGTTAAAAAAAAAAAAAAAAAAAAAAAAAAAAAAAAAAAAAAAAAAAAAAAAAAAAAAAACAATGCCAATCATTCAGGAACTTGGTCAATATCAAAACAAATAGTAAAAACAAAATATCAACTGAATGAAATGATGATTCAATAATCTACAGGATTATGAGTCATAGTTAGCTCATCATACAATGCTCAATTGAGCCAGTCCTTCCTTTCCACTTAACAATACAGCCTCCATTCAAGACTTGAGGAATTAGTATTCTACGTTCACACAACAATCTACACATATCTTTCATCAAGTCAAATTAGCTGAAGCAAGGATAGTAACCGTGGATAGAGAACCTGGAAAGACAGGCCTAGGGTTACAGTACGCAAGGATGAAAATAACTTCACAGTTCATGAACTTTAGGGTATCGAGTCTGAGTGCTAGACTTCAGGACATACAACTCTCATGGGCTCAGTGGCGTATCTAGGGGGGGCAAGGGGGGCACGTGCCCCGGGCGGAGCTTCAGGGGGCCGCAAAAAAAGGGGGGGGAAAAAAAGAAAAAAAAAAAGAAAAAGAAAGGAAAGAAGAAGAAGAAGGAGAGGAAGAAAAAGGAGATCGGTAATCCACAGTGAATGTTGGGATCATGTTTCCTCCCATTATTAATTTTGGCGCCCCCTTCATAGCACCACGAAGTTTAACTTTTTGGCGCCCCAAAGTTTCTAGTAATTGTTTAGGTTTAGTACCTTCTATCTTAGTTTCGGGCCTGTATAGGCCTATATTGAAGATGAAATCGGCGCCCTTAACTTCAATTTAGCATCCTTTTATAAATGTTAAGCCCAATTTAACATCCCCTGGGTTTCAAGTTAATTTAGAGCCCCCTTTAAATAGTTTAAGATCAATATGGCGCCTCAACTTTCAAGATTAATTTGCCCCCCCCCCCTTCCCCTCAGATAAATCTTGAAGTCCCTATAAGGTAAGAAGGTATTTTCTCATTTTATCTCGCATATAGGCGTTTGTTATCTTCTCGTCCTTGTAAAATGACTCTTTATACTACACCATTCTATTTATTATATTCATAATCAATTTGTTTGTTCGTATTTAATCCAATTGTATCAAGGACCTGTTACTATAAAAAAAGTTTAATTCATAATTTAGAGTCTAAGAATTTTTTTCGCTTCCGTTCCGCGCTCGCTGCTCCATATATTATATGTATCTCAAAATCATTTGCGAGGAGACACGAACAAAGAAGTTAAATTATTATTTTCCTATTAAAAAAACGAATCCGGGAATGCATAAAGCCAAAATTCAAAAACATTTTGTAATAGGTCCTTTTGGACACCTGAAGGTAGCTTTTTTTTTTTTTTTTTTTTTTTTTTTTTTATTTACCTCGTTGATGAGAAATCTGTATTCATGATTCTTAAATGGCAGATCAGTAATGGCAGGAACATCAAATTTTCCGCTCGGCTACGCCTCCATCATTAAATATAAATATTGTGAGAAGGAAATAAAAAATTGGATAGCTCGTTTATGTATGACAGCAAATCATCCCCAGGTCTAAGACTGTATATAGCCGACTTACAATAACTACATCGAGTAGACGAGACCGGGGGGGGGGGCCAAGTTAAACAATTCCACCCCACTACCTAGATACGCCACTGCATGGGCTGATGAACAAAAAAGAAACTGAAATATATGGGGACATTGTTTCCGAACTTGGCATACAGCCCTGCCCATGTCTCAAATTCCATAAATAGAAGCGCCCCAATTATAAGTGGATTCTGAAATATGGCCAAATTAACAATAATCTGACTCATTTAGCTAACATGTACTTTTAGGAAAAGAAACATTTCTTGGAGGAAAACGTTTTTTTAATATGTGAATACATTTTGGAGTACCATTAATATACTGAGTGCAAAATATATTACATATAGGTAGATTTATGTACGGACCCTTAAAGGAAATTCCAATATTAGTGTGAAAGAATCAAATAGAAGAAGGATAGAATAAAAGAGAAGATTGCAGCAGACAATCTTAGATCATTAGGATAGGTTATATTACACACCCTGTCATCAACATTGAAATGCTAGAAATCTCTGATAATCCTTATCTCACAGCCAAATCATCCATGGCTTAATAAAAATGCTCAAGAGGAATTGTACAGTACATTTGCACTGGAAAAGTATACTGAAAGGGAGGCGCACAAAATAATACTGTCATCTCGAGGAACAATTCTTACAAAATTCTTTACAAATAAATAAATAGATAGTCTCAAAATCCTCAACTGTATCTCAGAATAAAGCACATCACACCCTACATGTAAATAGGGGCCTAAAGGTTAAGGTGATGATCATTACTGCAATGCCAAATATAAAGGGAAATACAGCTGGAGGACATCTTCATTTCACAAAGTTTCAATAAATGAAACACAACTTTATGTCAGGGATTTTAATAGCAGCCACCAACACAACGAAAGTCTTAATATGAAAATAGATATGTTTAGCAGCTGTCTAACCGATATCTATAACTGGCTACATGCAACCTACAGCTAAATGGATCCAAATGTATTTTTAGCGGAAATCAGCCCTTCTCCTCGATTTTCCTTCACATATGAAATCACAATAGACAGATATGGAAACAGACTGAAATAGAACTGAGTCAAAAGGAGGTGTGGATTGTTGGCTTTTTATATGGACTCTGTCCATCAATTGGATGCTGTGGGCAATTAGTAGTCTGAAATGTTCAGCCCCTTTAGAAATTCAATTAATCTTTGTCACCCCAATGTCATGTATAGACAGCCCTATTGGTTTTTGCCCGTGGGATCATGAGCAGCAAGAGAAAAATTTAAAAGGCACCCTAATCTGGGCAGTTTTCTTAGATGTATATATGCAACACTAGATTGTCTGCTAAGATAACAAATGAAATAGATTTGTATTAAAACTTTTCATTCAACTTTAAGGAAACATTTGCCTTGCCCTTGAGTTTTCCCTTTCTAACATGCCTAGTTGAGCTAGTTGAAAAAAAATGTATGCCATTTAACCAATTACCATTGAATGCAAAACTAACAGAAAATTATAAACATTGGTGTTATGCGTTTTTTTTCTCTCTCTCATTTTTCTCAGATTTTTTTTTCTTCTCATGAATGAATATAATATATATAATCAAAACGGTCATGAAACCAAAGACTAGCTATAACCATGTCCTTAGCTGACCTCAGATGGTGTGTCTATTTATAGATCGGCCTTGCCTTGAGGGTGGACATGAATCAGGGGTCATCTGAGGGTCATCACTTACTCCACTGACCCAAGAGAGTGCAACTGCAAGATACCAGTGAGGTGCTAACTATGCTTGGTTCTACGTGTCGGGTTAAACAGACTAAGGAAATACAGGACGTTCTGTCTATTTTTAGTTTGATTACATGTAGTTCCTGCCAGCAATTCCAGGGGTCTGATTATAGTCATGTTTTGTTTTTCAATAACATTACATTAAAACAAGAACAAAAACAATGGAACTCCATCTTTTTTTTTTTGTAAACCTTACACGTCATAATAAAAACAAGACTTCTAGAGTGCAAACTATAATGATTTGTTGCCATAAATAGCATCTTGCCGCTTTACTGAATATTTCAACATAATATAATAATAATATAATATGTTAAGAGCCAAAAGGGAATTATTACTCTCACCCAGAGTATTAAAGCCCTTCTTCCTCTATCACAATTCACAATATATTCCTCTAGGTAGGCCCAATCATTACTATACTAAATATGCAGTGAACTTGGGTGTGAAGTTGCATCACACACAAGTTTATTAAATCAAGTTTACACAGGAAACTTGCACCCAAACTTATTCAATAGAGGATATATACATGTACACGTATTTCACTCAGGATACTGGTTTCCTGATGAGACCAAATCATTTCTTGAATACCAGTTATATCTCTAATTACAATGACAAAGCCACTATACATCCACAACTTCCTTATATTATATATCAGCAGATAAAAACATCACTAAATTACTTTCGAAGCCTTGATCTAATCTATTTATAGTTTTCAGTTGTGATCGTTTTAGAAATTTATCAAGGACCGTTACAATGACAACAAAACAAACCCTGGACCAATACTGTCTCGGAAGTACATCGCACATTCTTTTCATAGCAATGCTACGATGGTGTGTCTATCTTGTCTGAACATCTACGAAAGTGTGTGTGTTATTCACGTAATAGACGTTAATTACTTGTCACTTGATTGTACATTCGTTCAAAGAGGCCAACCTTAATTGACACAATTCATTATTGAATACCGCGCGTGCCAACATGGCAGCCTACCAATCTCCCCAAGGCTTTTTTTAATGTTTTATCTTTCTTTAATTACTCCTTTAAACGAATGTACATGTACATGCAGTCAATCGTGTTGTCACTTAAGAGGATAGAGAACATAAACACTGTTAATAAGTTATTTTGTTTCTCTTAAATAGAGTCTATGATAATAAGCAAACAATACTTTAAATGTATGGAAGCACTTTCAAAATGGATGCCCTGACCAGAAACCTTCCAGTGAGTTGATTACTAATGCATTGCTTTAACTTATCTGCTGCTGTTTGAAAGGTGTCTATTTTAACTGGCATTGACATTTCAAGCTCACGTCAGGTCTGTGTGTTGCATCACCTGCCTATGTGACCTACATATGTAGCTCTTTTCCATCAATTGCACTTTCTTGTGCAGATAACGCACACAAACTGTTGATTCAAATACCCCTTTGCCCAAATCTCTTATAACGGCATTTGAAACATTAATTAATTAATCAAGACTCTTTAGTCATTAACAAATATTATTTAAAATTAAAAAGTGGGTATTAATTCAAGAATTTTTAATCAACCACGCAATGAAAATATATGTGCCTCATATTTATAACACTATACAGGGTTCACCCTCCCTCCCCCAGTTTTGTTGGTCCGTCCATATCAATTGGGATATACTCTTGAGAGGTGACCCGAATAGTGTGGAGGATAATTGAAAAAGCACTGATTGTTCACACGATATCCTACATACGGCTAATAGTTACTGGCTTTTATTACCACAACGCCTGCCCTGGCACGTATCCATGTTTGTTTATTAATTTGATTTTTATTTGGTGGTGGGGGAAGGGGAAGGGGTCATTGGAAAAGTATGAAAATCTAGGCCTGTCAAGTGTGAACCACTTGTGATAAAAGTTCATTGCATTCTGAAATTAAAATTCAGAACGGTATTCATATTTAAAGCCCTTCAGTTACCATAACTTTGCTTTTGCTATTCAAAATATTTGTATAAATATTAAAAAAGCTATATAAAAGTAATAATATATACTCAGTTCGAAACACAAGCCCGTTCCCCTCTAATCACAATATTTCAATTTTCACGAATTCATTTAATCTAAAAATCTTTTAAAATCTCTTAAAGTTCTTGTATCACTCATTCATATCATGATCAGCATAAGGGATCATTAGGAATTCATGTGCAGATGTAGGCAATAGAATGCAATCAAGATGAGGGAGGGGTATGGGCAGGGGTAGGAGAAGGGTAGGGGTAAAGCAAAGGCACTTTACATCACAATGGTTTGTCCCTATCAGTTAGTGACATATTAATGCTAGCAGGTGTTACATAGGGTTCCAAGCCATGGAATCATTCAAGGCAGAGTTACAGAACAAAAGTTTTTATCTACTTTCAGAATATGACCCACAATATCATATATTGATAAAATGTAGCCCTATATTAAGCAAGGTACATGTACAAAATATGTATATTTAGCTGTACACTTGATTAATCCTGTAGGATAAGAATTACAAAGGAAATGATATCTGATACCAAATAATGCTTTTCACATTAAACATGACTTATCTATTTCATGTAATGTATTTCTAAATAATCATAAGGGTTGCCAGCACAAAATAGAAAGGCTAGAAAATCAAATTAAAGTCAACGAAGCCCATGTTATATATATATGTAAAAATAATAATTGAATACCGCAAACAGGGATTTTTTTATCTACATGTAGAATTAATATTCATATCACTTCAAGGTGCAATATAAAATGCCACTTCTTCTTTGCAGAAGCTACAAATGTAGAGAGCATTTACATGTAGGAATCATTCAGAAGATAAAATACCACAGAGCTAGCTTTATGTCTGGCAAAAGTGATGCAAAAAGACTGACAACAATCTTCAGAGGCCATGTGGCTGTATCAGCAATTAAAATTCAATTAGAAAAATATTGCAATTACAATTTAAGGGGAAAAAATGCAAAAGACTAAAGAACTAGGTTATAATATAATTGAATGAAGAAAAACAAAAGTATGTTACGTTTTCTGAAAAGTAGATTTGTTACATGCAAACATCTCCGAAGAAGCAAGTAAACTAAACAAGTATGAATGAATTTCAAAGTTGAAAATAAAATTGTAAATGGTACTGAATAAGCAATACAAAGCATTTAGAACATTTACGTGGTATATTACACCTGAAACTAGAACTTACCTGAATCGTAAATAATTAAACCTCAAGGAATATATTCCATCAAGTCAGATAATCATCTGAATATTCCACTTGGAAAATAAAAGCAACAAGTCAAAATAATCCACCAAGATATATTTCCCTCCTAGAAAATATGGTAGTGAATTACTCCAAGATATTTGAAAAGTAATGAGAGAAAAATCCAGGGCATGGCATATATATGTCTTTAAGGTTTGAAAGTCACAAAGATATTACTAGCACTACTTGGCAATATACCATCAGCAAGGCATCTAAAATGAGCCTCAAATCACTTTTACTCTCCAACTCACTTTTCCTCGCCAATATCACACTCTCATGAAACCCACACACACAGAGGGTACAGACAATCGCCATAGAGAGAAATCAAGGCTTCTGATTGGCTAATGACTGGCTGCCTGCCCAGACTTTAGCTCCACCCTCTAGTTTCCTGTTATAGATGAGGTTCTATTTTTAGAAGCGGTATGCTTGCCTACGGCCTGGAACTGCATTAACATTTCGATCAACGGCCTGCTATGTTGAATGTGGCAGAAACCAATCAAAATCCAAACCGCTAGAATTGTTTGTCTAGAAAATTGAGAGCCTGTGATCCCAATCCATATGGATGTAGATGGCTGATGAAATGAATATGCTCAATCCAGAATAATATTTTTTAGTTTACATGATATGCATGCATGAATGTAACAATTCGGTTCATTAATTAAAAATTCTGGGATTTATTTTTTATTTTTTATTTTTTTTACTGTTGCAGGGGCAGCAGAGCTTTTAGGAAATAATAATAATAATAATAATAATATTAATAATCTATGTAGCAACTGACACACTTTTTGTAAGTGCTTTAAAAAATAAAATATGAAAGATATAGACCTATATATAGGCCCTACAGGAAAAGTATAATATTTAGGCCTACAGTATTGATTGGAAAAATAAGGGGGTGTGTGTGTGGGGGGGTTTGGCGGGGGGAGGCTTAAAAAGCAAAAAGCAAAAAACAAAAACAAAACAAAACAAAAAAATCATAATATAATTGTGATCAATATATGTTTTGTAAATGACTATAAAAAGTGCCCCAACGCTCCACGGCCCCTACTTTGTAATACATTTGTTATACAATAAATTTGAATTTGAATCAGGTGACAAGTAAAAATATATAAAATCATATGCAAAATAGAGGTATGTGTATGTATTACATATTTCAATGAATAAGAAATGCTCAATGAATAATTCTAAAATCAAGAATTTCACCTATCAATTCAAATTTCAGTGGAAACTCAAATTTGCACTTAATAACCTACTGTTTATTCAAGCTTTTCCAATATACAATAATAAACAACCCTTTAATAATATCGGCAGGAATATTGTTCTACATGCATGTACGTGCCTGAACAATGGCTGAAGGTATACACAACACCTTCTTGTACAAATGTTAGAGACAGAAATAAATCCTGATGTTTACTGACTTGTGACTTGCGGTGATGAGAGAGATATTTGAATGTATATGCAGGATTATAGGAAATGCTATATTGGAACAGTTTTTTTCCAGAATAAGGCCTACTAGAGATTCTTGATTTAACAGCCAACCATGGTGTCCTTCTCTGCGTAAAGATGCGATATGCATTGTAGAACTTCTATTAAATAGCGATCTGGGGCTCAACATCTTAGCCTGTTGCATATGCCACTTTGATTCATAGCACTAAAAAGTATTTCATATTTATTTTTACGAAAGAGTTTTTGTATTACGTGTGAAATCTGGAAATTACATCACATAGATGATACCAGCAGTATTGTTGTTTTTCAAAACCTCGAGCACCAGCATTTGTTAAAGAGAAAATAAATTGTTACGATTGCAGGTTAATTTGTGCAATTGTGCCAAAAGTCAAAGTCGGCACTTTTTGATGAATTGCAATATACATGTACCTGTATTACCGACATGTATATGTTAGAGCTATATAGCTATGATATAATAATTGATTGGAGCATTACCTAAAGGCTCCCTTGCAGGAAGAAAACAGTCTTATATAACTGATTTGGCTTACACCTGATGTATTTCCACGAAGGCAGGATACATATATATTTGCTAAGGTCATATTACAAGGTAACTTCAGGTTACAGATGTAGATCAACAATTACTAAACAAGGGTTTTATCAATGGTTATATAAACAAAAAATTTTCCCTTGGTTCACAAACACTGTTTATTGGTTTCTGTTAATTTCACAAATAGGCAGTTTATCATATCTTTTTTTACTTTAAATAAGAGTATGGGAAAACGTATTATTTTTATAGATTTATGTTGAAAAATAATATGTGCCCAATTATATTACAGGCTATACATGAACTGTATATGTTACACATAAATAAATTTGGACTGATATTTCAAATTTCTGAAGAATTCTATAGATTCCCTAAGTACAGAAATCCATTCTCATTAGCAGTGAGTATCAATACATGTATGTCTGGGCAACAAAACATTTTATTGGCTTACTCTTGACAAAATTACTCCCATTAAGTATCCAGCAAAGTCTGTGGTTGTAGACTACTGACCTCCGTCATCGGGTCTCTATCCCCCTGCCCGTCATAACAGATACATTAACTATCCTAATATCACTTCCTAATTTTTCTCTAGAAGTTCTGATACAGATCTGCAGAAGGGGCAAAGAGATTACAACAAGACTGGAAATATTATTAGAAGATGATGTCATAGGTAAAGCACCTGATGACAGTTGTCGCCTGTGTCACAAAGGGCGGGAAGACGTCAAGCACCTTGTTGCAACATGCCCTGCACTGCTATCTGTGCGTGAAGACCTGATTCGACTCCTCAAAGACAACAACAACACCAAGCACCTTGTTCAGCATTTCCAATCAGCCCCTGAGCTGTTTGTAGAGTCTGTCCTGTTTCTCCCTCCGGAATCAATAAACAACAGCACAAAAGCTCAGCTACATACTCTTTTGCTCTATTTATACGCAACCTTCACACAACCCGACTCAAACTCCTAAATAATAACGAATAATCTATCAGCCCCAGTCTATACCCGAACTACAACTCAACTCTACATTTCGGCAGCGCCGACGATCTCCGATCTGAGCGGAGGAAGGATACAAGAGAGAGAGAGAGGTCTACTGTACCCACTAAACATACAGTGTAGAGGTGTGTCCACACAGCATGGTCTTAAATCTAAGTAAAGTAATATACCGTATTTGTAACTATTATATGCAAAAAGAAATTTTAGTGTGAACAGAAATTCCCCAGAATTGAACACTTTTGTAAAAAGTCACCTACATGTACAACTGAGGTGATACACATAAACAGTATATCCTTCTTTCGAAAATTCATTTTGAGGGTGATACTGTAGCTCTCAATTTTCCTGGAAGGCCACAAATGCCTGTCCCTTGTGAGGTGAACATCCTCCCTGTGATGGACCCAGATTCATAGGTGACAAGTGCAGTAGTGACACCCTACCTACATGTACACGTGCGAGGAGCGCACGGGAATATCTGTTTACTAAAATTCCAGTGATATTTTTAAAAATCATTTTAACTTCCACACTGCTGTATAGTTGTTTTTTTTTCCAAGTATTTGCTGCACCCTTTTTTGTTTGACATAAAATGTTAAGAGTAGCATTATCGAGAGGGTTACGCTCCTTTATGCTCCGAGCACGTCACAGCAATCAAAACAACCAGGCTCAGATTAACAAGTACGATGAGCAAGCATGACACAGATCTACAGTTACATAGAGCGTAGGTTGACTCTATACTAGAACTTCCTAGAAACTACATGTATATTCATGGCAAGTGCAACTTCCACCGATAACGTTTCCCTTAATAATTCAATTGGCAGTTGACAGCTCTTACAGAAGAGTGTCAATCCTCAATTTAGTCTAATATACTTTCAGAGAATTTGACAAATCAGTTTAAAAGACAAGCTGATCAAATGAATAAGAAACGGAAAAGCAGTAGGGCCCTGGGTGAAATGTTATTAAGAAGAGTTGCATGTATTAATAGTAGATGGTGTAACCTCATTGTCCTGATTATGGTTTCAAAGAAAATTATATGAAGTAAACTTTCTTACTTCTGAGAACAAGAACAAGAACATTATGATAATTATTTTGATACATGTATATTAGTTAGTATAATCACTCAAATCTAAATGAAAATACATGCATACACTTACTTTCACAGATCTTTATCACAATGTTTCTTAAAATATGGGAAATTAACCAAAATGGCCATCATACAGACTGGTATGCATACATGTATGACAAGATAGATAGGTATAAATCCCCATCATTCAGATTTAATAACATACATACTGAATTCATCCTACAAATGTACATTTAGACCTACAAATGTACATGTTTCCTTTTATCATAGATGATTTTCAACAGGTTACACATCCAAACGGTTGAAGGAAATATGAATTATGCTCTGCCAATAAATATTCTGTGTTCAATTTCTGATTATCCGAATGTACATGTACATCAGCCCTTGACTACAAAGTAAACCTTAACCCAACCCTCAAAATAACCAAGACCTTACAGAATACAGGAGCAACCCCAAATTTCCAAGTAAAATTATGGGTACTCACCAAAATATGCAGAGAAAGGTGTATGAGCATTCAAGGATCAGTGCTGGGTTGTTTAGCTAACAAGTACTTCAAACTATTATAACCATGATGACTGTGCTTCTACCTGAGGAGTACTTGGGGACAATAGAAGAAGAGGTCACCAATGAAGATGGTTAGAGATATTCTGTTTAGGCCTTTTATCCCTGCTGTGACTCTGACTTTAAACTCTTAATTGGATCAGTTAATCCCTCTCCGCTCACCTTACCCCATTGTCTTGATACAAAGGGAATCTCTTAAGCATGAGGATTAATATCTCTTAACTCCAATACCTACTATTTGTTGTGGTGTTACTTGGGTGGGAGGTATAATACCAGCTTTTTATAAAGCTTCTTTTGCTTCAATGCTTTCATTCACTTTATATTCTATTTTTAGCCTCACAAGTTCAAAAAGAACTCCTCTTAGAGAGAGCTTAAAACTCTTCAAGTTTTCCTCTTGTTCAAGGTGACGTAACTGTCAACTCCCTGTTTCACCCTACCAGTGATATGTACATGATTGTAATGTGTAATACCAATACAGAGCAATTAAACAAACTATTTCCAATCTCACATTTACATGAAAACAGCACATGCACTTCAACATAATATAGGCCTTTTTAAAACCCGACTTTAATAATTAAGCATATTGAAAACATTAAAAACTGTTGCTATTTGACAAACCATGCACTACTCTCGTGACTAAAATAACACATTATAAAAAAATTACTGTTGAGAAACAATAATCTAGAGTCGAGCAGTTTTACACAGAATGACTTTCAATATCTTACTCTGAAAATATTTGTATTCACTGTCTAAATGTAGGGTAGACAGGGATCCCAAATTCATCTTTGTAAATAGTTTTCACAAATATAGACTGGTTGGACCATACGTATCTCGTTTCACGGAATAAACAAAACGATGGGACTCGGCAGTCAATTAACAGCTCTGCTTACTGTTTGCTAATTCTCCAATCTCCTATATCATATCAGTGTTGTTCAAGATATTCAAATACACGACTACCCAATCATAGTAGGTAACCATTAGTCTGAGTGCTCAGCCTCTATTTTGACACTTCCACTAATTTCATCTTTCTATTCTCTCTCCAAATAAAGGAAGAAACATACTAATTTGAGACCCGTCGTTACATGTTTGACTGATGTGCTGTAACAAAGATGAAGGTTTGTATGTACTCTCATTTCATCAACAATTGGAGGCTGTTAAAGTTGTAGCTAGTTGTCAATTTAGGATAGTGTTGATGATTTCTCCCTACTAAGATGAAGAGATTTACCAGACAAGGTTCGTACATATCAGTAAACTTGATATCTCACCTCTATTTAAGAGCTTTTTCATGATTTGATCAAACCTATGTGAGTTTAATGTGGGGGGAGTATTCAGCTAGATGACCTCTGTGTTTTTTTGCTCGATGTTTCCTACAACAATAAAATTCATAGAAACTAATGCAAATACAGAAACAACAAACATTGTCTACTCTGAAAAACAAGTGCCATGTTATGTTAGTGAATCAATACGGACATCAATGACAACATAAGCCTACATGAGTTCAGCCGTGCTGGCAGATATAATTTTTTTACAGCTCGTGGTGATCCATCATTGTATTGTTGCTTCAAAACGTATAAAGTCATTTATTTGAATATGGGTCAATAGTTGCTCCTTATCAATAATCAACATTAAACATTTTTTTTTTTCTCTATTTATATTCTACACTCCAGAACCAAGTTCACTACACATAATATATTTCAAATTAATTTGTCTTGTGTCTGAAACTCTCTTCATATTCTTACACAGGATTTTTAAAAACAATAATGCTTTAATATTACAAAAAGAGCAATTTTTATTGCTTTCTGGGTACCAAAAAAAACAACAAAAAAACACTACTAGTATGTACAGCATGGTCACCTCTCTTTTTTAAAGGTCACCTGCATATTGTTGTTTTCTATCTTGTCTGCCCCCTCATGTTTATAGAAATCTGCACTGTATAACCTGTCTACAAAGGCCCCCTGTAATGCAGTGTTCAGTTTTATGTTTCCATTTGATGGTCCTGACAGACAAGTATGACTTTACTTGCCTATCGAATCTAGCAATCAAATCAGTTGAATACGGACAGCAGTAAGTTGATATCTTCATTAGATCTCATACATTATTACCTGAATGAGGCATTTTGGAGACAAGATATCAGCGTGTATTTTGTCTTGCTTATTAATTAGGTCAACACAAAACACGTCACAATTATTCAGTTGTCTGACAAGGGGCCGTATAATTCATACACCCCTTCTCCGCGAAATTTATTAATTTTCTATTACGCTTCTGTACTAAATTATTCATAATATCCATATTTTGTCTGGTACGGGGTCCTACATGTAATTATAAGATGATGAGCGTTAAAATACAAAGGGTAAGACAATGGATATGCACAGAAAAATTATATGTCACAATAGTTCAGATCAGAATGCTGGAAAAAAGAAAGAAAAAAACATGCCATGACAATTAATACCCAGTTTAAATCAAGCAAATTTGATGTTTTTCTTTAAAAGGTGGCTAATTGAGGTAAACAGGTAATAATGATAATATTGACTGGCTTTCGAGAGATACATGTACCACATATATTTCCCTCACAATACCCATATTGCACTCGTCTTCGACTCGTGGCAATACAAGACTTGTTTGGGAAATATCTGCGGTATCTCCCTCAAGACCAGTCAATATTTTATAAGTATCTTGTGCTACACAATATTTGTTGAAGTATTCAAGTCAATTTATTTCTTGCTCTCTATAAGAATCAAGCATTTCCAAAAGATAATATTAATGGATTTATCCCGAAAGATTAAATTGCTAAATTTGGATGTCTGCTAGTTAATTCTTTTGAAGACAATTGATAAAGCTGAAAGAACAAATGGAGCACATGGCCTTGTTGATATCTTCATGTGCATCCCTAAATATTGCATGTCAGCATTGTTAAATGCTTTTCCTGAAAATGCCATCATATATATTCAGCAAGGCAGACTTGCAATTCATGGAACCCCACAATTCAAAGTCATAGATGCAATGATATAGTGGTGCCTTTGTTTTGAATGCATCATTGATTGTAGGGACCTGAAATTGAATAGATTCATTGTAATTGGCAGCTACTGTGATTCTGGTTCATTGCACTATCCATGAATTTTACATACTGTCCAAAAACTGTAATCGTGGAAATATTCGCGGTACATTAATTTTCGCGGATTTCGCGCGAAGATCGGCAGGCGCGAATTTAAAAACGTGCGAATATATGAGCATGCTTTTTAAAGCATGTATTGGATGCATTCAATTGCGTGCTTACTTAAATGCAGCGCGAATTCAAGAACCTGTGAACATTCGAGGCAGCTCAGCGCGAAAAAAATAAATCGCGCGAAAATAACAGCGAATACAGCATACAGGACTTTCTCTCTCAATACCTCATACAGCATCAGATATACAATGTTCCTTGTTAATGCTAACCAGTCAATACATAAGATTTTAGGGGGGGGGGAGGTTAGGCTAAAAACCGAGTGGTTTTGGGCTGCTTCAGTATTTGAGAGCTGGAGGGTTTGGTTATTATTATGAAGGGTCACAAAAATATGCTATTATGGATCTAAATGATTTAATTCTAGTAATTGAATCAATATCTATCGTTCTAGTCCTGCTAGGGGCCAAAATAAAACTAATGTCAAATATCTTGAACCATGAGCTAACACCTCATTAGCAACTTTCTTGGCTGATACTCCATAATTTATTTTCAGCATTCATTCTCCAAAAAAAAAAAAGAAGAAAAAAAAAAGGAGAAGGAAAAAAAAAAAAGAGAGAAATTCATCAAAAAGGAGGCAACAGGGCTCTTATGCAAATCCTATAACAGAGCTCTCAACTTTGGTAAACAGTAAGATGAAGAAAGCTTTAATCCTCTGTTTCAGGTAAATTACCCCCAAAAAGGATACAAGGTAGAGAGTAGATTTCTGCCTTGATAGGTCTGTCATTGACTTATCCATTAGGGAGCCTATTTCAAGAGCCTATTTTTAGTGGCAGCTTTACAGCTTTATCTTGGTTTCCTCTCCACTTAGACCCTTAATGTTTTTCATCTAAATCAAGGTGTTCTGCATTATCTACTCAAATTGAGTTGGAGTGAAAGGGGGATCTTGCATCATACCCTGGATTTCACCAAGAAAAGAGAGTAAATCTATTTGTGTTTCCAGGGGCGTATGGAATGGGGAGGGGAGTGGGCAGGTAGCAGGAAGCAATTAAAACATGAAGGCCAGGGCTTGGTCTGACAATGTGCATATTAAAAAAAAATGTTTTATTATACGTCCTTTAAAATAGTACATGGATTAAAAAGTAATCTTTTCTTCAAAATCCAATAGTTTACTGCCTGTATTGATTGTGCTTCTGATCAAGAAAGTTTGTTTCTTAAAGAAACAATACAAGCCAACAATTCATGAGAGGTACTTTAATCAAGAAAACTGAACAACTTTCACTTCCAATAGGCTATGGTATACACATTATACCCTGGTAAATGTTTTTCAGGAGCCAAACTGGGAATCCCCCTTTTCCATACCATGGAGAGCAAAACTTGGTCAAGTATTGATTACAGGGTATTCATTCAGGCAACAATCTCTGCAATTTCTGCTTGAAGAATATTCTAATGAAGTATGCATTCACAGAATGCATTGATCGTGTAATGAGAGATGTTTTTAGACTTGCGTAAGTTAAGTGATAGATAGTTACAAGGAAAGATTTAGGACCAAATATTAATCCCTTAGTTTGAAATTTTCAAAGAGAGAAAGAAAATATCTAAGAATGAAGGCTAAATATTCCTGAGAGGGGAAATAGTGAAGGTATAACTATAGAATGGTCTCTTGTGTAAACTTATCATAAACAAAACAAAAAAAAAATCAATAAATTAAATAAATAGATAGATAGATAAAAATGTTACAGGCTAACTCTTATTTATCTCAAATCAATAACGTTTTCTGAAGTCATAATATTGCCTGTCAAACGCCAGAAAGACATCAACCCTTTTTTTTAAACAAGGATTTAGTGCCCTTGTGTGCACAACTGAAAAGAAGAACTCAATTTGGACCTCTTTCAAAACATATTTGTTGATATTATTCAGCTTTGATGTGTACTGGTGGTATCTCACTTGCAATATCAGATGGATTTGAGATGGGTTTTAGACTGTTTTGATATAGTAGTGGAGACGTCTCCTGATATCTCTGCAAAACATCATGAAGCGTGGAAAAATTGAACAGCTTAATAAATCTATGGGTTTTTTTTTTAGTTTTTTTTTAGCTAAAGCTGCAACATAAAAAATTATCAGAGACATCTACGAGTGTTCGAGTCTCAGAGATACGACCTTATGTCATCATCATTAGTCTGAGCAGTATAAGGATCGTAATCATCTTTCATCAATTTTTCATTTTATTTATCATTATAACTATCAATATACCAATATTTTCTTTGTAATGTCATAAAACGATGATATAATCCTCCTCATGAGAAATCTACAAAAGACAAACTAACATCAACAATGATGAAGTTTCTTAGAATGAGGCATGCATTACATACATGCATGTCGTCAACATTTCCCGGAAACAATTGCTAAGATTCTCGCAAGTGTGTTTTCATATCTACCTCTAATATGATCACCTGCTCCTAGGTGTGCTTTATTTTTAGAAAAATTTTTGTCTATAAATGGAAACTTAGAAGAGGGGATAACAGTGATACCAGGTCTATTTCTGCAGGCACTCCATGTAATGAAGAACACCCAATAGCCCTGAACAGTAGAAATACGAGCATGAACTTGAGACGAATTGCTATTGTTGATCGGTAAATTCGTAATCATATTAATCCTTTGATGAATTTTGAAATCCTTACTAGGAAGTGTTTATTGTTTTAAGAGGACTACCGCAATTTTACTTGAAAAACAATGTATGTGTTTTTCGGTCCCCTTCCTTTCTTTTTGTTTTTGTAGTTTTTCAAATCTTGCTTACAGGTAAATCTTGTCGAAGCACATTACTGAAAAGATTCATTGGACCAGTGATGTAACTTGTGACTTTTACATAATCACTGAAAATTGATCCGGTATTGAATGGCTGAGCCAGTAGTCTGAAGAAATATGCAAAATTGATGCAGAATGTATAGCAAAATATATCTAAGCTGATACATAAAACAGATGAATTGACAGTGGTTTTATGAAAAGAACTATTAAATGAAATAACAAAAGAGTACATTGATTTCGTATTGTATTCATTCAGCAGTAATTGTTCAATATTGACAATAATATCTTGTAATTTTATTTTCTGAATGTTTCAATCAATTTAAATTTCTCATCTGCTATAAATAAAAATGAATTAAGCAGAATTCGAAATCAATCAGTTCTTTTGATATACCCAAATCAATCAAAAGTGAGATATACCTGGAAACACTAGTCATTAAAATATCATGCTTCAATGTGGCCAGTGGCAATGCATTATCTGAGTTCCTCAGACTGTTGAATGTGAGATGACGGCCTAAAGATATGGAAGAGGGGAAAATTAGCATTGCTTGTGGCCTAGACATATGAGTAAACATTGATCTTAGGTAAATATGTTTTTAATTAGAGTGGGTTTCAGACATACACATGTACATATTGCATGTAGATACTATATTTAAGGCTACTGTAAAGAATTTCTTATCACAACTTGCTTGGACTGTAATACACACAGTCAGATTGTTGCATTCACCTACAAATTGGCACTACAGGTAGTCAGATCACGTCTGATTAAAGAAAAAAAAATGAATTACAAAAAAAAAAATAATAATAAGAATGCAAAAGAAAAGTTTTGCTAGATATCTGTATATCAACATCCAAAAAGAACCAAAATGGAAGAAGAAAAAAATGCTCAAACATATGGAACCCCCTAGAGAAACAGCGAACTTTCTAGGTTAATGGCTATTTTTAACTGAAATTTTTTTTTCTGGACAAAAGGTAATTCACTTACAACAATGTAGTTCGTCCATCTTGTAAAAAAAAAAGTAAATAGGTCTCCAGAGAAAGAGAGGTATACTTTTTTGGAGTAATTGCATTAGGTAAGCCTTGAATTTGTGAACGGTAGACAGACATAACTGCTCCCGAAGCAGGTGCACTTTGGCAATTCCAAAGGGAGGCTAAGTAGACAAAAATTCTGACAAAAATAACTTAGGGGGGGGGGGTTGCAAGAATACAGCATTTATCTACATCTTGTCATTCAGGAAAATATACTCATCATGGGACATAGCTATTAAAACGGCGTCATATTCTTTGCTAGATAGCACTCAGGAAAGGTTCAATATATGGAATTGCTGGTTAGTGTACGATATTTCATTGTGAAACGGGAAAAATAAACTACAATTTGCACAAAAGAGATTCTACGTGAATTTCACTCAATTTTTTTTAAATGAAAGTTGGGTTTAAACCATTACATATCATTGCACACAGGAAATGAATTTGAATTAAGGTGATAAAAGTGTAAATGAATATGCTCAACCAGAGAAATAACACACATAGGATGAGGATGATTTGCTCATTAAATGAAAAAAAAAAGGGGGGGGGCACAGGTAAGATTTTTTTTTTTTTATGAATAGGTTGTCATACATGTTGAAGAAGGGATCCTTTGAATCAAGAGTGCCTCTGAGTTTGTATATAATACATCTTGTAAAATTTTAGATCTGCTTGCAGATGGCAAACAAGCAATTAAATGCCAGTGAGATAGACTTTTAGTATTGATCCTAGTTGCAGTGTTACCTAATGACTTTATTACAGGTAATAGTTCAATTACAATGGGGGCTTGTGTTTTAATTGATTTGGCAAAATGCCAAGATTGAGGTAATTTGCTGGATTAGATCTCAAGATTGAATTTGTTCCCATTTCATGAAATCCCAATGTACCCGGCGGACTAAGATCACATAATTCCTAGTCCCATCTCGTTAAAACTGCTAGATGTCATTTACACTATCTAGTTTCTCTTGTTTTAACCATATCAAATGAATGTCGAGATTTTGTTGTTGTCAGTCTTCATGGTCAGTGAAGCTTGATTAGAAATAAACCCAATAGATCGACCCTAAAACCACCGTATATGCCATGTTCACAACCGATCTTTAATGTTTCCATATCATGTACATGTCCAGCAGCCTGTGTCATGCAATTCCTTACGTGACCATCCGTTATGACTGAAGCAACAATGGCCACCTTACTTGAATACGCCTGAAAATCATGAACCCCATACTGGAAGCAGAGAGGTGCACGTAATATTGCATTATCCAGAGCACATTCTGCAATGGATTTACAGATCAAGACCTCCATAAATAATCAATCCTGGTTTGACAACTCATCCATACAAAAAACAGAGTTAGAGAATTAAATACAGCACCTGTATGAAACAACCCTCAACGCAAGACTCACACCATAAGTCAGCTAACAGCAAGAAAGGAATTATTCCATACAAATTTGTGCCTACATTAGCGTCCTTCTTGCATTTGGACATAGGAGTGCGTGGGTTGCTCCACTGGGACATATCACTAATTAGTCTCTAAGAATCCATATACTTTTTTGAGATTCAACAGGAGATGTGTGATTCTATCCTCC
This sequence comes from Paracentrotus lividus, assembly GCA_940671915.1. Taxonomy (NCBI): domain Eukaryota; kingdom Metazoa; phylum Echinodermata; class Echinoidea; order Camarodonta; family Echinidae; genus Paracentrotus; species Paracentrotus lividus. Next base: position 72,148,467 of record CALNVZ010000174.1, read on the forward strand.
TCCCATGAGATGTACACTAGTTACTTGAGAAGTGGAGCCCTTTCACACCTGGGGGAAATTTATACCAAAGAAACGCTACATAAAAGATAACGGTATAGCACATGGGATAAAACAGGATAAGAATATTCTATCATATAACAAAAGCAGTTTTGCATACTATAGAGTTAGGTTATGGTTGTAGCTTTGTTGTACAGAGTGACAGCTTGTGAAATCTCACTCTCAGAAAGTCCGAGACATCTTGGAAGGAATCCAAGAGTGGGTAAAAACCTTGACCAATAACCTTAATAAGAGATAGATTTAAAAAAGTGATAGCTCTAATTAAATTATCATCTTAATGTTTATGAGGTGAAGAAAGAAAGCAAGCAATAATTAATAACATCCTGAATAGCACTGATATTCATGATCTGCTTCCGTTATTGGACAAATTCATAGAAGTGTACCTAGTATTAACATCAAAACTTGGATGGAAACTCAAGACGTAAAACTAAAATAGACATTTATTAGTTTTGTTTATAAAATTGCTTATAACATCTGGGGGGTGTACACAAAGACTTACAATTGATTAAAAGTTACGATTGATCTTTTCTTGTTAACCTCATTTGAAAACCAGGTACAGTCATGTATTAGGATTTGGATATGATTAAGCGTAGGGTTAGGGCTAGGGTTAGGATTAAGATCATTAACTTTGGAGCATCCTGTCCATGATGAGGCTACTGAGTAAAAATCAATCGTAACTTTTTATCAATCGTAAGTCTTTGTGTTACACCCCACTGAAATCAAAAGCCCCTTTATTGTATAGTAATCAACTGATATTTCTCTGATTCAAGTTACAGTAATATTATTTCCTTTTATAAAGCATGGAGTGCAAACAGGGCCGCATTTTTCGATATCATTCTTGTGCTTTGAAAATAGGCTCTACTTCTCATGACAATTGGCATGAAGTCTAAAAGCATTTATAAGTGAGTACAAAATCTTTGGCCAAAAGAGCACAATATCGGGCTTACAGCAAAAGAAAAGAAAAGCACATTACACCTTTTTGAGGGTGTACATGTATATGGCAGATTGGTATTGTCCATTATTACAGTAATACTATACAATTACACCTCACACAACAAAAATGGCATGAAATCTGTAACACAATACTTTGCTATCTACTGAAGATAAAAAGACAAGCACTTCTGTCAAAAACTTGGCTCTGTGACTTGGTGCAGTTTTCAATTTTCATGAATGAGCTGTTCTATTGTTGAAAGATAATAGATAATTCAGCTCTGCAATATTTTGTTGTATTGCACAGGCTAAGGTAAGTACTGCTTTTCATAGCTAATGCCTTCTGAATAATGATCATAGATAATAATGATTATATTGGATGGGGCTAACAATGCTGATCATCTTCTATTCATGCAATATTGGCCCTCGTGGAATATTTCTGGTATCCCATTCTGAGCTATTCAATAGAAATATCATATACTGAAAAAATTAAATTGTTCTTTTTCAAACCAGCAAAAGTAATCATAATCATCAAAAGAATGATGAATTGCGTGTATCTGGATGAAGTTACGTGTACGTGCAGGATTTAGACTAGTATTTTGCGAATAGGGGCTTAACGCAAAGTTTCCCATATGAAACAAATGTGACTATTACTGTAAAATAAAATGTCTCTATTAAAGCCAATACGAACTAGCAACCTTGTATATCACCACCTCAAGTCCTCAACTACCCAATTCTGCCCTGATTCCTAACCCATAATGCAATATCCTGAAGAGTGTAGTCTTGTAATTCAGGCCCATTTGGATGAAAACACATTTTTTCACTATTAAATCAATTCACACCATGATAATTATGTTGCGGGCAAGTATCAAAACAGATTCTTTCCCCCTCAAAACATTGTAGTTTTCCAATACAAATTGAATGTTGGGTTAATTTATACACCGTTTTGGTAATTAGTTATCTAAAAAGGTAAACATTAAGACTAGCTATTTATAACACACAGTCAATGAGAGTGTTGCTCAGTTTGCTCTCGCTTTAAATGATTTTACACATATGTGAATGGATGTGAATCGATTGTACATGCACTATCCATTTTTATTAACAATGATGGCAAGCTCTGACAAATGCCAAGTGAATCAGAAACATATTGTGGAGGTATGTATTTTGATCCCATTGGCCTACCAAAATCCTGTTACATTCTTGTAATTAATACTCACTGCTTGTTTTTTTTTAAATAAACAATAAGAAGACAAATAAACATAAATAATTACTCTCAAGCTGCAAGATAGCAAAACTCTAACAAAATAGATGAGAGAAAGACAATTACAGAGGTATGCTATAAATGATGTAAAGAGAGATATGGATGATAAAACAAAGAAGAGTTATGCCAATAGATGGCTAGCAATAACATGGATTATGTCAACTAACAATATCAGATGTTTAAAAAAGGCGATTAAGTTACAGAGCATGAGATAAAAGAATAAAGAATGAGAGAGAAGGAATATACATGTACAACAAAAAGACAACCCCCCCCCCCAAAGAAAAAAAAAATGGAAAAAGAAAGGAACAGTAACAAAAGATGGCTAAAATAAAATGTAAGGGAGGGAGAGAGAGAGAGAAAGTAACAATACCCAGGTATCATCCACAGTATAAAAACTAATTGAAGCTGTGGTTGCCAAACCTCACACCACAACCCTGGGTAAAGAAAGCCGGTTCAACACTCTAGAGGAGTATATTTCATTTAACAGAGACCATCCACCAATCAGAACTCATCGCTGTTTCTAAATTTAGCATCCATCTACACCTATCTCTGTTTAATCAGAGTAATTCGAGTTCACTTGGATGAGAGGGAATAGACACAATGAGTCATAACGCACTTTGTAAATGATTGGGAAAGAAAATGCGTTCACACAGTGGGTTTAATCTTGTCCACTTGTATTTTCGGACAGGCAGTGAGTGCTAATTCAAACTTTCAATCTGTTGTGGCAGATTGATGTCCATAACGCACTTTGTAAATAATTGGGAGAAGAAAATGCGTTCAAACAGTGGGTTTAATCTTGTACACTGGTATTTTCGGACAGGTAGTGAGTGGTAATTCAAACTTTCAATCTGTTGTAGCAGATTGATGTCCATAATGCACTTTGTAAATAATTGGGAAAAGAAAATGCGTTCACACAGTGGGTTTAATCTTGTACACTGGTATTTTCGGACAAGCAGAGAGTGCTAATGCAAACTCTGTTGTAGCAGATTTGGCTGTATTAAGCTTGATATTAATGATAATCATACAAACTCAATCTATCATGTTGAAGTTGAAGACAGAATTTACACATTTCTAGGTCATCCGATGATATTACAACAAGTTTCCACTTTTTTGTACGAGACCTTTCATAACCTTCAAAACTGATAGTACGCTGCTCAAAAGTAACCATTTAATAAAACAACTACAACCATTAAATCGTGTTCTGAATAAGAACTCTAGATATTTGACCAAATTTCGTAACTCATAGCAGATTGCCAGGCAGTAATAACTTTGTGAATGGAAACAGTCCCATCCTCTACTGGGTATTTGCAGAGCTGAAACCTGATTGCTTTTCCCGGTGACAGGGGAGCCAGCAAACGGGACAGGGAGAAATTTAGCCTGAGAGATGGTTATCTGGAACGGTACTCCACTCCCAAGAACTGGTGTTAAAACACAGGACAAAAGATTGAACTGACAAGATGAAACAAGGGATGGAGGGTGACAAGAACGGTCCACTGATGTCTGAACTCTATCTCACCTCCATGTACTTTTTTTCCTCCCTCGCTAACTTTGCGATCTCATCTGGTTTTGACTTTCAGTAATAAGAGCTAATTTTAGATTCTTTCCGATTTCATGCAGGCCTTGTTTCCTGCTGACGTGAATTTTGTTTTTGAAATAAAATTCTAATTCTATTCTAAATTCATTGTTTTTGGTGCGATACATTAGAATCTTAAACATTGACAAGTTATTTGCTTTTCAACCAAAAGGTATTATTACTTGATGCTGATCATTCAATGTACAATGTATGCATTCAACTATACAAGGAGAAAATACTCTAGTATATCTAATTTACATTAAAATGCCTAAATTAGGATCGAACTCAATTACATAGATGCGATGTGACAAAGAGTGTACAAATCTAGGGCGTTTTCAATCTGTTGTGGGCCTCTATATTCTAAATCCAGGAGAAATATTCAGCTTGGAATTTATTTATATACCTCACCATATTGCAAACAAATTAAGGAACATGTGTAAGACAAGCACGTGGCTGAGAAACAGATTATTTCTCCACGGAAATCAAAGAATATAATAATATACTGTGTTTCCTCATTAAACTGTGCCATTGAAAAGTACAAATGATAAAAATCTTATCTGTTTGTACCTTATTCACTTCAATGTGACGAGTTTCATTCAGATTGATGAAAAAGATAATGATCTAAAAACCATACAAAATTTGTAAATCCAAAAATGCAGATTGAACAGAGGAGCTTTTGTAATGTTCAAATTAAAAAAAATAATAATAATAATAATCAAATACCATTTTTAAGATAAATCTTGAAAACACTGTGGTGTTTATGTATTGTTTCCTGAATAAAACATGAGGAAAATTATGCAAAACTATTTGTAATCAAGTTTTTTTTCAAGAAAACTTTTCAATTTTGATAAGTAGTGTGAAGTAAGGATATACTATGTTTGTGGAATATCAATCAACATCGCTGTTAAAAGCAACAAGACCCCCCCCCCAAAAAAAAAAAAAAAAAAAAGAAAGAAAAAAGTAATAATAAATAAAAAAAAGTGTAGGTAGGGCGGCATTTTTTAATTTTACATCATGCATACCTATTCATATATATTTGTACATACCATTGCCCAAACAAGGGTTTTTTTTTTTGGCGTGCATATGATGATCAGAAAAGAAAGGAAAGTTTTCACGGGCAGGGAAGCTGCCGAAAATGTAGCCCACATCCTGGACGATTCAATGATGCTAATTCTCTTTCTGAGACGAATGTAGTTACGGTTTAATAGTCTGCGTGTGCATACAAAATCTACGACTACAGAATACAGTCCACGGGATTGACAACTTTTTGCTTTTCCCACTAAGATATCAATATCGATAGCAATTACAAAACAATATTATGCAATTGCAATTAAAGACAAAATCTGTCGGGTAGGCATTATTTTATGGGTTGGTCGGGTAAAGCCAAGATTACAATTTTTTTCAACCCAAAAGTCATAAAGTCAGTCATATTTGACCTAGGTTCACGCGCCCGTTACTAGTACTTCATCGTATTCCTGATACATTCATTGATGTACTTTACTAGCGGTTAGGAAGTTTCACTCTCAGAAAGAAACAATGAAGCTACATATTCAATCTTTATTTAGGTGTTATTCCTAAAAGCTACCACGTTGCCATAACATTCTTTCTGTCTCCCTTTCAGAATCGAAATTAGGAGGAGATTAATCTATTAACAGCCACAATGTTTCACTTTCAAATTCAGTCTCTTCCCAATTAACTTGGATTGTAGATTGCAACAAGAGTAAATAGATGGAGTTGCTGTAGTAACCATTTTGAAACCTGAATTCGTAACAATTAAACCAAACAGCTTTGAGCACATTGTATCATCCGATGTGCATTTTTTTTTAGAGCCAATAAGAACCAGGAGCCACCTCAAGTCCTCAACTACTCAATTCTGCCCTGATTCCTAACCCATAATGCAACATCACAAGTAGTGTAGTCTTATAATACATGCCCACTTTAATGATAACACACAATAACTCACTACGTAATACATTCATACCCCAACAAAAATATTTACAAGTTGCAAAGCAAGTTCTTTTCCCTTCAAAACATTTTAGTTTCCTTGTTTCAAATTTTTAGTCACTCTAATGTCTGAAAAAGTATATTTTAAGACTAGCTATTTATAACACACAGTCAATGAGAGTATCGGTCAGTTCGCTCTCGCTTTAAATCAAGAAATGAATGGTAGATCTTTATGAGGTCAAACAGTCTGTTGTATGTGCAGTGTTCAAATTCTATAGAAGAGGACAACTTTGAAAAGTACATACATTTTACATGAAACTAACGATAGCCTCAAGTGGCTGCTTCTAGATTTTTTTTTAATTGAAATGGCAAATATATGCTAAGAAATGTGAAGATGCTATAAAAAAAAAAACCACAAAAAGCACATTCCTTCATCAAAGACCTCTTCTGCTAAGATGAGTGGTTTTAACTCTTTGTGAGGTGTTTTCTAGCTCAGAGCATAACAATCTGCAATAACAGATCCAAGATGAGCATACATGAACAGCCCAACAAAACAATCAAAATCTAATTTTGGAGTATTCAACATTATATTTAACTATGTGCCAGTTATTTCTGGTTTTTAAATTACTTTTGCGTTCAGAGGATATTGTGCTTTCACATCCGTTGCTTGAGGGCAACGATTATAGATTTCCATTTTAAAACTTGTTCCCAATATATAGTCCCTAAACTTTACACAGAATGAATAGTGTAGCATCGTTATTACATGCATTTTTTTTTTCATTAGCTGATGCTTGAGGCCTTATGGATGCTGTAAAATGTCCAAAATTTCATTCCAGTCCAGATTAAAGTACACTTCGGGGCATTTCCATTGTTTGCAATTCACATGAGACATGAAATTCTTTAGCAGGTTGAATAAGTTAGAGTGTTGATAAATATTAAACAGACTCATGTCAGTCCTGAGACTATAGGAAGGCAGAACACAAACTTTAACTTTTGAAAAAAAAAAAAAAACGCTAATTAGGGCTCTATCAATCAAAAATTAAAACTTTTTTTTTTCATTCTTCTGCATAATTTGGAGAGGGGGGGGGTATTTTCAAAGACTAGATCTGGTGAGTTTTCAAAAGTTATATTCTTAAGTTGTGTTAAATAATGTCTGCTTGGAGCCCTTGTCTGTCAAAATGATGTGTTTATTAAAGCAAGTTCAGCTTTTAACAGACTTTGCATGATAACTGTGCATGTGCACGTACATGTACGATCCGTTTTGCCATTGATAGAAGTTATCAAAGTATGCTACAACGACTTTTTAAAATGATTCAACAACGGTGACTGCATTTAGATTTTTTTTTTTTTTTTTTTTTTTTTTTAATGTTTTGGCAAAATGGTAAATTAAACCAGACTCCATCAATGGTTGCTAACACACGTGACCATCCATTCACATGACACAAAGATTCAACAATAACATGATTTGAAAACACCTTCATTTAGTTCCCAAGGGTGAAAAAAGTCTTGTTCCGTTTTGACCTTATTTTCTACACGAATTAGTACAATGAGATATTTCCTCACATGGTAAACACCTAAATGTCGGTACCAAATAATTTTTAAAAACATCCACGCTTGCCCTTTTAATTGAGGTGACAGAAAGTAGAATTATAGATTCTAATTGATAAAACATTTCTAATTTTAGGTTGATTGTGAAGTATTAATAAACAATACTGATCTATTTTGGGGTGTGAAATCTATATTTATCTTCATTATTATTACAACTACCTTTATAGACATTCTTCCAAATTGAAAACAGATTACCGGTAAGTACAAGTAGGTGGCAGCTATTTTAGGTATCGGAGATGACTGTGTTTACATTAATTTAAAGAATTTTTTTTTAGAAAAAGTGTATCTTGAACCATCAATGTTTAATTGGAACAGATGCTTATTTTTATATCAAAGGTTTGCAGATTGGGAAATTTTCAAATACCTTGTTTGCAAATCTATGTAAAATCACCCATTTAAGAAGATCTAGTAAGGACCCCATTTGTGTGTGTGTGTTACGTGTTCTTTTTTTTTGGGGGGGGGGTGGGTGTGGGGTAGGAGGAGGGATCAAGCTGGATCAAGCCAAATTAAGTAAACTTTGGCGTCACCCAAAACAATCCCCAAAATAGAATGTATCATACTTTTAATTATTTGGGTTACCAATCAAAACCATAGGCTGGCTTCAGAACCTACCTCAGTTCTACTTATCCATCTTGCTGTAATATCTGTGGACCCGGTCAAGAAAATCATCAGTAAGTTTTGCACTTTCATCCCATTTGTTCTTATCCATGCTGGTATGGGACGTCAGGTTCTCCACATACTGTAACAACATCTTCAGGAACCTAAACAAGGAAAGTACGAAAAATATCAGTTATTCTTTGTTTGCTTGTTTGTTGTTGTTTTTTATAGCAAGAATGAAATGACCAGCACCATAATTGAGTCTGTGTTGTAAAAAGCTAGTCTTAAAAGTTGTATTTTGTGATTTAAAGATTTTGAGATTAATAATGCAGTGACTAAGTTAGCCTATAACTTTATTTGTATAGGGAAACTAAAACGTTTTGAGGGGAAAGTACTTGTCTTGCTACTTCATCAATATCATCAGTAACATCAATATTGTGGTTTGAATGTATTAAGTAGTAAATTAGTGTATTATTCAAATGGGCCTGCATGTATATTATAAGACTATACTGCTCAAAATATTGCATTATGGGTTAGGAACAGGGCCTGATTTGAGTAGTTGAGAACTTGATGTGATGGTAGTATACAAGGTTTCTGATTTGTTTTGGCTTTAAAGAAGCCATACAAAGGCTAATCTAAGTGGCTGTAACATAAAAAATACTGAAAGACAATTCAAAACTCTTTTTTTTTTCAAAGAAAGAAGCCATACAAAGTTACCCTTTTGTATGTAAATAGAACTATTGAAACTATACCATTCCACTTCTAGCCCCCCCCCCCCAAAAAAAAAAACAACAAACAAACAAACAAACAAACACAAAAATAACAATCAAAACAAAATATACAAAACAGCATTTTAGAAGTTTGTTTTAAGAGAAGCCATAGAAAGATTAATATTAGTAGTTGTGAAGACATAGAGGTGATGAAAGGGAACAAAAAGAAAAAAAAAAAAAAAGAAGAAAACAAAATCACTAATGAGACACCTCAGCTGTTGGCATGAACTCATTAAACACCTTCTCCCACAAGACTGTGTTATGACTGTATTAGTCACAAATATATCTCTAACAATACCTCATTAATTGCAAGCTAACAAATGTTCTTTTTAAAGCTAAAGTACAGTTTTTTATATGTACACACATGTGTTTCAATGCTTACTTAATCATTCACTTGGAAGTTTGGAAGCTAATTCTCGATCTTTGTGTTTGTGAAGGCGTTATTCCTCAAGTCTCTTTGATTACCAAAGCACAGTGAAGATTTGTAAAAAAATTACAGCTGAACAGAAGGTAATCCAATATTACATTTTCATTTGATTTAGCCAAGAATCTGACAGAAATTATATTTTGCAAATGTTTTACTATAATTATATCCAAACCTCATGACAATCCAAGAAGGATTAGTGCTGTTCAGTGGCAGATCCAGGCGGGGGAGTAGGGCGATATGTGCCCCCTCTATAATTTGAAAACCACTCAATGACTGTGCATGTACAAATTCGTATATTTCGGCTGCTCACCCCCTTATCGGGCCTGGTGCTTCCTCTATTTTCAAATCATGGATCCGCCACTGCTGTTTTGCCTATAAGAGGGTCACTACCTTTAAGATATTCTATAGATTCATTTGGCAAAGCATCCTAATGTCAAGATCAGACAAGGTTAACTGTGGAAAATTTCTTTCACACAGGATATGTAAACAACAACAACACTGCACTACACATAGACTTCCTGTAAACAAAAACATGACAGCTTAACCTTAACCTTTTTAATACTGTAAAAGGTGTCATTGCACGAAGATTGTCAAAAATTTTAGCCGGGTCATGTTTCAAAGGGTAAGACTAATGATCCACGAAGCTGGTAATTGTTTCCTGTTTCCTTTGCTTTCGTGAAGTCTGTCCTTCAAGAACTCTGGCATCAGTTTTAATGAGCAAGAAGATTTTAAAAAATGACTAAAACACAAAATAAAACAAAGAACCCAATCAAATTAATTTGATTTTTATGCCATGAGATATTACCTTCTTTCTTAAAGCAATGCACTTAAACAAAAGTAGCTTTAAAAATCCTTTTAGTCCTTAACAATTGATTTTGATAAAGGTTGCTCTTATCACAAACACAGTCAGATGAAAGGCTTCAAAATAAAAATGGGCCCTGGCCTCCTAAATTTAACACCACTATTTACTATGGACCTGGTGGAAATTATTATTGAGGAGCCCTGTAACATAAAGAGTTTTAATCACCTGCAAATTTACAACGACCATTCTGATTGGCACAAAGTGTGAGTTTTATGCATGAAGTCTATGCAACAAGGATCCTGATTGGTCACAATTGACTGTAACTCTATATCTGTCAGGACACCAGGATACATGTCTTGTAGACACCTTAGCACGGTCACCATATAAGTCCATAAAATCTTACCAACAATACCAAACTACCAACAATATTCCTAAGATACCAGTAAGCAGAGTTTAATGTTTACCTCCTACTAATGATCTTAATGAGTCAATAATGACATACCGCCTGTTGAATATAACCTCCCCCCCCCCCCCCTATTAAAAGTAATAAACAACAGACCGGAAGTCTTGAAGGGTCACCACAAGTTCTTCTGAGGAAAATCAGAATCCGGCTAACCTATATTGGGTGCCAGAAGGAAATATCTCCTTTTACAATATTATGTTAACATCCTCCTAGCCCTTAGAAACACAATTCTTCGTCCACTTGGTAAATGGCAGAAAACATATCAAATATCTTAATGAAAGTTCCCATACCTGCTTTATAGATACTCTGTTACACTTTGCTTCTTTCTTATCTCTTTTTGAATAATTAAAACACATTGATCAAATAGCAATTTAACAGCTTTATAAATAAAATCTAATATCGATTTCATTTATATTGATTGTTCTGGGTTAGTGAAATTAGTAGAATATATAGAGAAGTTGATCTTTGTGAAACATATTCAACAGAGTCATCCATGCTGATATTGGTTCACTTTGTTTCTTATTTCTGATTTAGTAATTCCAGCCATTAGTTTTTTTTTAGTTTTTTTTATGTTTGAAGAATAGGAAAATTGGAAATAATATGCAGTTGTTTTGTAGGTGGGGGTCTTTTTGTATAGTTGTGTATCCTACAATAGATAGAGCCCAATTTTGTTCTAACGGCAAGAAAAATAATTTCCTATTCAAAATCCTTTTTTTTTTCCATAATGCACAAGCACGCTGACACCATTAATATATGAATACATCGTGTTCTCGCTGTGACCATTTCCAACGGGCCCTGAATACAGAAAGACAAGGAGATGTAATGAAACATGAGCAAAATCAATATGTCTGTCTATCTGGGTTCTTTGTCAGGAAACAGCCCCAATTATTTTCCCCTGACAATTAAAAAGTGCACGGTATTTCCCAGAAGCCAAAGACAACGTCAGTGGCGCAGTTCGAGTGCAATATACATACAGGGCAGCTAGTGGCAATGCAAGGGCTCGTTAAGAGTCGTTAATTAACCTGCCGGTCATCCTCATACCCTATTATCAACAAAACATAATGAGATGAATGTTGGGGGCTGGAAGCAGTAGGCAAACTCATGGTTGTCGCAAGGACCTCCTAATGACTTGGGTCATTAGATACCTCCATGTAACAGGCTTTTTTTTTTTTTAAAGAGCCTGTGGTTGTTCAGTCTTTACATTCTTGATTCTCAAATACATAGAGCATCCTTTCTTTCCACAAAAACAAAAAAGCAAGTAGAAAAAACAAGAAAAAACCGAAAGCAATGCATTATTATTGTATAGTAAATAGTGGTAGTATTTTAAGAGTTGTGATTGGTTGAAATGATGTCACGTGTCATTCACGTTTTTGTTATAGTGAATTGTTTTTGTTATATTGAACGTTTTTTTTTTGTTATATTGAACGGTTTTATCCTGTGTTAAAATGAATGGCGAAATCGATTGCTTTGTTGCGCTAGCGTGTAATAACAGTAAAATGGTGCACACAACAATAGATACGCGGAGCAACAATATACGTCACAATAGCTTAATTAGCACCAAAAGTTTGGCAAACATTGGCAAAGATAAAACCAGATTAGGTAAGGTCAAATATCTAGGGGTCTATTTACTATAATAAATAGTGCATGCTCTATTAATGCAACATTACTAACTATGTGAACTCCAAATACTAAATTATCCCTCGTGCACATCTGTTTCAACTCGGCCTACGGCCTCGGTGAAATTAATGTGCCCTCGGGATAATTTAGTATTTGTCGTGCACATAATCTAGTATGTTGCATGGTAGAGCATGCACTATTTATATAATAGTAAATAGTGGTCGTATTTTAAGAGTTGTGATTGGTTGAAAGGAAGTCACGTGTCATTCACGTTTTTGTTATATTGAACGGTTTTTGTTATATTGAACGGTTTTTTTGTTATATTAAACGGTTTTCACCTGTGTTAAAATGAATGGTGAAATCGACTGCCTTGTTGCGCTAGCGCGTGATAACAGTAAAATGGTGCGCACAACAATAGATACGCGGAGCAACAATATACGTCACAATAGCTTAATTAGCACCAAAAGTTTGACAAACATTGACAAAGATAAAACCAGATTAGGCAAGGTCAAAGATTTAGGGGTCTATTTACTATAATAAATAGTGCATGCTCTATTAATGCAACATTACTGACTATGTGAACTCCAAATACTAAATTATCCCTCGTGCACATCTGTTTCAACTCGGCCTACGGCCTCGGTGAAATAAATGTGCCCTCGGGATAATTTAGTATTTGTCGTGCACATAATCTAGTATTTTGCATTGTAGAGCATGCACTATTTATATAATAGTACACTTCTAAACTGTATGATATTGTATATGATAAATGGTATTACTATATAGTGCACACTTATTTATTATGCGACTGCAGTTACTTCTCAAGATATAATTTGAATTTCAATGAATAAATATTGGCCCTTCTTTATCCAGGGGTATATCAGGAGGAACCTGGTAAGAGTATTCCTTAAGAAGCTTAAGGGTTGTTTTACGATCAGGGTACACCATCGAAAAATGATCTTCTGTGCACCATAGAAAGAAATATAGGTACTGTAGTTTCAAATCTACCAAGGCAAGCTATTGGGCACTGTTAGAGCAACCTACAAGAAAACAAAAATTAATGAAATACACATTTACGTCCAAAAAAATTACCATATCTGGCATTTTAGGGCAAAATTACTGTCTCATTTTATTTTTTCTAATTTTGAGCCTGCGCATCTTTATTATTAGAAATCATTAGGTTTGTTTTTCCGATCAGAATTGACTACTGAAATGCGATTGTTTAAAAACTGAAAACCCCAGAAGCTACAGTTAATTTAATTTTTTGTGACCATTAACCAAAAATGGGGTGCCAATTCTGTCAAAAAAAATTTCCTCTCCGAATTTGTTGTTTTTACGCATAGATAGACATCACTTGATAAACAATGTTTATGTCTGTAAGAACACTTGTATATATGCAACAAACTTATAATGTTTACTTATAGCCAACATCCACTTATTTTTCAGACAGTTGATGTTACAATGTTGTCAAATCACGTTTCGTCAAAAAGCGTCCTCTCCGAAAAATGAAGCAATTGACTTTACGTGTAATAAAAAAATTGACCCCCTATAGAAAAATAAGTTGGAGACCTCATGCTTCAAAATTTAACAGCAATATTATTTCACTTCTCTAGAACACATACACAAAAATTGAGGAAAAACAAAACAAATTTATTTTTTGGTCAAGTGAGACAAATGGGTGTACCCTGATCGTAAAACAACCCTTGCACCAAGGTAATCAGTTCTAGTTGTTGGAATCATATCGGGATATCTCATCACAGTATTCAACAATTGAGTTTAACATTACATACATGTATTCTGCCAGGGTCATCTCCCTTTTATGACAGCAAAACAAAGAACTGATTAATATTCTCACCTCAGAACTTTATCTTCTCCCCAATGGAAAGAGATTAGTGATGTTTGTAGAAAATGAAGAAAAAAAATAAAGACAATGGTGGACATAAATGGAAAGAGAAAATAGAGGAGGGGAGATGTCTTTAACAAAGGAAAGAATCTATATCTAGAGCATCCTGCCATTAAATTAGAAATGACGTCAAACGAAACAATACACATTGTCTTCAGCAATACATTGAGGCCTAACCGAGCATAGCACTCAATTATCACAGGTCATTTAGTGCTATGATGTGTGAAACATGGGCATGTATCAATCTATTCACATACACTCTCCTCAGCTCAAAGCAATCAAGATATGCACCAAATGCAGTTATAATCGTATTATTCTATGGCTTGGCTTTTAAGGTCTCCCTTTTTGGTAAAATACTGGAAGTGCATTGCAGAGAAATGTATTATAATGAAATAACTTATCTACATGCATCAAACAAAACAATTATATTTAATCCTTATTGTTGCAGACGATACATAAATCTTATGATTGATATTTTGAGTGGTTGGAAAGTGTGAAGAATCCCAATCAGAGCATGGGAATAAACAAAATTAATGTAGGTCTATCTTATGAAGATATCAACCTCACACGTAGAATGCACAATTGTACATGAATGCTGGTCTAATGTGCAGTGGTGACTTGGTTGACCATAGAAAGATGTCAAGTGTGAACAATCTTAGATTACAATACATAATGATATAAACTAAAAACTTGGGCAAGTAGCCCTATCTTATGAAGATGTCAACCTCCTATTTAATTGATCACAGGTACAAAGTGCTTTTACAATGTGCTGTTTTGATTTACAATAGAAAGATAGGAAGTCTGAACAATCATGATCACTATACAAAATGGTGTAGAATAAAAAATTAAAAAAAAACTTGGGCAAGTAGCCCTATGCAGTGCGTCCCAGATAAAAATAACCCTAAATTTGATAACCTTGTATAAAAATTGTAGTACTTATGTGTAATTAATTTTTATATCATGACAAAGGGTAACTCATATTCTATCCAGTGATACCAAAATTATACCTGTACTGTCATGGATGACTGAGCACTAGAGTTCTTCAAAATAAATGGTCAAAAAAAAATTGTCCCAGGTTTTTTCAGAAGCAGCTCTGGCTTTCTCATCGTTCATTCTTTGTGTGAGGCCAGCCTTTCCAAGTCCATTCATACGGGACAAATGATTACTTGGACTAATGAAATGCAAGGCTGTTTTTAGGCAAACTTGGTACAAACCAATTTCTATTCTTGTTTTTTGTTTTTTGTTTTTTGTTTTTTTTAAGCCCAAGTGCTCAGTCATCCTTTGCAACACAGGTATAAGTTTGGTATAATTGAGAAGCATATGAGTTAATCTTTATTATGAAATAAATATCAAGGTCACACAAGCTATACAATTTTAATATGAGGTTCTCAAAGTTGGGTTTACTTTTTTTCTTGGATGCACTGCATATCTATCAATGCAACCTCCTATTTACTTAATCATGGACACATTGGCCCGAATTCACAAACGTGGTTTAGTTAGTCCATGGTCTAAATCAGGTGGTTTGTGAATACCAAAATTTAGACCATGGTCTAAATCCGTGGTTCAAACAATTGATTTAGACCATGGACTAACTAAACCACGTTTGTGAATTCGGGCCAAAGTGTTTTTCTAATGTGCTGACTTGATTTACAATAGAAAGATTGGAAGTCTGAACAATCATAATCACAGAACACAATGGTGTCAAATGATACATTTTAAAAAAACCTCGGGCAAGTAGCCCTATCTTATGAAGATATCAACCTACTATTTACTTCATCGTGGGTACAAAGTGCTCTAATGTGCTGAATTTATTGACAATAGAAAGATTGGAAGTTTGAACAATCGTAAATTTAAAAAAAAAATTAAAAAAACTAAACTTGGGCAAGTAGCCCTATATCTAATGAAGATATCAACCTACTATTAACCTGATCACAATTTCATGCAAAATGCTTTTCTAATGTGCTGACTTGATTGACAATAGAAAGATTAGAAGTCTGAACATTCATAATCACAGAACAAAATGGTGTCAAATGATAAATTTAAAAAAAAACCTCGGGCAAGTAGCCCTACATCTTATGAAGATATCAACCTACTATTTACTTCATCATGGGTACAAAGTGCTTCTCTAATCCGCTGAATTGATTGATAATAGAAAGATTGGAAGTCTGAACAATCATAAATAAATAATAATAAAAAATTTTTAAAAAAGAGGGCAAGTAGCCCTACATCTTATGAAGATATCAACCTACTATTTACTTCATCGTGGATACTAAGTGTTTTTCTAATGTGCTGAGTTGATTATCAATAGAAAGACTGGAAGTCTGAACATTCATAATCACAGAACAAAATGGCGTAAAATAAATAATAATAAAAAACTAAACTTGGGCAAGTAGCCCTATATCTAATGAAGATATCAACCTACTATTTACTTGATTGTGGTTACATGCAAAGTGCTTTGCTAATGTGCTGACTTGATTGACAATAGAAAGATTAGAAGTCTGAACATTCATAATCACAGAACAAAATTCAGAGCTACCAAGTCTCACGCATCTTGCGTGAGAATCACGCATTTCTGGTCCGTCTGACGATCTCACGCAGAACACCCCATTTCTCACGCAAAATGAGAAAAAGTAGCATTATTATAGATTTTTTTACCATTTTGGAGTCTCAAAACCCTAAATAACGGTAGTTTTGTCGCACATCAATCCCTGTGAGTGCGGTGTTTTCATGCAGGCGATCGTTATATGCAAGATAGCTTACTATGTGAACCATGTGTAGCGTGCGCGCGCGCCTCCTTTGTGTACAAAACACTACTGCGCGCGCACATGTGGTAACGCGCGCCGCGTGCGCACTGCTTTAAAACACGATGTGAATGATCTCACGCAAAAAAAAATTTTGAACTTGGCATCTCTGAAAATGGTGTAAAATAAATAATAATAAAAAAAAAAAAACCTTGGGTAAGTAGCCCTACATCTTATGAAGATATCAACCTACTACTGTATAAGTGGTTATTTTCGCGATGACTTTATTTTCGCGAATTTCGCGAGTTGGTCATCGCGAAAATTTTCACTTTAGTACAAGGCTATTTATAGTAATGAAGTCATCACCAAAATCGCGAAATTTTGCTCCCGCGAATATCCCCAACTAGTCCAAACTCGCGAAAATATTGGCTTATACAGTATTTACTTTATCGTGGGTACAAAGTGTTTTTCTAATGTGCTGAGTTGATTGTTAATAGAAAGACTGGAAGTCTGAGCATTCATAATCATAGTACAAAATGGTGTAAAATAATATTTTTTAAAACTTGGGCAAGTAGCCCTCTATCTAATGAAGATATAACCTCTAACTTAATTGATAGTGGGTGCAACATGCTTTTTTATTATGCTGACTTGATTTACATTAGATGGATTTGAAGTCTGAATAATCATAATCACAGTACAAAATGGTGTAAAATCAAAACAAAACAAAAAAAAAAAAAAGAGAAAAACTTGGGCAAGTAGCCCTCTATCTAATGAAGATATAACCTCTTACTTAATTGATCGTGGGTGCAACATGCTTTTTTAATATGATGACTTGATTTACATTAGACAGATTTGAAGTCTGAATAATCATAATCACAGTTCAAAATGGTGTAAAATAAAAATTAAAAAAACTTGGTCAAGAACATGTAGCTCTCTATCTTATGAAGATATCGACCTCTTACTTATTGATCGTGGGTGCAAAAGTTCTTTTCTAATGTGCTGACTTGACTGACTATAGAAAGATAGGATGTATGAAAAATCATAATGACAGTACAAAATCATGTTAAAAAAAAACATTGGGGCAAATAGCCCTAAATCTAATGAATATATCAACCTCTTACTTGATCATGGGTGCATAGTATTGGTCCAATGTGCTGACTTGGTTGATGATATAAAGATGAGAAGTGAGAATAACAAGAACAAACCTCAGTCCAATCCCAATTCTTGGTATTCTACAATTGAGAAAACAATACAAAATAATCTAGTGACTGACATTTATGTTTTATTTTACTCCAAAGGTGTTGGAAAAGTAGTCCCCTCCACTAAAACAGACCCTGACAACATGATGAAAAATTAACTACATTTTTATTTTACCAGTACCCTTCATTTACAATTTACAATTTACATGCATGAAAAAATATGAAAAAATGAAAAAAAAAAAAAAAAACATTTGAAAGGTCAGGAGTTCCACAATGTCTTATTTTTTCTCATTTGCACATCTAGAAATAATGCCCAAACCAGAATCACATTGCTTGCATGTATACTAGTTAGCACTGCCAAGTCTAGCAACCTATTCGTCAGCATCAACTCTTATTATTTTGAGACTTCAGAGAGAATCGATCTACATCCTGACAAACATCAGGATTGTCTCTTGATAGGAAGTAACAAACTGACAGACCACTTCATAGAAGAGGGTTTAACTTGAGAGGATAGAATGCGGCCATTCTGGAGCATCAAAACAACGCCTCTCTCCATCAAAAGGGTACAGGGGCAACTTTCAAACTTGTCTTAAAGTGAGAGCGAACTGAGCAACACTCTCATTGACTGTGTGTTATAGATAGCTAGTCTTACAGTATACCTTTCAATGAGATAACTATTTAAAAAAAATACATAAATTAACCTACAATTTAATTTGTATTAGGAAACTAAAATGATTTGAGGGGAACAGTATGTGTTTTGTTACTTGGCAACATAATCATCGCGGTGTGAATTAATTGAGTAGTGAAAAGGTGTGTTATCTTTCAAATGGGCCTGTATTGTAAGACTACACTGTTCAGGATGTTGCATTATGGGTTAGGAATCAGGGCAGAATCGGATAGTTGAGGACGTTAGGTGGTGCTATACAAGGCTACTAGTTCGTACTGGCTTTAAAGGTAATCTACTGAAGAGGGAATGAGAGCAAAGTAATTGAGAGCTTTTAAATTATTTTTTATTTTTTAGGTAGGGCCTACAATATACCCCAGTAATGGGAAAAAACAGGTCCACTGGTAAGGATGCATGTCCTTCAAATGCCCTTACAGTAAGAAAAAAGTTGAAATGTTTGGGTCAAATTTGTGTAGTCCTACAGGGAGCCTACAATTTTGTTGTAGTTTATGTGACTCTCAGCAGAATTGGGTTAATTTATTATCACTTTGTTGATATCATAACTTCACAGCAAATAACAGTTCTTATGTGAATTGTTATCAACCTTCCCAACCACTTTGTGACAGTTTCGTCCACAATTCAATTCCATGACAACAAATTACAGTAATATCACTTTAAAGCTTAACTTTAGTTCTTGGAATCAGAGAGTAAATTGGAATGAATCAGTTACATCATTCGATTTAAATAAAATAAACCTACATTTACATCAAATATACATATGCATTCCAAATGAAAGTGTGATTTATACAGAAAAAGACAGTAAAATTGAGGCAATGTGTACAGGTATAACCAGCACTGTTCAAATACAATATCACGCATGTTTGGTGACAACAGCAGACGTACAATTTGCTCATATACATTTGGTTGCAGCGATGCTATGGTGATTTTAATTGACATTCAAACTTAAGTTATTAAATATTCTCAACCACAATCATTTTAACAGTATGTAGTTTTTTTTTAATGTAAACATCTTTTGATTCGGTAAGTTGTTTTTTAATAATTACCACAACTCAAGCCAATCTTCAAAGTCAACTTGATAATTCATTCAAAAGTCATTTGTCATCAGATTAGCTTTGAAGTAGCTACATTTTTTATAGCCTGTTTAGATCATTTTTTAATCTCATTCTTAACTCTTTGAATTCTTTTCAATTATATTCATCAAGTTCCTCCCAAAGGAATAATGTCAACATTGTCGATGTAAGTCATTGTCTACGAGATGTTGGATTACAAGGCGAATAAAAAAGTCAGTAGCCAACTGAAAATAAGTCCTCATTAGTTGTGGTTTATACTGATGTGAATACAAATATAACATTGGTTTCATTACGTGTTCAGAAACCAGATTTGGGGCAACCAAACCAATCGCTGCACTTGATATGCCTGTTGTCAGGGTAGTTTGGAAGGGAACTCCGTGTTTCCGTGGCAATGTGGATGAATAAAGTAGGTTTGGGGAAAATTACCATATAATAATACTGTAAATGTCTAATGGTTAAAAATAGGAACATAGCACAAGACACATCAGATTTTTTTTCAAAAATGCATTGAAAATACTCGTATAACGATTTCCTGGATTTATAGCTGTTCCTAAGAGCTCTACAGATCATATTAGGGGTTTGAATTGAAGTCCCTCGTCGAAAGACATTTATAAGTATGAAAAGTAGCTTGTTTTTAAAGCACTCAAAGCCCACGGAGCAGATAATAAGAATGTGCAAAACAAGGGCCTTAATAGAATGGGGGTGTGTCATCTCAAGCTCATATACATGAAGCACGTGTCAGGAACGTGTCAGGACCGTATCAGGACATTGCTTAATATTCAGTATCATGACCATCTGTCCATTTCTTCCAGAACGAGGGAAATTCAATAGGAACAGGATGTGCATGAGCCCAGGATTGTTAGCACTGCTCATATCTTCAATCTCATTCTCCATCTAATTTGTGTGAATGAGAGGAGCACTAAAAAGAAATGTGTAGTACAATATAGTTCACATCACCACAGCATTATACCTGCTTTGAAACGTTATTTAGGTGTATTCACCCCCCCCCCTCCAAAAAAAAAAGTTCATATCCAACATCTCTATTAATTGCAATAATAGCTTCTTTTACACCCAGAAAATAATCTCAACTTTATCTTTTTCATGAAAGTACTTTTTTAAACTCTTGATTAAGATAAAAAACAAATCAGACACTGTTTTTATACTCTCAATAAGGCTGGGTTCACATAGAAGTATACTGTATACAGTTTTTGCTATATACCAAATGCCCCATTATTATGGTAGATCTAAACTTGGTTTTTCTTGATGAACATGGCTTTTCAGAGGAAAACTCTTCTTATCATCTGATAAAATAAGTTTTATCCTAGAAAACCATGTTTATCAGAGAAAAACTAGGTTTATCAGGTGAAAAACTTGATTTATCAGAGAAAACCCCGGTTTATCTGAGATGAACAAGGTTAATTTCAATGTAATGTGCACTTGGCATGCCATAAGCGTATAGCGAATACTGTATACTTCTTTGTGAACCCAACTGTAAGGTCATCTCTTCAAAATATATCCAGCCATGTACCTGACTATGATCCTTTATAAGTAAGAGGCCTTAAAAGTAAATGGGCATTCAAATTTAACCTACTGATTACCAACCTTATAATTATGATATAATACACACATTCAAAAGACCTCAGCTTGTATTATCTTGGGCTTAGAATTCAATGGGTTAATATACAAAGGGGAGAGTCGGAAGAAAGAGAAGACAGTTCCCTTCATTGTAACTTGAAACCCTCAAGAGTGAATGTCAGGATGGATACGCCAGAAGCGAGGCAGGCATCAAGGAAAAGGAAAGAAGCATATATTCAGAAAGCGAGTATCTTGTGTCATACTAATTCCTCAGAAGTACAATATGTTTCACCCAGATACATTGTAACTTTCTATCTTTTTTTTTCTCACTAGCCATCTTGTATGCCTTTTTACCTGAACAACTATACAATTAAACAAGTAATAAAGAAGGGAAAAGGATTGATATACCATGCATAGAAAAATTGCATTTTATCTATTTTTTTTTTTTTTTTAGAGAGAGAAAAGAAATACCAAGAGATAAAACATTTAAAATGAGCTAAAATGATTGCTTTGCATGTTAATTCAGCAAGAACATCAACAAACTCTTATTTTGATAAATCATACACTACATGAAAAGAGTGGTGCAAACACTATTTAGAATAACTCATGTTGTTCAGAGTAAGAGCAAACACAGATACTTTAACCCGTTGGGGACTGAGCCCGAATATATTCGGGCTGAGGTCTATGGGAAATGTGTGTTATAGCCAAATCAGCTTGTCTCCAACAGGTTAAACACTATTATTATTTTTGCACAATCAATTGTTTGCTGATACATGTATGTCTTCTAACATATCTGTTTCTTTGTTATCTCATTTTTCTTTTATCTCTTCTTCTCTCACTTCTTATTTATTTCTGTTTTCTTTTCTTTCTTCCATCATCTATTTTATCATTTATATATTTCTTTTGTTTTTATTCTTCCTTCGTCTCTTTTCTCATAGCTGACGTATTTCTTAATTCTTCCATCATTTCTCATGCATTTCTTTGCTATGCTTTCTTCAATCTTCTTCTCTATCATTTTGTTAAGCATTTCTTTGTTTTTTTTTCTCTTCCATCATTTCTCATGCATTTCTTTGCTATGCTTTCTTCAATCTTCTTCTCTATCATTTTGTTAAGCATTTCTTTGGTTTTTTTTCTCTTCCATCATTTATTATGTATTTCTGTGATTTTCTAATTTTTTCAGCTTATCTTCTATCATCTATCAACCAGCCAAAGTCTACAATTTGCTACACATATCGATTGCAGGACTGAAGTCTGTGTCAAACTATATAAAAAGCTTGATTGAGTCCACCTTTTCAGTCCAGCTTTTCAAGAAGAGGCGGCATCAGTTTACCCTAATTATCTTGACCGATGACTAACAGAGGTACAGGAGAGAAAGAGAAAGGATAAGATCAAGGTAGCTTGATGAGCTGGAGTTACACGTGGAGCTCAACGTGTAGCAAGGCAATAGGGGAGACCGGGATGGACGTTACAAAATTCACATTTTGGGCCAAATAATTCTAATGAAAGTACTCACACACTCCATTTTGGGTCTGCAGTTAGCCTATCCTGTTTGCTAAAACCTGAGGCACATAAAACTTGAAAACATGTAAACACTATTTAACTACAGCTTAATTAATGAAGACAACCTACCCCGTATACGGGGTAGGTTGTTACACCATATGGGGTAAATTGTTACTATATGTAAACATATGGGTTAATTGGTTACAATGTGTAAATCTCTTATTCCATACTTTTGTTTCAACTTTCCAGTTTCTTGGTATCGTTAACAGTAGACTAAGTAGAGCTCTAGAACAGACTAAAGTAATAATAGAAATATCAAAATAATAACACCAGAAAACTGAAACAAAATTACTTTACATGTGTAATCATGGTAATGTAATTGGGGTAGGTTGTTGTAACAACCTACCCCATTTGTGATTTTACACATAAGATCAACTGTAGCACAGCCATTAGGCAGAATTACAGGGCATGGCTCAGGGGTATATTAGTGACATACATGTAGGGCCTACTATATTCACAATACCAGACTATCATCATGTGCCGTCAGTTGTAAGAACTATTACAAATTTTAATTTTTGTCAAAAAATTCACTTGGAACTGTAAAAAATGGTTTTTGTTGATTTACTTTTTAATAAAACAACGGAGAAACCTCACGACCGGCGGTTCATCACAGCTATGTGTAGGCTGTGTATAGATGCCAGTTAGCATGAACTCTCTTGTTCCAACTTAGCACACTGAGAACTGTAACAACTGACCCGTGTAACTTCCATCCCCGGTCTCCCCTCCTAGGGTCAAGTAAGACACAGTTTTCAGGATGAGCAGTGATTATATAAACCCTTCCCTGGGATCTGTGTATGTCTAATACATCTAGATGGGTTGACCTGAAGAACAGATCCTGACCAGGACATTTGACTGAAAAGGTTTTTTTTCCTAATTATCAACAATCCACATGGAAGTTATGCAACATCATCTTAAACAAGCAATATATCTTGCATTGCTCTACCCTCTGCCTCGACAGGCATTAAATGCAAAAAGATACACAAGCCTAGCAGTGAAAATCATGTGGAAGAACTAAAGAATGAAGGTACTCACATTATCAAGACATGCCAAGTTGGCTTGGGCAATTATGAAGGGGAAAGAAAATTGAGAAAGAGTGAGTGAATCAGGGAGGGTCCACACATGAGGGGGACTGACGTACAAAAATGTATACACCCAGAAAATGGCAAAATTGAAAGAGTGTAGTTGGAGAGGGGGATACGTTTTAAGAGCAAGAGAATGTAATGGTAAACCTAGAATTGCACGTGCAGCTCAATGTCTAGCAAGGTGATACTAGGATAAAGTATGAAACAAAGAATCAGGATCAGCAGTTATTAAATAAGGTGGAAAGCAATATGAGGAAACTGTTGTAGGATTTCAGGATGAGCAGTGATTAACTAACCCCTTCCCAGGGAACCCCTCTTACCCTAATATCTCTAGACAGGATGACCTGAAGAACAGACAGCATATTAGGCCATTATATCCTGAACAGTCCCAGAGCACTAAAAGGGGTTTTCCCTAATTATAATCAACAATCCACAGGGGAGTTATGCAACATCAATCCCCTTCCGATGTCACACTAGACTCCACACTGCTTCATCAGCTCGAATTTAATAAATAGCCCATGTCAAGGTAGGTATAGAGGAATAAGCCGAAGTCAGCTGAATTGTGCGTTTGCATCTTCACCACCCAAACCTTAGTTCATTAGGAAACTTTCCAAACTACTTTGAGCTTCTGCTTGGTGCAAAGTGGGTGGTTTTAATATAATGCAAGTGCTTTGCAATAAATGAGCCAAACTGCAAAACAGTCAGCTATTTTTGCAAAGAAATTTGTGCTGACTTTTCATGCAAAATATCACGCCAAGCCAGAGAATATGGATGTTTGTCTGATCGGGTTCATTCATGGGATAGGGCTCTGGCTCAGATTCTGGCTCAGATTCAGGCTGATGAAGCAGTAACTATATATGTTATGTCACATGAAAGGCACACCAGGGGGGCATTTCATCAAAGGACTTGGACGTTTTATCCGACAAACTGTTATAAGCTACTGAAATGCTTGCATTTTATTGGCTGAGCGCAAATTTTTCGGATGAAATGTCCGACAAGTCCTTTGATGAATTAATGCCCCCCCCCCCCAGAATAACTACAAACTGACAAAATATAGTATTGATCTAGACCCTCCGTCTCTGAAACCAGGGAAGGTGAAACTGAGCTTTTAGTGACATACTACAGAAATTTTCATGATCACATTTCTTAAAACAATTCAAAAATCACATTCAGAAATTTGTTGACTAATTTCAAATTATTCATTAAAGGGTAAAATTAACGGTTTTGAAATGATACTTTATAGGACCTAAAATTCTTTGAGATTGGGTATGCATATGACCTGGGCCCATATTCATAAAACCTTCATAGACCTACTTATCACCTAACTGTGTACAGTTTTAGTGAGGTTTTATGAATATGGGCCCTGTTTTTCATTACTTAGATATTTTAGATTCACGCTTCATAGTGATTAGAATGGCTAAAATCACCAATACAAATAATAGGAATCTATGATCCTACATGTACTTTAATTGGCTGTTTACACTTTTTCTTGTACGTAATCAGTAAATGATGATACATCCATTTTGATTAGACAATGATCTTCCTTCCTTCCACCCTGCAATGTACTAGACAACCCGAATATCACTTCCTACAACGTCATACTCACACTTGATAATAATTACACTAATTATAATCAATTACATCAGGCTTTGCTAACCATCTAAATGTAGGGGAGACCGGGTATGGAAGTTACACGGGTCAGTTGTTACAGTTCTCAGTGTGCTAAGATGGAACAAGAGAGGATGTGCTAACTGGCATCTATATACAGCCTACACATAGCTGTGATGAACTGCCGGTCGTGAGGTTTCTCCGTTGTTTTATTAATAATGTAAATCAACAAAAACCATTTTTTACAGTTCGAAGTAAATTTTTGACAAAAATTGAAATTTGTAATAGCTCTTACAACTGAAGGCACATGATGATAGTCTGGTATTGTAAATATAGTACATGTATGTCACTAATATACCCCCTAGCCATGCCCTGTAATTCTGCCTAATGACTGTGCTACAGTTGATTTCTGTGTGTAAAATGACCCATGGGGTAGGTTGTTACAACAACCTACCCCATGTTGATATAACAACTTACCCCAATTACATTACATATGTAAAATTACATTTTGTCTCAATTTTCAGGTGTTAATATTTTTATTTTTCTACTATTACTTTTGTCTATTCTAGAGCTCTACTTGATCTACTGTTAACGATGTCAAGAAACTGGAAAGTTGAAATTAAAGTATGGTATAAGAGATTTACACAAATGCATTGTCAACTTACCCCGTATGTTTACATATTGTAACAATTGACCCCGTATGGTGTAACAACCTACCCCGTATATGGGGTAGGTTGTTACAAAAAAATGTCTTCACTAATTAAGCTGTAATTAATTAGTGTTTACATGTTTTCAAGTTGTATATGCCTCAGGTTTTAGCCAATATAATAGGCTAACTATAGACCCAATATGGAGTGCGTGAGTTCTTTTATTAGAATTATCTGGCCCAAAATGTGAATTTTGTAACGTCCATACCCGGTCTCCCCTACTTCTCACACACGTACATACAAGTAGGGGCAAATCAACCATGCAATATTACTCTAATTGCTTTTCCTAATCCTAAATTGCTTTGCACAACACTGCCCTTGAAAGTTCACTAGCTACAGAGTTGTTAATTTACTGTCTTATTTCCTTCACTTAGTGCCTAATAGGCATGGCTCCATACAACAACAATAGGAAGTTATTCTATTACATACTACCACACCCTCTAATATCAATTTAGAACCAAGTATTGTTTTAAAGAATATAATATTACACTTAATTTGCTTGGTTTGAATAACAAGACATCAATCTGTAATCTAGTCTTGTCGATGCAGGTTGAATTTCAAGCTGAAACTCATCTGTGCCACTAGGATTGCAAAACAGATTATATCCAATATGAAATTCTAAAATTGAATGTAAACTTGTTATTTCATTGTCTATAATGCCTGTGAAAACAACCTGCAATGTATGTGGTCTGTTCCTACTTTAGAACAAAAAAGTACATTTCCATAAAAATAAGTTTCTTCTGACTAATTCATGGTCATGGGATAGATATATCCCACCCACTGCACAGAAAATCGGGAAAACGGGTTGAAAGTTATATGACAGATCTTCATCTTTTAATATGATTTAACAAAATCTTTGTGGCACGATATCCTCCTCTACTTATGTCTTTAATTAAATATCCTCTGCCTTGTTGCTTAATTTCATTTGTTTTTCAAGCTATACATTACAACAATGTGTTGGCACATTTTAGGATAGCTATAACAGCTTAGAGAATCATATTTTCACAACATTTTTGTTCTACATTTTGTCAAGAATAAGCCATGTTTCACTGGCAAATCTAATTAAAATAGATCTCTTTAAATTAATAACATTTTTTATGAGGAAAACAGAAGTTGCCTCAATGCTATCTGAATATTATCTCTATATAAATGTTCCATTCTTTGTAAAGCATACAAGAACATAATATGGGATACTACCATACAACTGAAAAATGTTATGGGGGATGGGGGCTGCCCCTTACCCCCTGGAATGATGGATACCTCATGGGCCCATTTTACCATTCTATATTGCCTGTGAATAATTCTTCTCAAGTTTGGTTTAAAATTCTCTTTCGAGAATAAGTTTATAAAGACATGGCTAACTTTTGACACGAGAGATACATTTTGCACTAATATGTATATACGTGACCAAATTTTGCTGCGTGATAACAGTCAAATACACATTACAGAGTCCTCTTTTATTGCATTCAAATTCTGCTAACTCTTTGCATGTCACTCCATTTTGTAGCAGAAAACATAAGATTTACAAGCAGTATTCCACTTTTTCTTCTAGTACCCATTTAATTGAAAATGAATAACTATGCATTTTTTTATTGTGTACTGTATCGAAATTTATCATGTGTGCTAAGTAGATATAAATAAGTTGTGTAGAATTACATTTGAGCTAAATCAAGATCTACGTCAATCCATTTTGATTGAATTATCTCTCTCCACACAAAGGATATAATTCCAGCACCGGGTTATTCCATAAATAGAATAAATGATGTATTATGTATCCAAGAGACAGGTGGAATCCAATTTTATCACAATAAACATTGCAACCCTCTGTTGGCAAGAATTTCAAGTTATATTGAGACAAACTGAAAGTGACAAGAAGAAAATATCCCTCAGTAATCTGCACTCCTTTTCAAATTTGATTGGATTCCTGTAAATTTCATGAGCTTAAGTTGTTTCAAATTGTGAAAATATCTGATGACATTCTTACTTTGAAATCTATCGTTTGATAAGCATGTACTTTCGTGACCAATGCTTTTGTTGATCGCATGTGCATCGTATTCGTGTCTCTATGACCTACTACAATCGGTTGTCTGTACCTATTGTCTTGTATACATGGAAGTGAAGTGTGAGTAATAGAAAATGGAGTACGCAGTTGACATGTAGAATTTCTTAATTTTCTGCAGAAAACAGCAAACTTGATCAAAAATTATATTTATCTGATTTTTGTTGGGTGCAAATGAATGTTTCAAATATAAATTTGCTCTTGATTCCTAATTTATCTTCTGTTCTTGTTGTCTTTTCTTGCATAAAACAAGATCCCACAAAGGTGAACAATGTTTTGCAGTCTGTCCCCATTTTAATCATCATTTGCATTCAATAATCACTTTGACATGAGGTTGTGGTTTACAATGACAGTAGGCGCTGCTGCACTAGCTCAAGCTAAAAAATAGCACGCTAATTGGTGGATCGGGGAAAAAACCTGAAAAAAGAAACCGGTCCTGCCCTAGCTCAAGCTATTTCAAAGTTTCGCATTAACGACCTGACGTGACCTTGAACAAACAAGCCCGATATGTATTGCGCGATATGTGCACGATTTCGCATTTAGCTCGAGCTAATGCAGCACCGCGCAAAGTAGCGCGCTATTTCGTACCAAAACCGCAAACCAGCTCGAGTTTTTTTGAAAAAACCTAAGATGACTTGGGCTGAGATTTTAGCCAAATTAGCGAGCTATTTGACCGCAAAGCCAGATCACCTTCGATCAGGCTAGTTCATCAGATCACAAATAGCGCGCTATTTAAAATAGCTCGAGCTAGTGCAGCAGCGCCTAGTGATTGCGAAGCTAGTAAAACACAAATGTCTGCCTGGCAGTATGCACAGTGGTCCTAAAATCAATATTCGTCTGGAAGAACTGTCCATGCTATACTTATTCTGATTGACACTATGAAATTATGCACCAATCTTTTGTACTGAAGCTCCTCATAAATATACTCCGCATTCAAACTCCACTTATATCTCTGGGATCTACAGCCTCACTCAGAATACATAATACATCCAATCATGAAAGGAATCTTTTATCAAATAGAGTGCTAAAAGCAACCCAACATTTCCACCCAGCCCTGAGTATTATTATGGCAATGCATGACGCCAGTAAATACAAATTATTTAATTTTGTAATACAATCTTTACAACATCATAGAACATAATTAAATTTGGGGAAAAGGCCATTTGGGGGAAAAGTAAAAGCGGATGAGTTACGTTTGTCTTTGATAAGGTGTTTTAAATAAAAGCAAGTTCCATGTATCGACAAATTTTGGTATACTTAAAAATAAAACTTATCCAAACAAAATTCAGAGTGGACTTTGAAAATACATGTTAGTTGTTGTTGTTTTTAATTTTCATGCCGCTTAATAAATCTAGCACCATTCAGGTAAAAGATTTAAAAAACATATGTTTGCATCTTCTACATGAATGAGAAAGAAACACAAAGAAAACTGTCGTCATTCTGTCTCAATTGCATGGATAGCTGTACATGTATTTATGAAATCTAGATCCTACTTAACTTCATTTATGTAATTAAATCTATAAAATATACAGCTATTACTGAACTCTTTGTCACCCATGATGTAAGGACAAAGCCTCTATCATCAGAAAAAAGGATACCACAATAGCAAACGCATCTATTCCAGACAAGAAACACGTCAATGATATGATTCATATTCATGTGGGCTATATACTGACCTAGTCTCATTCAAGCCTATAAAGCTCTTAATCTGCTCGCTCATCCATATGTTATGTCTGGTAATCTTTTACAAGTAGCAGAGAAACAACTGTACTCTATATGTTAGAGTCTAAAACTAAGCCAAGACTCTAACAACAGTTATTAAAAAATTCCTTTTCTATGTAGTATAAAATCAACTGAGGGGTCATGTAAAGGTAAAGGCAGACTGAGGAGGATCAACTAAACAAGGAAGAATAAGCTACATGAAATAATAATGCAAATAATCAAAGCCCTCCCCCCCCCCCTCCCGCTCACGCCACCTGTAATATATGTTATAAGAATGAAAAGTAACAAATAAACAAAAGAAAAACGGAAGAAAGCAAAACTTCGGTGGAAAAAATAATCTGTTTTTCTATTCAACCTTCAGGGTCACAAATTAGTTACTCTTTCTGTTTATATCCATGGTTTTATGTATGTTTATACAGAATCACGTTTGAAAGAGTGTAAAACCATGTGTTTTTTTATCAAACATGTGACTAAAATTAATTTTTCAAAAAAAAAATATCCCAAGTTTGTCGCTCCTCATATTTCTCATCTTTCATAACCATGATTTTAAATTATAGATAGGTAAAATGGTAATACTAGCTATCGTCTTATAATGATTTGCATCCACTTATATTCTCAAAAATTAAATCTAGGACAATTACTAGTATAATATATGGTAATATTACATTGTGTATTTAGGGCGTATTGATATCTTGTTAGAGGAATCCTGCCGGGCATACAGGATGTGCTTTCAAAATAACCTGTCTGGAAGCACAATTTAAGACTGCCTTCATTACTGCTTTGATATTCCCTCTTTTCCCCCTAATATTCTCCTAGTAATTTATTTGTTCCTTGCAATTGTGACCTCAATATACCTGCTTTTAAGAACCTTACATTACAAAGTGTCAATTTCTTTTTCTTTTTTTTTGCTTTATATTTCCCAAACATTTTCAAAAGGAACAATTTTTTATAGTTGTACATTACATCCTTTCTCTCTACTTATAATGGTTAACTTTGTTGAAATTCTCTCTTGCAAATGAAGTCTTCTTTGAATTGCAACCCTTCATTTGCTGTTTATTATCATATTATCTTATTTTCTCCACCCACCCACCTTTATCTTCTTTGACTTACCTATCACATCCTTCTTGACCTTGATATGTCTCTTTTCTCATCTCCCCCTGCCCCCACAGACACCACTTTCAATCTTCTTCAAGAAACAAACAATTCTATAAAAACAACCCTAAGACATGACATTTGCCGAGAAGTATCATTTAAAAACTATTTATACTTCTGATAATCAGCCTCACATGCTTCACCATAGTACTTAAGTCAGAAGCCATCAACTGAAATAACTCCATTATGATTGCTTTTCTTTGGCCAAGAGTTTAAACTAGGGCATTTTTCTAATAAAAATCATTAATTAAACCTTGTGGTCATGAATGAAAATTGAATTTATATCATAATAGCACAAGTGTTACCACTGCACTTGCCCACTCTGCCTGAGAGCCAATTTCAGGTATTCACTTGAGACATCTTTCCATGGAGAAAGTCTTTCAAAGTAATAACAGATTATTTATACCTTTATTTATGGCATACATTTTGTTAATGCTAGCCAAAAAAAAAGAAAAAAAAAAGAAGCATATTAATGATGTGGAGCTCATCCAGCATCTCACAAAGAAAACAATGCAATTTTTAAATTTTGCATAAATTAGCATTATAATAATAATATTAATAGTTACATTTATATAGCGCTTAATACGATATCCACCTTAGTGTTTCTAAGCGCTTATAGTGGTAACTAATTATTACCCGGCTTAGCTAGGCTACCCCGATAGGCACTCACAGCATTCAAGGAATTGCTTCCTACCGGTACCCATTCACCTCACTTGGGTCGAGTTCGGCAAATTGCAGATTGACATCTTGCAGAAGGATGCTAGTGGAATGGATGGGATTTGAACCGCGTACCTTGTAAATTTTCTTGTAAAAAATTCAAAATTCTGTGTAGTTTGGTGAAACTCATATAGCTCTACCAGATGGTACCAAAACAAAAAATCTAAATCAGTCAACAAAAAAAGAAGTTCTGCATTTTTTGTTGAATTTTGAAAAATGCCCATAAATTAGCATATATAATGAGTTTCAAAATTCTATGTAGAAGTTTAGTATCCCCAACCTAATGCTATCATATAAAGCAAAGGGAATTGAAATTGTGCAACAAATGAAGGAGAAGAAGCATTTTTTTTGTGATTTATAAATAGATTTTGCATAAATTAGCATAAATAATTTACTACTAAAAAAATTTCAAAATTCTGTGTACAAGTTTGGTGAACCTCATGTAGCTCTACCAGATGGAACAAAAGAAATCAAAATTGGTCAACAAATAAAGAAGAAGAAGCATTTTTGTGTGAATTTTGATAAATGCACATAAATTAGCATAGTTAATGAGTTTTAAAATTCTGTGTATAAGCTATGTATCCCCCACCTAGAGCTATCATATAAAGCAAACGGAATTGAAATTGAGCGACAAATGAAGGAGAAGAAGCATTTTTTGTGATTTATGAATAAATTTTGCATAAATTAGCATAAATAATTTTATAGCAGAAATCTCAAAATGCTGTGTACAAGTTTGGTGAACCTCATGTAGTTCTACCACATGGAACAAAAAAAAATTAAATCGGTCAAGAAATAAAGAAAAAGAAGCACCTTTGTGAATTTTGAAAACTGTGCATAAACTAGCATATTTATTGAGTTTCAAAATTCTGTATAGCAGTTTTGAATCCCCCACCTAGTGATATCATATAAAGCAAACAGAATTGAGATTGGACTTGAAATGACGAAGAAGAAACATTTTAAGATTGTGGACGACAGACGACAGACGACGGATGCCACGCCACGGCATAAACTAGCTGAAAGCCATATTGAAAACTGCCAAAGCATAATAGTCATTTTCTTTCTGGGAATGCCTTGACCATTTTGCTTAAATAATTTCTACGCAAACTTTTTCTTAATCTTTTCTAACTCACTTTTTGCTGTCAAGTTTTAACTCAAAATCATGATTTTAATTTTAACAACTTTTTTTTTTTTTTAAAGGATATGAAAGTGCTTTGTTTTAATGTTGAAGTGAAATTCTTATTGTACTCAAAAGGGATAGAAAAGTAATTGGAATGGCTGATAAATTCTGCTGAATATTGCTAAAAGTAAGATTATGTTACTCTATATATTTAAAAAGATATGTGCAGGAGAATAGTGTGACATTCCTTCCATGAATTCTGGCGAATATTAGTGTTTATGTCGAAGAGGAACACAATATCGTTCAAGCTCAGCAACAGGCTCCCTTCCTCCATTCCTACAATCGTGGCGTTAACACACACCATGCTTCCGTTGTGTATCCCGAGCAAATAGATTTCATACTGTATTTATGTGTTGAAGTGAAACGAACGCAACCCATGTCCAAAGAGACTATCTTTCTTTTTTGACATTTCAACCATTTCTGGATCAAATTTGTTCAAATAAATGATGAAACATTCAAAATTAATAATCTAGGATCATATTACATACTTAATTCCTATCCAGCTGATACAGTAGTTAAATATCCAAGGCGCCCTCTACTCTCCCAAAACTGATCAATACCTTTAACTTATTGAAGCCAATCAAGCTACTAAAAGAAAGTGACACAGTTCCAGTCACAACCTACAGATTTGACGGGATTATAAATTTGCAAGAACAAAGGCCATTTTGTGGTAAATTTTGACCAATAATTTAAAGTCTGACATTATAAAGACCCATCTCAGATATAGGAACAGATTGTTTTTTAACTCTTTAAAAAATATATATATATACATGTATATATATATATATTTTTATACCATTGGAAAGTTCATTTATTCCTCTTTACACTGATACCCCATTTGTAAAGGTTGTGCAATGCTTGAATGCACAGTATTCCCGAATACAAATCAAAGTCAGAAGTGGAAAGTTGCCAAATGAATGGCTATTGTTGAAAGGCAGAGTTTCTATTGAGTATCATTAAATGGGTCATGCATTATTCCTCAATGTTTTCACTTATTGTTTGGAAGAAGAAATGTGCCTTGCCCAAGCTTTTTGCATTGCAGTGCTTATTTTTCATGAGTAGTCGTTTGATAAAGCTAGGATGGCGAGCTTATCAAATGTTGAGATACGGTTCAAGAACAGAAAACGATTGTGTGCTGAAATGGACAAAAAAAAAAGTTTGTTTTGATACTGCTTGCTTTGTTTGTTGGAGATGGATGAAAAAGAGATGAGTAGCGAATTTGTTATGCTGGAAACTTGCAATAACCTGTATGTAACCAATACACAAGTAATGCTCAAACCACTCGCTGGTTATTAAAACAGTTCTTTTTACAAACAAATTAACAACGAATACTACCTTAAATTACCTGAAACATTATTTGACATTCAACCAAGAGTATCCAACATTGTATTGAGCGCCTAACGCACAAACCAAACAAACACAAAGAAACACAAAAACCTTTTATACAGTTAAGAACTCGATGTAAGCAATAGCCATTCATTTGGCAACTTTCCTTTTCTGACTTTCATTCGAGTTTGCGAGTACTGTGCATTCAAGCATAACATAACCATCACAAAAGGGGTATCAATGTGACAAGGAATTTATAAACTTTCCAATGATATCAAATTTAACTATCATAAACAATCAAATAAAAAGATATGAGGGCTCAAAGTTGAATTGCAAGACATTTTTTGAGGGGTTTATATATATATATCTAAAAAAAATTAAAAACCCCTCAAAATTCTAACCATGTCATCATCACTCACTTGATTCTAAATATGATGAATTTATTAAAAAAAAAAAAAAAATGGCCTCAATCCAACATCATAATCTGTGCCTGATACGTGACTTGTTTCCCCCATTTTCACAACATACTAAAATAATTGAGGCAGACATGAGGGTATTCTACGTCAGGAAATTAAACAAAAATAATGAGTAGATTCTCAAAATAGGATTGTGGTTTTGGTTTTTCTCTTTCCTTTCCAAAATCAATCAAGTCAGAGCTGAAGAAAAGTATCAATGTCTTATCATACATTCAAGCTTTAATCTTCAGATAAAGATATTAATTAAAAAATGTGACAATATGAAGGCAACTGTCTGCATTTCATATTTGTTATATCTGTATAGTTTTATATATCCAACCATGTCAAAAGGTTTATTAGGTGGTCTGTCTGTGACAGATCACCTCTTAATTTCGTCAGAATTTTCTCTTTATTAGGTGGTCTGTCTTTGACAGATCACCTATTGTGTTTGTCAGAATTTTCTTTATTATTTCTTTATTATTTCTTTATTTTTACAGCCAATATCTTGTTCCCACTCTATCTCTTAATCTATCATATCGATTTCCTTCAATTTCTTGTCATTTATGGATGTCACTATGAAGATGTGCAGCGAAACTTTTCAAGGTCATCAAGGTCACGTGACGTTATCCAGACGCCATTTTGTAAAATTACATTAACAATCATAACTTCATGACCAATGACTGAAAATGACCCATATTTACATGACATAAACTTCACATGACCCTTGACCTTACCATACCACCAAAGGTCACCTAAGGGTCATGACGTGCGCGTACGCATACGTCAAAATTGAAAAATGCCCTAAATCACCTAGTATCAAGTTTGCATACGTTTCAGGCAATTTCCAGCATTTCAAAATTTTGCGCGCGTGCGTCATTGCGCGTCATTGCGCGTTTCACTATAACGCAGCCTTCAATCTCCATTTTTCATTATGCCATCTAATAGAGCATTAAATTCTGAACATTTTGATACCATTTTCAACTTGATACGACCGATAATAAGGAAACTACAGCCCGTCAAACTTTTCCGCGCGCGTGCGCGCATTTCCTCTTCATAGGCCAAATATGGGCAAAAAAATGCCTTTACAAAATTCGCTATAGCTCGAAAAATAGTCCACGAACACCCAAATTTTTTTCAATGAACATGTTCAATATGAGTTGGAAATATGATTTCATGGGCTGTTTACCCATTATAAACATTATGACGTCATCAAAATGGCGCCTAAACTCAAAATTTTGTTTTTTTGAAAATGACATCATAAAATTTATGCTAATTTGATTCCAACTCTGTAAATATTGGTCGATTTTCGCCCAAATTTCAATATGTTGTAGCTGAGGATATGGCCTTTCGGGTACGTGACCTTTATTTTTCCTTTAGACAAATGCATCATTGTCAAAAATGACAAAATAGGAAGGCATGTCATTTTTGCTCATTTTGCACGCAATCTCTATTACGAAGCACTTTTGGTTGAAACATAAAACTGCAAGCCCTCCTGAAATGACCATTCCCTCCGTCATTTCTGCTTCATTTTCTCTGAAATTTTGATAGGTTGTAGGCAAGGAAATTCTCTTAAAAATATCATACGTTTTTTCAAATCAGACTTCGGAATCATGACTTATTCACCATGCCGTGCTAGAGTTTGTTTTTTTTTGCCGCTTCGTCGTTTTCGCTTGTAGCGAGCTTGCCTGTTAACCGTTAGAGGGCGACAATCCATGTTCTTTATCAGTCTATATACCCTTATCATTCCTGATTATAAATCTCCATTTTCTATGCTCCTTTTTTAGCAAAAGGATCATGACATTGATCATGATTATGCTATTGATTACGACCATGATAATTATGATGATAGTCATCATACTTTGATCATGCACATCACGACAAAGATCATACAAACTGACAGACCACCTAATTCGTCCCCATGACGAATTAAAATCTAGTTATTTATTTTTATAGTCAACATTTTGTGTCCACTCTATCTCAAAATCTTCCAAGTCAATTTCATTCATTTTCATGTCATCTATGGACGTCACTATGAAGATGTGCATCGAAACTTTTCAAGGTCATCAAGGTCACGTGACGTCATCCAGACACCATTTTGTAAAATCACATAAACAATCATAACTTCAACATCAATGGTCATAGATCAATCATATTTAGTACACATGAATTTCACATGACCCTTAACCGTAGCATACCATCAAAGGTCGCCTAAAGGTCATGACGTGCGCGTACGCATACGTCAAAATTTCAAAATGCTCAAAATCACCTAGTATCAAGTTTCCATACGTTTCAGGTCATTTTCAGCATTTCAAAAATTTCCGCGCGCACACGCATGCGCGCGCGTTTTCGCGCGTAACGCCCTTACGCAACATAGAATCGCCGTTTCTTTTATGTATATGCATTGATAATATAATTCTTAGTAATTTGATACCTTGATCAGCTTTCTACGACTACAAATGAAAGAATGAGCGTCCATCAAAGTTTGCAGCACGTGCATGCGCGCACTCTCACTATAGGCCAAATATGGGCAAAAACATGCCTATTGAAAATTCGCTCTAGCTCGAAAAATAGTCCATTAACCCCCAATTTTCTTTCAATTAGCATGTACAGTATAAAGTATAGAAAAAATTTCATGTGGAACGTAACCAGTAAAAAACATTATGACGTCATCAAAATGGCGTCAGAACTCAAAATTTCATTTTTCTTTTAATTACATCATAAAATTTATGCAAATTTGATTCCAACTCTGTAAATATTGGTCGATTTTCGCCCAAATTTCAATATGTTGTAGCTGAGGATATACTCTTACTGATACGTGACCTTTATTTTTCCTTTCCTTTATTTTTCCTTTAGACAAATGCATCATTGTCAAAAATGGCAATATATGAAGGCATGTCATTTTTGCTCATTTTGCACGCAATCATTATTACGAAGCACTTTTGGTTGAAACATAAACTGCAAGCCCTCCTGAAATGACCATTCCCTCCGTCATTTCTGCTTTCATTTTCTCTGAAATTTTATAGGTTGTAGCAAGGAATTCTCTTAAACATATCATATGTTTTTTCAAATCAGCCTTCGAATCATGACTTATATAACTTGCCGTACTTGAAATGTTTTTGCCGTTTGGAATTTTTCGTTTTACGTGTAATCCTTCATAGGGTAATTTGTAATTTTAGCTCAATCGGTAGGCGTCTGACTCGTAATCAAAAGACCTGGCTCGCGTGGGTTCGAGTCCGGTGTGTCTACATTTTTTTTTTTTTTTTTTTTTTTTTTTGTGTATTTTTGTGAATGTCTTCCTCGGTCGATTTCAACACACAAACAATAGCCAATAATGATAAAAAATAAATTTTACTTTTTTATATTAGTCAAAATGCAATTTTTAGTAGTTTATGTACACAACCCTATTGAGGATAACTATTGCTTTGTACTGAGCGCATTATATCACATCAGTGCATTTCCTCTTTGTTTTATCTTTTCTATACCATCTTTTACGTATTTCTTTGATTCTATTATTCTATCATTGATCATATTATCAATGTAAATAAATATCAATCAATATCAATACAACCCTATTGCAAATTTGACATAATTTATATGAACGTGTACTGAAGCTATACTGCAACAGCCCTATTTCTGGTCTGTTTTTGCCCAGTTTCGAGTATGTTGTAGCTGACATATTCCCTATCGTTAATGTGCTGATCAGACTGAAAGACAGACCACCTAATTCGTCCCCATGACGAATTAAAATTCTAGTTTTGTTTTATTTCAATACAAAAGATATGACGCAACTCAATTTCTCTCCTCATACATGTAGTAGCAAGCATATCTCTAGCTGTCTTAAGTGCAATGACTTTTGGAGATAATTGATTGAAATAACCACTTTGCAATCATTTTCAGGCACTAATCTAAAACATTTGAGAATAATTAAATGACTGGTGATGATCCTTGCCTTGACTGCGTGAGTGATCCATGAAGTCATATCCAACCAAAAGGAAGGCACCTGTTAACTCATTACTGGGGTTGGTCCATCCCAGGGGGGCGCTGAGGGGGTGGAGTTCTCTGGAAGAGGGGGTAAAATAGGGGTAGGTTATTCCCAGAAGAGGTATATTATTTTGTATATGTGGTAAATAGGGGGTAAATAGGGATACCGGTATCTGATTAAGGGTTAGAACTCCCTTGGGTTAGTTTGGGATATTTCAGATAAAGTATTTAGGTAAAAGCTAAGTCATTCAATCCTTAAAATATTGTAATTAAGGGGCGCTGCTGGTTCAAATTTGATATGAGTTGGTAAAGCAGCGTGTGACAAAGGTGTGTTGAATTTGTAGCTGTGAGAAAATAAAAGTATCGGTGATGCGAAAGCTGCTTCTGATTAAGGGATGGTGCTCCTTTGGGTAATGAGGTAGATTAAAAGATAAAGAGACCGGAAGAAGATGTGCAATTCAATCCTGAAATGGTTGGATTGCGGCTGGAGGACTGCTCTCTCTCTCTCATCTGCCTGCATCAAAGGAAGGGATCACATATTGACGATGTAACAGCTGATTAGTGCATTGCTGTGTTAAAGCAAAGCTTGAGTTCTTACAGCCAAAATAATTTGGGATAAATCTGTAAGATTATGTCCTCATATTGTTCCAGTAACATATACATATGCCTACAAAAGATTATATTTACGTTTCGATGATGATTTTAGAAGAAATGATGAGAAAATATCGAAACAGTCCGTCAAATTGAGACTTGGAGAAGACCGCGATCTCGCCACAAGTCAAGGCACAACTCACACACACAGATCCGGTGCGAATCGCGTGCACTTGATATACGCATAGACTTTCCACGTGGCCGTGTTGATCACGGATGTGCTTGGATGGGACGTCCAGCTACAGAATTTATGGTTATTTTGCTCTTTTCTCAGCAAATACACAATTTTCTGTAAATTCCTTTGGTGTGAAGTATTTATTTCCTTTGCTTGAGATTATGGTATAAACAAGAATGTTTTGATTTTTTCATACTACTCTAGATTATCTTTAAATCATCTGCTGAGCTAAAGCAAGGAGGGTGGTAATGATTTTACGCAGCTAAATGTATTTCTGGCTCTTAGCAAATCATATTCAAGCATGTTCGTGGAATTCTAACTTTGTAATCCATAATCTACAGGAATTACAAACCAAAATTAGAAGGTGACTAACCAATATTCAACATAGGGGTGAAAAATTGTGCAAGAGCAAATGCATCCAAAATATCTTTGAAAATCATGTATACGTTTTTCTTTAACTTTTATTGCAGGAGGTAAACAGCTAAATGAATAGGTTTCCCGTAATATACGAGTGTGTAGTAAACGTTTATCTAAATTGTGAATCATTTTGAACTACAGGGAATGCAAAATTGCATTTCTCATATGTTGGCCAGATTATATGTTTGGATTTTGGTTGGCAAACATACTTTATGTCCCATTTAAAACTAATTTACCCACTCCTCTCTCTTAAGTATATTCACAACACTTTCAAGCATTTTTCTGATATATCTGTTTCTGGAAGTAACTTGTTCCTTTATAAGGCTCTATACCTGTATGAATGAGTCATTGATCCCCTCAGAAAACTCCTCAGGGAATACTGGACCATTCCTTCAAGATTGCACCCTTCCTGAAGGTCTATGAGAGCAGTCTTTGCTACTATTGTCACATCCCTGTCACCACGCCTCAAACCACCAAATTATCATTTCCTTCTTTCCAACTGAAGTCCATTAGCCCTTAATCACTTAATTAATTGTCCATAATTTCTGCCCGTTGGATTTTGGAGAAGGGGGAGTGAAAGAGATGTAAGGTACTATCCAGGCCGTATACTATACTCCAAAAGAATTTGCAAGGTGTCACTGCTTTAATTGATGACAGATTATAAAGAAACATTAAACAGACTTTTGTTCTATTTGATTATGCAAGGATTAAACAATTGATTATATTCAATGAAAGTTGTTAATGCAAGTTGTGATTTCTAAGAACCTAGAATTTGCAAGTGGAACCCTTCAAATCTGATGATTTCAGGGATTGTACATAGGCTTTACCATTTTAGAATGGAGAATACCTATCAAAGTGAAGGCATACTATGTAGAAAATGCGTCGGTACCTATTTGCAAATAAAATACCCTGCCTAAGATAGTTGGCAACCAAAGTGATTTTTTCAAACAAAAACACTTTTATCAACACTATCATATTCTTAATAATTGAAGGTGAAATCAATATCTAGGAAAAACACCTACATGTCCCATATATACAAAATTCTTTGAAAATCTAAAATTGACTTCAAGCTAGAAAGTATGCATTGGCCAATGATTTTGCAAGTTATGGTTTACATAGTTTCAACATTCTCTGACTATCCATGACTCTCCTGAGCAGAAAGCTGTCAATTTCAATGACGATTTAAAATCAAAGTTAGTAAAAAAATAAAATAATAATAAATAGTTTGAATCCTTCTCTATAATTTTGTTCGCCTGATTTTCTCGAGGAAACTGATGAATTCCCTGACTTTGTTCTTCTGGAATAGGTACTGTCATGTTCAAATTCACTATCTTTCAAGAAATCCCCTGACCAGTACACACCCTGCTATATATCTGTTCTTGTAATAATGAAATTGTCAGTCTGGTGACATATTCACAAGAGCATCACACCTATATTATCGGTGAAGTATTAAACTATGGAAGGAAAGTAGAAGAGTCGTATCTAGTGATCCCCACCACCTCACTTTTTATTTTATATCTACATGCTTCACCCCGCACAAGGTGCTAAAGTGAGTACCCAATAGAATGGGAATGGTATGTGTTTTGCTTGGCATGTGTGTACCTAACGGGCGACCAGCTGGAATGCTCCTCAGGGAGTGGAGATTGTGCAGTGTATCTGCTGGAACTAAAAAGCATCCAATAACCGGGGTAATATATACTGTAAGAAGCCAGACAAGTATTACTGTATTATTAAAATCCAGGCATTAAACGCATTCATTTAAGCAATATAGTTCACTACTACATGTACTATGTGACATTACTAAGCTTTATGAGAATGTTTCATTTTACAGGAAGGACAACAGTTGGCATCGCAATAGGAACCTGTTGGCATTTATTCAGAAGCCTTTCTTCTCCATGGACTTACAGGGGGCGAAGGGAGCGCAGGATAAATATAGCATTGCAGGAAGCTGAAAGTTGGGCATATTTAAATGACAGATTGGATCATAGTTAAAGACAAGATGTGGGTACAGGATTTGGTTAACTGCACCCAAAATATTGATGACTCTATCCTGAGTTTGAACCGAGATAACGTGGCAGATCAGGCTGTTTTGGTTTGGCAAATATTTATCTTGTTTTGTCGGCAAGGTACTTAATCAAAGTACTCAAAAGCCATTTCCTCAGCCGTCACTTCATTCTCAGCAATAATTACATAAATGCTTGCTGGCAGAGATTATTGTACACTGATGTTGATGCATTTTTCATTAACCAACATACATATGTACATAAATATTGGCATGTATTTTAATTACTGCCATTCAACAGTCATGCTATCTTATCAAGATATTAATCAAAATTAAATCGAACAGTATAGTCTCAATTATGCAATTAAATCCAGAAAATGCAGAGAAAATTCTTGTTAAAAGCTTGTTTTAAAGCCATGTTAAAAATTGCACTTCAATCAGACACCCTCTAATTATTGGATTGAACATTGATTTGGTTTTGATCAAAAATAAATACAATTCCAATCCCTGCTCTCATAAGTCTCGTTATTTACCTCTTTACATTTTGATCCCCTCTTTTGTGACTCCCAAGAATACTTGTAGGTAAGAGGCAAGGGGAACTGTGTTTGTTCCTATTCAAGAGACTGTCACCAAAGGGCACTTTAAAACCGATTTGGTTAGATGTGAAACCTTTGGGTTATGAGACAACTGCTCAACCAACTGAGCCATTGTGCCTCCTGATTAAGGTCATCACTATGCTAGTTTTACTTTTTAAAAGCTGATGGTTAATGTAGTCTTAGTAAAATATGATGACAACCCTATCTTTGTACTTAATTGGCAAATCCAATGATCGCTATAGAAAAAGACAGCCTCTTGTAAAACAAAGCAGGATTTGGCAACATTCTGCTTGTTCTACATGACAGCGATTGCCCAGACATGACTTGCTCAATAGATAAGGTACATGTAGTATTATTAGACGACAGTGTTTGGAGCTTAGCCAGTGCTTCTTGAACTTGTGATGAGGACCCCCCTCCCCCTACTCACATGATTATGCTGCATTTAATTTTCATTGGTCATGTTTACTATTACATTATGCAGGACTTTGGCAATCGACAAACAATAAAGAAATTATATCTTTATCACTAAAAAGTGAAAAGGGTACAATAATATCAATTCTTAAAGTATTTTCTGCGTTAATTTAGAGGCTGCTCTACATGATAAAAGTTTGGAATACTTAAAAAAGGGCAAAAGTGGATGTGATGTCACAGACCTCGGCCAAATTAGGTTGATTTGAATATATAAAAAATGAAATTTTGCTGAAAAATAATAAATAAATAATAAGCCGTGTCTGAATAAGCTAGTACCAGAAAAAAAATCCCTAAGCTGAAAGGTCTGAAATTAATGCACCTTAAAGCCAGTCAAACTGCCAAAATGATGGCCATCCAGGGGTTGGGTGACTTGTGAATCGGTCTTGTATCTACCTTCGATAATGTTACTTCAGAAGGCAATATTATGATAGGTGATACTCCTAAATTAACGCACATGTCGCAATCAGGACGGTGCAGCTATGGATCCTCAACCTGGGCTAATTGCCAAGGTCAATGACCAGTAGTTAGTCAGTACTTGAGTTCCTCTTGAAACAGCAAACTCCTGAGTAATATTTCCCAACATAGTGTGACAGAGACCATCAGATATTCTGCGTCATGTCATGGGAAGAACATTCTAGAAAGCCTCACTCGATTATACACCATGTATCCATATCATGGTCTTTTTTGTTTGTTTTCTATTTCTTTGTAGACATGTATTTTTCATTACCTGGAAATATTTGTACTTCAAAGCAAAAGAAAGTGGACCTATATACCATATATTGAAGTTAAAAACAAGACAAAGTTGATTAGATGAAGTAATGATTATAAAGAAAGATTTTTTTTTTTTTTTTTAAGTGAAGAGGTAATAGCTGGATCTTGTCTGGTACATGTATATGACACACAGTTTCAAATTCATCTGAATATTTTAAAAACTTCCCCAAAACAACACAGAAGCAAGACTCTTACA
Organism: Paracentrotus lividus; assembly: GCA_940671915.1. NCBI lineage: Eukaryota > Metazoa > Echinodermata > Echinoidea > Camarodonta > Echinidae > Paracentrotus > Paracentrotus lividus. The sequence goes on from CALNVZ010000174.1 coordinate 72,192,511, forward strand.
ATCCAATCTGCCCCTGACAATTACCATGGTTATCAGATAAAACTGGATTACTTGGAATTTTCACATTTTGGGGGTAAGACATGATATAAAATGTTAAAATAGTAATCCACCATGATAAAAGCTAAGAATGAAGCAATGAATATAAATAGGCAATCTCTCTAAATGCAAGCGGCTGCTTTCAAAGTTGCAATCCCCCCAGGAACCAGAATAAAAGAACAATGATATAAATCATAATGTAATGAATTCCAAGGTTTAATGCCAATGTTTCTGATTGTTTACATATATAAATAGAAATGAATCCAAGGAGGGTAAACAAACAAAGCACTAATCATTGTGTCAAGGGTGCATTTATTACTGAATTGTTCAGCCAATCAATGCCTAATGAACTTGGTACAGGTTTATCCAGTGTCCAGCGAGTACAAATTTAAATCTAATCAGTAGATTCTTTCCTTAGAGCAAGAGGGGCATTATCCCACATCACCGGCTCTCTATCAGACATGTAGGTTGTATTCAGATAATTATCACACCATGGCCCAGGAGTGAATAACTGATCATAACCCTCTACTTAGTAATTATAACAAACTTCCCAGAAATATATAATGATAAAAATACTGCATACGTGAGCATAAGACACTTTCATATGCTTTTGGCTAGTCTGTTTATCAAATAAAATTAAAAAACTCATATATATTAGAAACAACATATAATTTAAAAAAGTGCAATTTTTAGTACCCATGCTGAAGGTATAACAGCCAAAATCTTGACAAATTACAGCACCCTATAAAAATAAGGCAACTTCTGTTCTATGTCAAGCTCTCTTTTGAAATACATATACAGTGCGTCCCAAAAAGAACAATACACTTTTGACAGGCTACCAAATTAAAAATATATGATTCTTGGGGAAAAATTTTAGATGTATAATGAGGCTCATATCCTCAACTATCATTATGACACAAAAAATTCCAAAAATAACGCATTCATCAGTGAGCAATGCCCACTTTTATGAAGGACACAAAAAACAGCCTGCTCAGGAATTCGCTATTCATTTATCCCCTGGGTATGGCATGCCAAGAAGGATTCAAATAAATAAACTGAAGTCAGAGCAAAAATCAATGATATGAAAACAAAACGGTGAAAAACTACATTTTGCATAATATTGATTGTTTATTTCTGACATTTGATATATATTTTACTCTGTAAGCTGATTCATTCCATTATGTCTTTGAATCCATCTTGGCATGCCATACCCAGGTGGTAAATGAATAGCGAACTCCTGCGCAGGCTATTTTTTGTGTCCTTCATAAAAGTGGGCATTGCTCACTGAAGAATGCGTTATTTTCAAAAAATTTTGTGTCATAATGATAGTTGAGGATATGAGCTTTATATACATCTAAACCTTTTCCCAAAGAAATATATATATTTAATTTGGTAGCCTTGTCAAAAGTGTATAGTTCTTTTTGGGACGCACTGTATTACACAAGATACCAGATATCATGATAATGATTTACACTAGCTAGGATCAGACACCCATGCAAACCTGGGTGCGGTGAGACAAAAGCAGATGTCTTGCTAGAAAGCTAATTCAAACTGGGATTCAAACAAAGAGCAAGATATGGAAACACTTCATAGAGGGCATTCAACCTAACATGACAGTACGCAAGTGTCAATGACCTACTCACATCGTTCCCCCGAATTTTCCCGACAAATTAGCACCCTCGATGGTTGGTGACAGCCAGCTGTATAACGGCTGCAGTCCTGGCACTGCGAGCAGAATGGTGATTTTCACTATGAAAACTTGAATAGTTAAAAGCATGCACTGTTATTGTTGTTTGTTGAGATTTGTATCAATTAAGAATTATTTCCAGAGTCTGGAACGATGATTACTTTAATCTTCATCCGACAGATGGGTCCAAGTTTATATTGAACAAAAAAAACTACAAGTAACTGTACACACGTCCATTTTTTTTTTCTGTCTGAGTATTTATTTCACACTCTTGATGTGAGTTTCTTCAAAAGATTAAATCTGTTACTTCCTTCTTTATTTATTTCCACATATGAAGTGTTTGGAAACACACATTAAAAGAAACGGTAATGTACATTGTAGCTTATTTACAAAAAAAAACACAACAACATGACATCTGATTATCCTATCCCAAGATTGAACTCAAAGAATTCTATTTCTTCCATATTTTATTTATTTTTATTTTTTTATTGTGCGTGTCCACAGGATAACTGACTAGTACATGCCCTATACTTATAGCCATAGGGTCAGAGGCCTGTGTGGAAAGAAAGGATTGGAAGGGAAAGCCGTTGAGTTTTTACAATGGCTTGCCCCTTCAATGTTTTGTATTCTCAGAGCGCCGTTCCGATGCCTGTGCTTATAGCTAAGCACGTTTCTCACAAGTCAGGTATCTAATGCAGGCGCGGATCCAGGGGGGGGCTGAAGGTGCTAGAGCACCCCGTAAGATTGGGAAATCAGCATACCTTTTGTACATAGTACATAGTCATTGTTAGGGCACCCCCTAAAAATGTTAATAACCTTTTTTTTTTTTTTTTTTTTTTTTTAGCTTGTCAGTTGTTTCGGAACGGAAACGATGACGTCACCCTACCCCTATATGTAATATGTTTGGAATTTTTCAACGGCCGAAGGCCAAAATTTTTTTCAACACCTACCCCCACCCCCCCCCCCCCCCCCCGCTTATCAGCCTTCCAAACATCATGTGGACAATTTTTTGGCTACCTTTTGCACCCCGTTAAAAACCGTCTCTAGATCCGCGCCTGTAATGAATATATTTTGCACCAAAAAATACAAAAAGGTTGTTTACAAATGTGTACTCTCTTCACTTAGGGGTATTTTTTCGTTTTGTATTTTGAATCATTTACAGTTGAATACGGAATAAGCAATAAATAAAGACACATACAGTGCACCTTTTGAACTGTATATGGACAAAGAAACCAGGGAATAATTTTCCTGGTATCGCATCGCAATTTGCTACGCATTTTTGTATGATTGCTACACAAAATTTCTTTTGTGTAGCAACTATTTTACATAGGACTGTACATACTTCGTTCAAAGTATTTCGCCATCCATCCAAAACTGCTAATCAAATTTGAGAAGTAAAATTATTCCCTGGAAACATTAGCATACATGACTTATACATTGCACATAAATAAACTTACAATAATTCATTATCTGTTCAGAAGCATTATAAACATAAAAAGCTCTTTACTTGTAACTAAAGACGTTCTGGCTCTCAACTATCTCCTGCATCAATCAGCACAGGAATGATGCCATGTAAATGTAAAAGGAAATTGGGTAAGATCTGCTGCCCTTCATACGATCGCACAGATCATAAGATAAACGCTGTGTGTAACATGGTTTACTCTCTGGATAAGGTATTAGGGTTGTCTCGCTATTTTCCCCTCTTTTCTATTTTATCGGCACGGAAACAAGCAAAATGTATGATTAGTATGATTTCAATCATGATATAATCCTATCGTAAGCATAACCAGCCACTTGCATGTCATTGACCCAGACGCTAGGTTGAGTAATGGGGGGTTAGCTGAGACAAGGGAAGGACGTTAAACCTGAGAGGCTTAAAGAAATTAATGTTTAAATGTTGCTGTTTTCAACTTTACATTTCAAATATATGAACATGGTAGCCTAGCCTGTTAATCTGGACATCCCAATGTTAAGATAACAACTAGCATTTTCCTAACTGAATCCTATCAAACCATTAGAAACTTTTAATATTCATGATGAATAGTTTTTTGCATCTATCAGAAAGACATGCCCATCAAAAAAAAAAAAACGGAACATTAATATATTTTCAGCAAAAAAAATTAAAGGAGATTTTCCTGATGTCAGAAACTCTGTGACCTCTGCAAATGCTGCATCACCTTGCACAGACTTTATGATCACAGTCGGTGTGATGTAAATACTAACCCTCACTTTGGCAACAAAAAAAATAATTAGATGAAATTAAATAAACTTGACCCACACACAAATATCCGGTCAATATGTCATTAAGTTGGTCAAATAGCATTTATAAGGTCTTATATTTTTCTTATTCACCTCTACCCTAATGAATCATATCAAATGTGGATATCTCAGATTGACACTTCAAATTGACCCCATCAAATTGGTAGAGTGAATGCATTTAAATGTGCTAAAACGTTGTCTTTTATGACACAAAGGGTGTTTTTCCTTCTACATATCAACAAAGAGATTATTATAAATAGAATTAACTTTTCTCAACTCTAAAGCTTTGCTGCTTTATTGATGAAACGCAATCAATCCATAACCATATTACGTGTAACTATGAACATTTGATAATAATATGTTCACCTTCAAAATATAGATTGCACTAAAATAACTGTCATATCAGTATTAACTCTTTAAGTGCCACCCCGCCCCAACCCCCCTGCTGTACTGGTAATCCGTACATGCCAGGGTCTATATCCCCCACTGCCAAGTTTTTTGCCCCCTTGTACTTAAAGATGAAAGTCAATACTTCCTCATAACATTTTTAAAAAGAACTTTCGACAACAATGTTATACTTTAAAAATGTGGCATTCTTATTTGTCTCTAAAGTCACACCACATTCAGTTTTTGAAAATAAGAGGGCAATTATCTAAACTTGCATTGTTCCAGGGCATGAATTTGTTTTTATTGTGTGCGATTGTTTGTGCACTAGGTCCTATCAAAATGTTGACAAACACATTAAATTACCCAAAACAAGTTTAATGTAAACTCTGTAAAGAGAAAAAAATTGGCCAATTAAAAGCCGGATGTGCCCGCCCCAGAATAAAGCGGATTAACCTGTGAGTGTGCAGTGCGCAGAACAATAGAATCGGCGTAATCAATCAACGTTATGCCGAATGTGCGCAATCATGCACAAAGCAGGGGAGGGTAGGAAACAAAGCATGGATTAAGCAGTCAATAGTATGCTAGCAAGCATGAGTATGGCACCGAAGAGTAGGTTAACGTATCATGCATCCTGCACGTAAAGAGTCAAGCAGGATCAAGTTAGTCACATATTCATAAATAGTATCGTAGATCTTCTTCTTTTTTTTTTTAATCTGTGCAATTGTCATTTGGGAATTCATGGTTTAAGTAAATCAAGGGAGGATGCACTTTAAACCATTATCTCATTAGCAGAACGGTAAAGTTGTATGTATCTTACATGTAGTCTTGTCCGAGTTCATTATTGTCACTCGACTTTGTATGATTTACTCTTCCTTTTTTCAAGAGATAAGATCGTTACTTTCAATTGCTCATGTCTACAACCATTTTCCTGCATGCATTTATGACTCTTGCTGCAGATTACACTGCTCCTACTAATGTACATGTACATCCCCATATTCTGGTCATGTTTTGCAATCACAACATTTAAAGCTTATTACCTAATACCGGTAGAAGAATCTACATGTAAATTACTTTTGAAAGAAACTTTTTTTTTTTTTTTTTAAAGTATTATGCTAAAGAACGGGTGTGAGTGACCACAAATAGAAAAAGCTGAAAAGGGGTGGAAATTGAAAGTCTTTTAGAGCTCCTTTAGCTAGAGGAAGGTTAAAATTAGCTAAAAATCAAAACTAAAAAAAATGCTGAAATCAGCTTAAAAGAGTTGAACTCTCACATCCCTATGAAGGTAGGCTGCTTTGAAACCAATTCACTGTAAAGTAAGCTATTGTAAAATTCAAAAATAAGAATCAATGTAAAAAATGGACTTGTCAGGGCACTTCTTTGCTTTAGATGCTGGGTTTTTAAGCCCTCATTTTCTACAAAAATCATTTGGCAGATATATTTATTGATAGTTTTGAATATTTTGGTTTCCTATGATCCTATGTGAATCTTTTGTCCATGATTACCGGAAATCTGGAGTATCTTTGTGAGCATCAAAACAGGCTCCCAGAGCATTGCAAGTGTCTCATTTCACATTAATCAGTATCGAGTATGGCAAATTGTCAACTATGATACTATCAAATAATCCTAATCTACTTCAAATCCTAAGCACAGGGGTCGATGACTGAGCTCTTAAAAATCCATCCAAATCAGAATAAATAGTCATCTTCAATATTCATGATAGAATCAGTATAAAATGAAATTAATCTCCTTCGCTGTACCCAACTAAGGACAGTGACCATTTAATGACTTAAAAGAAAAGTCTGCTTCCTGTATGTCTAATCTGGTTAACCCTTACAATACCAACTTCATTCAGACTTGAAGTTTTAGTAAATCATTTAAAACTTGAATGTCTGAATTACAACAATTCAACCGACAGTGTTAAGGTCATGGAAAACCTTTAGTCTTTTATTCATATACATAATTAATCATAATCTTCAAAATCCTTAAATAGGCAATGCACACATGGGAGAAATAAAAAAATCTTCATGCTAGCGTCAGCAATATTTTTGTTTCATTTTGGAATGTTCACTTTGATATTCAGGCACATGATAAAATATAAATTTCAAAAATTACTGCCAATTTGAGGAAGAATTTAAGCCAATTACTATGGACCCTGGATCCTGCACTGCAATGACTAGGCCAACAGATCTGTAAAGCTTGAAGAGCATGATCATCAGTCAACATGACACTTGTCCAAAATCCCAGGCCCCGTTTTAATTGAGAGTCAAGGACGCTCTACAAAAACCCTTTTAAAATGAACATCCTTCTGACTAATTTGATTAACGGGAATAGCGATCTAAGCACTAGCTGACTTTATACAGTTCAGTGAAACTAATTTAGGGGTGACCGTAGATAAGGGATTTACAGCGCATCTAGCTGCTTCAGATATTTAAATCCTTCATTTTTAAGTCATTGAATGATCAAAGTAGGTTTTGAAGACAAGTACTGACAAGTGACCTGTTAATCACAGAACCATGAAACACCATGACAACTATTCATTTCCAACCAATTTATTCTCTTTTGTCTTATATCCTCTACACTGCTATCTGAATAAGATAATACTTTTATGACTTTTGTAAAATTTCATTTGTACTTTTAAAGGGATCATTTTAAAGGAATTTGTGTAACTATATCAGACAATAACTAGGCAATAAATCCATTTCATTTAGTAGATTTTAGTTAAATTACAGTGCTTCCATTCATAATATTGATATTTACCCCATCTCAGCTTCTTTTAAAGGAAGCAAAATAAAAAATTGTAAAAAAAAAAAAAAAAAAAAAAAAAAAAAAAAAACCCTTTGCCTCTTAATAAACTCAGAACAAAATATTTGCTATTTTGAGCAAACAAAATGAAGAGAAGAAAGAAAGATGTAGGGTCATGAGCTACTATCCTGCACCTGTACTGCAGTGCGTGGTTACCACTATCCTGTTGATGTACATGTACTGATACATCAACCTCGATGAAGTCATGATCTTTCCAGGAGACAGACACCTTAAAACTACTTACAGGGGAAAGACAAGACCTTGCAGGATAGAAGCTCTACACCAAGTTGAAAGAAGCGTAAAGAAAAAAAAGGAGAGAATAGAAGACATTTCATCTGCAAAGCCAAAGGGCCTCTTGTGATAAAAAGTTACGTTTTTCGTTGTAATGTAATATTGGAGAGCTGTATGGAAAGGGCATAGAGCAGTTTTAATTGATTATGCACTGTAAGAACCAATTTATTATCATTATTATTATTAAACATGAGGATTTATCAATTTAGATAGCAAACAATGCTTTGTAGAACCCTTTCTTATACATACATGTATTTGCTGCCCTGTCTTGCTGTTTGTCCATCCCTCACTCTCTCTCTCTCTCTCTCTCTCTCTCTCTCTCTCGCTCTCCTTCTTTCTTTATTTCTAGATAAGCAAGCAAATATGAGCAAAGATCCAAATGCCTGAAAATCGAAGAAGAAATAAAATGCAGAAATTTGAATTACAAATTTCCTGAAAAGCGGCATTTCTGATTTTTACTTGTTTCTCTCAGGGACTAACAAACCCTAACTTTGATGGGTATAATCTATGAGAAGGCTACAATATGACGCCACCGACTTCCATTTCAAAGATACGTGTATATAGTCTGTGTCAAATAAAATGGTACAGTAGGAAAACATTTTTTTTAAGTATGAAAATTAATCATATTCTAAAAGTGTTTGGTATTTCCATAAAATAGGAGAATCAGGCTTTCTTCTGCAATTTGTTTCATTCCATTTGGTGCTGTAGATCTTGACATATGACCAGTTTTCTATAATCAAGAAAAAATGTACTTTCCGCATGCTTTTCTATGGGTTTCGCACATAATAGCCATGAATTCAGCGCACCGAGACAATAGGTGTGTGTAATTTCGATGAACTCATCGCCGCACAAAATTTAGCATAACTTTTGTTTTACAAAAGCAAATTATACAAAACAAAGTGCATCAATGAGAAGAATCTTTTGGCATTCACACATAATTTGAGAAGATTTCATACCTAAATAATTTTTTCCCGACTGTACCATTTTTTTTTGGACACAGACTGTATAGTAACTCTGGCAGGGATAATGGCTTATAGATGGAAATCATTGACTTCACCAATCATTATCTTCCACCTGCTAATGAGAAGGACATGGAAAGGACCATCTCTGACCAGCTGATTCATTCTAAGCTAATGACTGCCTCTCTGTCTACTGACTCCATTGAACTGTTTTAATCTAAGGTCAAGGATAACTCAGGCTGGATATAAGTTTATAACCTAAGAACACCGTCCATCTTTGACACATCAGTGATGAGTTAAACTATTGGGAGTGGATTGTTTCAATGTACTCATGATTAACTATAAGATTCTTTTCTTTTTTACTTGAACAATTTCATTCCATTTGCAAGTCATCATCTCAAGGATCAATGGTCTTGAGTCCTATCAAACGGACATAGACAAATGAGAATTCATGAACTAACAGACGGCTGAAATGCATCTTCCATATATCTAAGAATAGTTCTCTATCCACTGGACAATATTACTACCATTCACAGTCTTGCTTTACCATTACCTGTGGACTTATATGCCGATCTGTTCTTATGATGGCCCAAGGAAGTGTTATCACCAATTTTAATCAGCAATGCATGTCATAAATGACCCAGAGTGTATAATGCTTTAGTCCTCTTAATACTTAATTATGAATATTATACCAGGGTTAATCCATGTTGGCATTGCTTCTGTATATTCATAATACCAACGATTAGTTTTCTGCACGAAGGTACAATGTATAGGCCTGATAAACCAAAACAAGTGACAACTTACTCAAATATTCTAGCCATTTTGGGTGTCCAAGATCACAATGTGGCAGAAGCTACACCCTAATGCTTTTAAGGTATGAAATAAGTATCTCGTTGTTGTGGTACAGTCTGTGTCAAATAAAATGGTACAGTTGGGAAACATATTTTTATTGTATAAAGATTAGTAACCACTTGATAATGCTTGGTATTTTCAAGAAGCAGGGTAAATGAGCTTCCTTCTGCAAATTTTTTCATCTCATTTGGTGTACTAGATCTTGAGATATATGAGTTTTCTGCAATCATTAAAAATCCATTTTGCGCACGCCTTGCCATGCCTTTGTGTAGGTTTCGAACGTAAGCCACTGAAATTGACCTAAAAGAACAATAGGTTTGTGCAGAGTTAAATATCTTCTCTTCACACAAAAATTAGCATAACTTTTGTTCTACAAAAGCAAATTATTTGAAATAAATTGTATCAGCAAGAAAAATATATTGGCTTTAATCTGATACCATATAAACATAACATTTAAAAAGATTTCATACCTAATTTATTTTTTCCCCGACTATACCATTCTTTTTGACACAGACTATATATCATTACCTTCGTGCAGACATCTAATCACTTGGATAACACAAAGGATTGACCCTAATACATGTATGATAGGCATGATGAGCTAGAATTGAGATATTTGGAACTTTCATACACTCCTGATTATTCATGATATTCATTCTCCAGTGATTTTGATAACATCTCTATTGTAAATTGTAAGAATAATTGACTAAACAAAATCAAATGGACAAAATACCTTTGGTTTTGAACTAATAAGGCATGCCAGCTCTATCCACTTGCTTCCTATCCATTGTCATTGCCTATAGATGAGCCTATGCTTCAAGACAATCTTGAGTGCTTCCAGTAAATTTTTAGTAAAATAAATTGGAATGAATCTGCTAGAAATTCTTGGTTCCATTATCTAAATATGCAATCTACACATACATGCTTATATAAGATAGGTCATATGAAAGAAGGTTTCTGATTGGTCAGATACACTCTCCTAGTTCATGAAATAGCTAGCTAAATTCAAACCCTAGTCAACTCATAGGCTAGTTCACGAAATATCTAGCTATTTTGAAGATTTTTTTTTTTTCCCTCCTGCGATCCAACTTTTATGCAAATTCGTGCAATGTTCGAAACTCAGAGTTTAATGCCTGTATGCTCTGTAGCTCAAGCTAATTCCACATTCAACAGCAAAATCAGTCCAATCGGGCTGATGGGGACAGGGTTTATCAAATCTTAAGAGTTTTATGGGAGGGCTGATCGTGCTAGAATCTTATGATTGAGCAAACTTGAGCTGATGTGGAAGCAGCTATGGCCCATGAGCCAATTGTTATACTGTATAAGCCAATATTTTCGCGTACAGATATTTTCGCGATTTTTGACTAGTTGGGGAAATTCGCGAGAGCAAAATTTCGCGATTTTGGTGATGACTTCATTACTATAAATAGACTTGTACTGAAGTGGAAATTTTCGCGATGACCAACTCGCGAAATTCGCGAAAATAAAGTCACTGCGAAAATAACCACTTATACAGTAATATCAAAGTGGATCAGTCTCAACACTATTAATTGTCTTCTGAAGGCAAGAAGGACATTAAGTCCATCTACAATTAAGAGATAACACCTGGGTGCTCTTCCATAAACAGTTGCTATACTTTCGCATCAAAGGTAATTATCATGGTAAAATTGTCCAATAGCCAATCAAATCCAGTCTTTCGTGACAATGAACATTGATGTGGCAAGGTTTCTATAATAGCCAGTTTTGTGCAATGGCACATGTACAATCAAATTTGAGCATGTAAGAGACTATTAAAGTCCTTTACTATCGTTAAATATTCCTTACAAGTGACAATAACAATATCTGGTTACTTATTTAGCGCTTTCTGGTTGAACTGCTCAAAGCGCTTTACAGAATACAACCAGCTAGATCTAGTAAACATTTTCTTGCATGAATTAATAACAAGAACCTCTGCTACAAAGTGCACTTCTGTATATAGATGTATCAAGGGTAGCTCCTTGGCAGACCCTATTAAAACTGACCCTTAAAGGCTTCATGAACAATGTGCACACGTAGCAAGGGTACATGTATGTAGCTCTTGGGCAGACCGTAATTAAGCTGACCCTTACTTAGGATTCTTGAACAATGTGCAGAGAGGAAAAAAAACATTCTCATGAATTATATAATAGTGACCTCTGCTACAATGTATCAAGGGTAGATCTTTGGCAGACTGACCCTTACTTAGGCTTTTTGAACAATATTACAGAGATACAACAATCTCTTGAATGAAATAATAATGACCTCTGCTACAATGTGCACACGTACATGTATCAAGGGTAGATCTGTGGCAGACTGACCCTTACTAGGGCTTTTTGAACAATGTGTACGGAAGAAACAACATTGATCTTGCATGAAATAATAATTACCTCTGCTACAATGTGCACACATACATGTATCAAGGGTAGATCTGTGGCAGACTGACCCTTACTAAGGCTTTTTGAACAATGTGTACGGAAGAAACAACATTGATCTTGCATGAAATAATAATTACCTCTCCTACAATGTGCACACGTGTACATAAAGGTTAGCTTTTTGGTATACCCTAAATAAGATGATCTTTACTGAAGCACAGAGAAACAACATTCTCTTGAATGAAGTATTAATGAACTTTGTATGACCGTGCATCAAGGGTAGTTACTTGGCTGACCATTCCTTTGATTGACCATAACTTGACCAAAAGAGAAGGTTCTGAAATCATCAAGGGTAGTGTCTTGAGCTTCTTGATTGGATGTCAAGGACTACAGGATTTCAGGACAAGACAAATTATGGCCACTTCCTCCTGGCGCCTACTTTTAGAATCCAAATTTCCAGGGTTTCAAGTGAAATTAAGAAGAAGACTGACCATAGATCTAATACCCGACTGATCTACAGTGATGACAATGTGATTTATCATATACCTTCCAGACAAAATCAAGATTTTTCTTTTTAAGTTGTTAAATCCCTGTCAATTTTCTATCGCCAGTCCTTTCTTGAAGATTGAAGGATGCTGTTTGACTATAAATCAATGGGTGTTTCCCCCGTTGTTCCCAGGTACCTGTCTGTTTCTTTATATTGATCTACATTGTGACAGCCCGAATTAGGCCCCTGATCTAAATTTAGACCAGCTATGACAGACACCTGGGCAGCTGTCTACTGGCCGATGGATCTTAATATCACATCTCTCTGTCTCATAGCATCCCAAGGTCTATCATAGGACTAGCCATGCACTGTAAAGAGAACTGCACGCTGTTAACTCTTTGCTTGCCATACTCAAATTAAGCCAAAATTTAACTATTACTACTCAATAAAAACAATTTACTTTCTGTATTCTAGGGTTAGAAGATTTGATCAACAACAGAACATGTACTACTCCTTGTTTTTGAGTCAAGAAAGAATTTTCTACAATTCAAGTCAGGTTAGAATTTTTAAAGGGAACTTACCAAAAGGTGATGCTATAATACCCTCTTCTCACAGGCCTTTTCTTAACCCCGTACTATCGTTAACCCCATACTTTCCTTTACCCCGTACTATTTATTTTCCTTTTCCGATGAGCCAAAATATCTGCCTAACCCCGGCTTTAAAAATGCACGCTGTTCTCACACAGAAATTGGTAACCCCGTACTACCGTTAGCCTCCGTTGTGGCTTGGCGCTCGCTAGTACGGCATATGTGCACAGCTGTTGGCTTAGCCGGTTTTCTGTTCCGACGAGAGTTTGTAATCCCGGCTTTTCACTCTAAACACCGCAATTGCCCGGCTAACCTGCTATTTTGCAGGGCCAGAGAATCGCCGTCGGAACAGAAAGTGGAATAAGCTTTACCCCGTACTATAAGTGGGGCTAAATGGCAAGTTTGTTCTACCTATAGTACGGGGCTAAGGAAATTTTGGTACGTGAGAAAAGGGTATAAGTCTGCTGTGGGCAGACGACATTGTGAGATTACATACTAGGTATTTTCGATCTCTTTCCGTTTCTTCTATTGATTTTATAGGAGGGGATTAATAGATTTTTTTTAATATAATCTCATTTATGTAGTGGTCACCGTCAGTGGACTACCACCATTACCCTTGGTAACTAGCCTTAAAACATTGGTTTAAAGATTTTTTTTTAATTTTCTTTTGTCTTACCAATTAATGTACATGTAGCATGCACAGAGTTAAAATGATCTTATTCTGTACAGATATGACTCATTCAAACATTTGATACATATAATTTACTTTTTCTAGAGCAACAGGCTTGGTGGACATATGCCAATTAGTGCTCAGTTTACGAGGCAATACATTACGTAGTTAATCTATCTCATGACTCTCGATACAGTTTCCATTGTTGCAATGATCCAAATAACATCTAATTCTCCTAACGTATTTTCAATACAATTTCATCAAAGGTTCCTTTCATCAAAGTATGAAGAAATGCAAGAAAGGTCAAATGAAATGTTTTATGGCTGAAGATGAAGAGAAAATACTTGTAAATTACATTTTAATAAAATATCATAATCAACATATATACTGTGTAAGCCAATATTTTCGCGTACAGATATTTTCGCGATTTTGGACTAATTGGGGAAATTCGCGAGAGCAAAATTTCGCGATTGTGGTGATGACTTCATTACTATAAATAGCCTTGTACTGAAGTGGAAATTTTCGCGATGACCGACTCGCGAAATTCGCGAAAATAAAGTCAACGCGAAAATAACCACTTATACAGTATACTGTATAACTCTGTTTTGCAACCACACCTTGAATATGGAATTGAAGCTTGGGGAAGTGCTTATGAATCAAATTTGAAATGTCTGCATATAAGTCAGACAATGGCAGTACGTGCCATTACATTTATCCCATTCATGACTCCTTCAAGACCTTTATTTGAAAACCTAAAGATTCTGAATATTTTTCAGTTACACAAGCTCTGTGTTTGCTCATTCATGTTTAACCTTATAAACGACAAACTGCCTCATGCAATTGCAAATTACTGCAATTTTGTTTCACATCAGTATGATACAAGGCATAATCAGAGACATAGTCTATATTTGCCCAGAGTAAAAACTAACTATGGAAAATTCTCCTTCTCCTTTGTTGGTGCAACATTTTGGAATGAACTGCCAACCCAAATTCGAGACAGCAGATCCTTACATTCCTTTCGTAAATCCCTACGAACATATATTATGAATCAACCATAAATAACCTTTGTTATTCTGCTTTTTAAAAAATATACATATCTATTCCTAGTGTATTAAGAAATACATATTTAACAATTGTTACCTTAGCTAGAATAACTTTATACATTTTTAATAAAGCAAGTTAGCAAATATTGTAAATATTGTAAATACATTCTTTTTAATCATAAGAAGCTCGAGGATAATTCTATGCATATTAATATTATTATGTCAAAATACATGTGTAAGTACAATGTCTGCCTGGTACCAGACCCGATTAGCATTTATGCTATTTTTCTGATACCATTTATCCTATTATGTTATCATATGTCATGTTCATATGCCTTATAATTATGTATTTGGATAATAAATAAATACTCAATTCAATTACCTTGCGCCAATTACACTTGAGGCGATATAACTGTGAAGAACAGGCCAATAAATGATTAATTTGACAGTAGTACAATATGAATGATTTATTTCATAAAAAAGTATGGGGTATACTTGATAAAAATAATTGATCATCATGGAAAACTTCAAATTAGCCTTTAAATAGCAATACATCACTAACACGTTCCTTTATCTCTCGGCGCACTTCCAATAAAAAAATACATTCATTTGACTTGCTATTATTCCCAAATGTACATAGTCCATTGTTCACAATGAATTTAGTATAAATTCAACTTGTGCTAAAATTGCAAGCACTTAGGTCCTTTGCATGAGATGAACTTTCTGCTAATCAAACAAGTTGGATTTTAATAAAAAGCAATTAATTGAATGATATCAATAGCCCATCAGTGTTCTGTGAACTGTTTTATAATGATCACTTAATAATAATAAAGAAAAAAAACTGTCAGGAGAGAAAATTTTCAGCAAATTTAGGTGAATGACTTATCGATACATTTATAAGCTCATAAAATTCTACTTAACACACCTTCAAATTATCCCTCATATCCCTCATTTCAGAAAGCTAATTACAGAGATGAAAGGTATCAATTTCATTAATTGTTTTTTATTAATGGACCGTCATCATCACATTAACGTCTGCCCAAGTGTCTCTCAAAAAACTGTGCAGTATTGATGTACCGGTAAAAGTCACACTCTAATTTCTCCAAAAGGTAATAATGCTTCGCATCATCTCATTTGAGCGCAAATTAAATGTATTCCATGAATTGTTTTTTTACAATGATCACTTGATAAAAATAAAGAAGAAAAAAATGAGGACAGCCTGTGGGATTTAGGAGAAAACTGTCAGCAAATTTAGGTGAATAACTTAATGATACATGTATATAAGCTTGTTAAATTCTACTCAACACACCTTCAAATTATCCCTAATATAGTCCCTAATTTCAGTAAGCTAATTACAGAGATGAAAGGTATCAATTTCATTAATTTATTTTTAATAACAATAAAATAATTATTGGACCATCATCATCACATTAACGTCTGCCCATGTGACTCTCGAAAAAACTGTGCAGTATTGAAGTACCGGTAAAAGTCACACTCTAATTTCTCCAAAAGGTAATATTGCTTTGCATCATCTCATTTGGGCGCAATTTAAATGTATTCCATGAATTGTTTTTTACAATGATCACTTGATAAAAATAAAGAAATAAAAATGAGGACAGCCTGTAGAATTTAGGAAAAAACTGTCAGCAAATTTAGGTGAATAACTTCATGATACATGTATATAAGCTCGTTAAATTCTAATCAACACACCTTCAAATTATCCCTAATATCGTCCCTAATTTCAGTAAGCTAATTACAGAGATGACAGGCAATTTCATTAATTTTTTAAAATAATAATAAAATAAATAAATGGACCATCAACATCACATTAATGTCTGCCCAAGGGACTCTCACAAAACTGTGCAGTACTGACGTACACGTAAAAGTCAACCTACATGTACATGTAGCTACAAAAGGTAATATTGCTTTGCATCATTTGATTTGTGCCCAAATTTAAGGCATTTGTTGCAGTCATTGTGAATCGATTTACCAAAATGTGGAAGCTGGCAGTGTACTGGAAAGAAAGGAATAAAATGAAACGCTATTTCCCAAACTTTTTAGAAAACACTGTCAAAATCAAACCATATACATGTAATACCATCCATGGGAATGAAAAACAAAGCTTTGTTTGCCAGGTGTATTTTCAACTGTTTTTATAAGGTAAAACAAATGTATTTAAAGAGACTTTAATTCTTCCCAAAAGTGTAGATCTTTAGTCAAGTCAAGTTTAATGCTCAAAGGAACCTTGCGGGAACAATTTCCCCCTTTTTTATGAGGGGGGGGGGGGCTTTAAATTATTTCAGATACAATCAATATTACATTAAAGCTTTAAAATTGTGTATAATATTAAAATAATCACACAAGACATTTATGGCATGCATTCAGAATCTCTTAATATTAATTACATCAGTGTCTGCTAGAGGGGTGACAGCTCTAGAAATTTAGAAATCTGGAGCTTTGAAAACATGAAGTTGAAAATTGGTGTATTAATGACATCATATGGGATTTGTATATATTCACAATGACATTGCTTTAATTAAGCATGGTTCATTGACGGAGCTCTATCTATTTGATCACTTCATGACATTAAGATTTCCACTCTTAGAATTGAGTGGACCTCATGACAATTAATTGTATCCTTAGTTAATAATCATCTTGCCAAAACTAATAAAAGAAATTAAATATTAATCTTTTTGTGCCCTGGATGTTTAATCCCGTCTTGGTATTTGTCCATTGTACAATGTATTTGGGGCTTAATTTATATGCAAATTTGATCAATGAACAAAAGAGTTAATGTTTGGACTGTGACTTCTGAGGGTTAATGTAGTGATCATTATTTGTAAGGCCTGCAGGGTTTAAAGAAATGTCTGCCCTAACAGATGTATATCGAAGCATGTACATACATGATTCGTTGGCCTGACTAGAAAAAGGTACAAATCTAAATAACTGAATACATACTTAAAGATAATCTAGAGTAGTAGTCATGACGAAATAAATCAAAACATTCTTGTTCATACCAGAATCTAAAGCATAGTAAATAAATACTACACACCAAAGGAATTTACATAAAATTGCATATTTGCTGAGAAAAGAGCAAAATAAGCATAATTTCTGTACTTGGACGGCCCGTCCAAGCACATGCGTGATTAACACGGCCACGTGGAAAGTCTACGGGTATATCATGTGCACGCGATTCGCACCGGATCTGTGTGTGTATGTTGTGCCGTGACTTGTGGCGATATAGCGGTCTACTCCAAGTCTCAATTTGACGGACTGTTTCGATATTTTTTCAACATTTCTCCTGAAATCATTATCGAAACGTGAATATAATCTTGTGTAGGCATATGTATATATCAATGGAACAATGTGAGGACATATCTTACAGATTTATCTCAAATTATTTTGGCTGTAAGTACTAAAGCTTGGCTTTAACATAAACAAGAGCCCATAGTGGTAGAGCTAATAGTGCACATGTCTAGTCTATCTCCAAAGAGGTGTAACATGCCTTTTAACAATTTCATGCTGACCTCATTTTAATCCAGACTAATCCTTGGAAATATTTCAACAAACAATGTTGCCCATCAAAAATATTCTTATGATATGAATTTCAGATGTCACTGATTCCAAGAACTGATGGCAGCTGCAAAACTGCAAGTGAATTAATCTGCTTTGTGATATTAAACTATGCATTAAAAGAATATACTGAAAAAATTACTTTCTATTATTAAAATCACATCAGTTATGAATATTCAATCATTTCCCATTCTTTATTTTCTTAAAAAAAGAAATACTTGTACATAAAATTTATTGATTCGTGTAAAATTTTTCTCTTGGCATAATATCTTCGAATCCACACAGTATACAATTAAAATTTGCTACAGAATGGAAAATGTTTATTACAACTATCCTCACCTACACATCATTATGAATAAATCCTATTTCACAGATCTCAGAATAGAAAATCAATCTATTCTCAACATGGTGTGTTAAACAATAAAAGCATCACACACATGGGAAAGGAAATACATTGGAGCCAAAGATAGGACAGTCCCCAACCAAAAGTAAAATTGACGTCAAGTTTCTAAAAAAGTTTTTCACAGTCGTCTCAAGCCACGTCATGTAAGTGAAGTATGACGCAATAAATCTGTTTATACGTGCCTGTATTTCTTCCTCAGACTCTACGGAAACCCATGGTATGAGTCATACTATTACATGTCTCAAGTTCATTGGCATATAGATCTTATCTAGTCTGGCTTTGAAGAGGAAATGAGAAAGGAAATCTTCTGAGAGATACCATAGCTTTGTTACACAATATCCTTTTGGATTCAACATAAGGTTGTTGTTTTTTTCTTCACAAACCTGGAACAAAAATAAGAACGTCATAGCAATAAAAGTCGCACATATATTCATTAGCATGTACAGTTAGATGATATCGACATGCCACCAGGCTTAGAAGAGGAAAAGATAATATTTGTAAGAAAGAAAAAGAGATCAAAAAATGTATTAGTCCATGTTCTCTTGAATTCACTGCTTCATTTAACACACCAGGTTCCAATTCTGTTCAACAACAGAAGTGACTTTTAATAAATAAGTGATATCAACAAAATATCTATTGAATAGATTCTTCCTGCATTTCTTCATACAAATATTTTTCCTGTATAACCTTGAAACAGAATTTTACAAGGATTTCAGTAGAGGGCTACACTGTCTCTGAAACCTATCCCTTTGCCTTAACCCTTTTCCAGGATCGAACACAAGAAACGGATATTTCTATTAAGTAAATCTCATATTGACGTCATGTGGATTAGAGTTCACCTACCATATCATGAAATACTTGCTACTATTACTTCCTCTCAATATCTTTCTATGAGTCATCAAGACTGACTTGACAAGAAAATAGCATAAGATTCTGATTATCCCGGTTTTCAAAAGGAAAGAAGTTTCTTCTAAATAGAGCAATGTCCTCAGCTTTATCCTCTAGAATCTTCCCACGGACTTAAAAAAAAGACAACATTTCTATCGATTCAATCGGGCGGGGGGGGGGGCAATTTTTCAAGTTGATCTTTTACAATGAAGATGATTTGTTAGTGTTTGCAAGACCGTTGCGTGGATTGTAGATTTATTGTCTATAATTCAGGTTATTCAAGTTGATATATAAACATATAAAGCAAGAGATATTAATTCAATTTGGGTAACATCCCACAGATTGCCTAAGCTTACAGGAATCCATCATGCTCACTAATAATTGGATGGATAAGACTCAGTAGTATGTCATGAAGCTAACGTTACCTCAATCCATGTCATTACTACACCTTCAGGCATTATTAAAGCTCAACTATATGTTTCCTAATACATTTGTACATGCACACATGTTTAAAGCCCTTATTGTGATGTCACTCCTCCACACTATTCATGAAAGATAAGTTGTCAAGTATGTACTCAAAACCGTGCATTAAGCACCGTGAATCTCTTTCAAAGTGACTACAAACCTCAATTAAACACTACAGTTTTCCTGGGATCACACCTGTAGTTCTGACTGTATTCTTCCCTGCGCTTGGGATTCATTGTTCAATTTAATATTTCTTTAAATTTTTCAATTCTCACTCACGGTATGTGCTGTAGGGAAGTGTTAAGTTCTCGATCCATAGGGAAAATTAGGCATTTTAGGATAATGAACGTTGGTAGCACATTTATTATGACACGCAAGAATTACAACTTTGTTCCTTGTTCCTTCTTATGCAACAGTTAAGAGTAATTTTACACTTAACAGAAAATGTTCTAGCTCTACAGCCAGAATTCAGAAGAGGAATTTGATATCAATTAAATTTTCTGATTCTGTCTTACTCTAGGATCTTTTTTTGTATTATTTGTATTTATTTTTTTTTTTTTTTTTTTTTTTTTTTTTTTTTTTTTTTTTTTTTTTTTTTTTTTTGGGGGGGGGGGGGTATTGAAGTGTTTTTTGTTTCTTAAAATTAAGCAGGATTAAACTTATCACTATTTATTTTCAAAGAAAAGAGAAACAGTGTCCACTCAATTTAACCTTGAAGTTTAAATTAAACCATGGTTCAGTTTAGAAAGAACAATTCTTGAAGTCAGACCATAGTTTCAAATTGGCTTCATCTCTCCTTAAAACCACAACACATATGCCACAAATTTGTTAATGCAATCCGTATAAATGTATGCAGACATGGACTTGAATTACATCCGTGAGTTGCACCATCTCAGTTCAAAATAGCAGCAGGAATCGAGTCTCAAGGGACATCTTATCAAGTCGATCTGGAAGTATTCAATTTACCTCCCACTCAAAAAGGGGCATAACTGAGGAAAATCATTTAAAGAGGAAGGAAAAACCCATGCACCTACACGTGAATGGACTTGACATAGGGTGCAAGTGGCACGGACAGGATGAAATAGATGCACCATTTATCCCTAAATTAGGCTTACTAGTGTTGTCAGTTGTGAATCATATCAACCAAAATACTTTAAAGTCCTCGGAAAGGGAACATGGAAAATGTTTCAAAATAGTTTGGAAGAACCACTACCCCCTGCATGCTTACTACAGCACTCCTGAATTCCACTGGTTACCTCTGCACTTTTAGATTGAAGTAATTAAGCTACAAAATGTATATACCTGATCTTCACACAAATAGCAAGAAATATTGTAATTATAGAACAACAAAGCAGATAAAACAATTCTCTAATCTTGAAAAAGTCTGAATACACCACTGCATATTCTACAGACAGTAGGCGCAGAAACCACAATCATAATTTCTTCTGTGTGATGAAAATAGAAATAAGACTTCAAGTCCAATATCATCAGATGGGTACTATCTATGTATATCTTGTGGGAGTTCTTTATTTATATGCCAAGTAACAAGGTTTAAACTTCACCACATAATTAAATCTGTTACTATAGAAACAACATTGTCAGAGAAATATACCCTTCCAGGGCACTTTGACGAATACCTACGGTGACATATATAAAGATATGTCAATGATTTATTTTTAAAAGATAACAGATTCCTTGCATGTATAGCATTTAAACGTGAAAGCTGCAAGATTGCTGTGCACACGTCCACACCCTAAATGGCAGGGCAGCACCGCACTTCGTTTCATATTAATCATAGGATAGAGTACGTTCTACCACAGATGGATTAGAGGCTGTAGCAATGCTTTTATAAACAGCCTCAAACTTTCACCAACTCAAATTGTGAAAGAAAGTTATGCTGAACTACTGCAATTTCACTATTGCTGAACTATAATGAAAAATAACGACATATTGACTGCATTGAAATGCAATGGTTAAAACTATTGCCTGGGGGTAATTTCAAATTGTGCAATAAAACATCTATTTCCCTACTAATCAGTGATTGTGCCAAGGCCATGGTTAAGGACGTGTACGGAGTAAAAACAACCTTACATCAATTGGAAGCTTAGTAGGCGTATACCATAAAACCCCCAAAATAAATTCCATTTTCATATTAACAGTATTCATAAAAAGGTGATCAAACCTTAACCAGGCCATCCCTCCCAAATACTCGAAAAGTTACCCCTATTTTAATGGCGCGGTTGATGACGTCAAAGAATGTTAAGGGAATGCTTCGGCCAGGCATGATTGGGTTTCGCCTTTAGAAAACACATTTGTATTGCTATGTCAGAACAGACAGAGTAGACCCCATGTGTGCTAGAATTCTATTGTTATGAAATGAAAGGGCAAATTCATTCAGCATTTAGCATGTAGCATTCCATTTAACATCTTTTGACGTCATCATTAAAATAGGGGTACTTTTTCGGGTATTTGAGAGGGATGGCCTGGTTGAGGTTCATTCACCTTTTTAATGAAATACTTTCTAGATGGACAATAAAAATGCTTAAATTGGGAATTGTTGTATTATGAAAAATTATTAGCTTTCGTTTTATATGTAATTTGGGTTTTCATTTCTCGGTCCAGTCGGGGACTTTAAGACTTTCACGCTACCCGGCTGCTCAAAGAATGAAGGGAAGAATGATATCCTCCACCCCTGTTCCTTAGGCTGCAAGGGCTTATCCACGACTCCGCCCAAGATTATGCTACTCTGCTCAAAAAGAGGGAGGTTAAAACCTCACCTCCATGTCCCCCAAAGGCTACCCAACTCCTGTAAAAAAAAAATCCTTCGTCACTCTGGTTCTCCCTAGCAGCCAAGGTTGTGAAGGTCACTAGGTAGCCATGCATTGAAGCAGAATGTTTGACAGGAAGGGGATGATTTCCTCCAGGCCTGCAACATGAAACGCCAGTCCTGGACCAGCCCTTCTTTTTCCAATCTTCGCTAATAGATGTTTCTTCCAAATTTTTAAAAAGCAATTCGATACATACAATGTACCATTGAATTTAAGCTTCCTGTATTAATTTGCGATGACAATATATAGTATGTTCATGATGATTCATACATGTTTTTTTTTCCTGAGTGAATATAGTTTGCATCTATCTGAGTTGGGTTTTTTTTATATATTTTTTTTTTTATTTTTTACTGTTCATCTTTACCCTAATTTTTGAGTTCTTTTCATTTTACCATTATGGTACTTTTCCTAGTAAAGGGAGTATATATATATATATATATATATATATATATATAGTAAAGGGAGTATATATCCACCCTCATTGTATTTTACATTTCATGTCATTTCTATTTCTCTATATTCAAGTTAACACAAAATATATATGGTAGATCAATGTGTGAATAGAATAAAATTCTTTTCCTTTAATGATGTTGGTTTTTGCTAATTTTTCTACAAATATAGAAAGATATGTACAATGTAACTATGCATTATGATGTAAAATGAAGCATTCAACATTTTGGAGCAATGCTCATCAAACACCAAGTAAAAACAGATAAAACCTAACTAACCTGTTTAGGAAACGTTGGTAATTGGTTCTCTGTCTGGACCTGAGTTCTTTGTCCTGCCATTGCCTGAATCGCAAGGTTGCTAGGCAACTGATCTGATCGTGGACAGTTAGACATTCTGCTGCAATACGATGGAGAAGCCCTCCTACCTCAAGCTCCCTGCGAGGCCTAAACAAGGTCTGAAGATGAAGACTATCAAGATGGCATGCTAGGGGCTCCATGCAGTGGAGTGGGTGGATGACACTGAAAGTACAGGGAAATCGAATTCTTACTCAACAAAGTATTATAATAATAATAATGTATTTATAAACATGTGTAACACATTTTCCATAAATAATTTAAATGTGGTTTATTTGGTTTGGTTGACTCACATTTGTACACATGCATATCTACATCTTGATAAAGAATTCCCCTTTTGATTATTCTATCGGCTATCAAAATGATTCAATCAGTTAAGGAAAGGTATTGAATCGGATCAATCAATTAATCTTTACCTTATTTCCAATTCCTTAACTCCTGCATTGTTTAACCACACTTATACATATGCCTTGTTTGAGTTATTTTCTTTAACAAAGACATTTTTTTTTTCAAATGTTGAACTACTGAATTACAACTGATTGCAATTATTCACAAATGTGATGGCCGAATAGGAAATAAGAGATTGCACTTTCTAATAAAAATCACTGTCGGATTATATAATGTGGCAAACGTACATGTAAACGGTTATTACCACTTAATTATAGATGATTCATCAATCTTATTAAAGCACTGACTACATCTCAACAACATCAGTACCAGGTCCTCATCTTTAGTCCTCTCTTCCAACCCACGCTCCACTGGTCCTGTTTCCCATGGAGCATGGTCCAGGTCTTGTGGAGATGGTCTAGGCAAGGAGGACCAGGCACTAAGACGGGGAACCAGAGAGTGGACTAGGCGTCTGCAGGTAGCCAGAGGATGAAAGACAGAGGTATAGGAAGAGGCATATTCCAGGATTTGATCTAGGATGGGTGACCTCTGGCGACGAAAAAGAAATGATAATGCTGTGCAAAGTGCAGTTTGTTGAGTGTAAGGTAAGGTGGGTCTAAACCCATTTTGACTAATGGCCAATCGGTCTCACCCCACATGGCCTAATACCATTTCATATACAACCAGTTTGTCTAATAACCTTCATTGTAGAAATTTTAAGGCACTGTTGCACTTGAAATTATCATAATATGCTTTAAATAATATTAATATTAACATTGTATGATGTCACGCAGAGCCCTGAAATCTTCCAATGTAACCATTACAGCAAATGAACACAGTTCATAATTCATGTAAATAATAAGCTATTGATAGAAAGATATCATATCTTAAGGGGCGATGTGTGCCTCTTCCCACTCTGAAATTATCATCAACCAGAGAGAGGTGGGGGGGGGGGGTGGGTTCACTATTGTTTGTAAAGTTACAAATGACTTGACAAAGGACTGGAACATGTTCTTGGGTGCTATACTACTACTAGATCGAGGGCAGAATAGCATTTAGCCTGTGCCATCTCGGGCTCCATGAACATAATTTCTCCAAACAAATCTATCTTGCATGACTGTTTGTAGTTCCTGGTTGCTAGAAAGTCCAGTATCTTTTTTGAGTACATTCACAAAAGTATCTCGACAACGTCCTCTTTTCCTGTTGCCTTGCTTTGGTTCCCAAAGGATGAGCGGATTGGTAGAGAGTTTGGGATGTCGCATACAATGACCTGCTAGTTTCAGTCTCCTCATACGAATTTTAACTGATACTCGTGGTAAATTGGCATCAAAGAATTTACATATGCTTACAAAGTCATACCAACAAACATTGAGCGCTACCCTCAGCATACGTGTGTACACTCCATCCAGTGCTTTTTCCAGTTTGGATGTTAGTGTCCAGGTTTCAGACCCATAAAGTAACACAGATTCAACTGTTGCTACAAAAGCCTTCGCTTTAAGTTGTCATTTAGTGTAGATTTCCACACTTTCATCATCTTGTGTAAGGCAACCCATGCAAGTGCCCGCCTCATTTTAATGTCATGTTCAGTTGAAGAGATCCATGATTCTAAATATTTAAAGTCATTTGTAACCTCTAATGTTGCCCCATCTGAGTAGCAATACATATACCTGTATGAGTGCTATTAATTGCCATTGTTTTCGTTTTCCTTGCGTTCACTTGCAGTCCAATACGTTTGCATTCAGTTTCCACAGTCTTCAATAGCTTCCCTGCCTTCACTACAGAGTCTGATAACAGAGCAATGTCATCTGCAAAGCTCAAGTCTGTTATCATTACTGGTGGTACATGTCTGCTCTTCCGAGGAAACAAAGTAAATCCAAGTTCCTCGTCCTTACCACTGATGGCTGAGCGCATTGCATAGTCAAGTGCTATGACAAACAGGGAAGGAGCCAGTGTATCACCTTTTTTTTTTTTCAATTCAAAAATGGTTTATTCATAAAAACATGTGTCGCAGCCAAAAGCTGAATAAAACATGTGTACAATAACAGTTGACATAACAATAGTTCACATTTTAACATAAATTACTACTAATAGGCCTATCATAATAAATATCAATAGATGAGTAGACAAATAAGATAATTTTTAAACATTAAGAAAGCATTATTATCACAAATATATTGGCAGTATTCAGAGAAGAGATTAAACAAGGTATAGGGCCAGGTAGTGATAAAAAGGTTAAGTATCAAAAGTAACAGTGAAAAGGAGATGGAGATATTAAGAGAAGAAAAAGGGGAGATGGAATGAGAATGAAAGTGAGGAGGGAAAGAAAAGGTAAGAAGAAGAGAAAGAGGTGGAGCGAAAACGTAGAAGAAGAATAAAAGGGGAAAACACTTAACATAATACTTTAAATATATGATAGCCAGATACGTAAACATTCATGAATAGTGTGCCAAAATTGAGTCGAATAAAAATGAAATGTACACTAATATACATATTGATAGAATGCTTAGACAATTTGAGTGAGGTAGGAAGGATAGAGAAAGAGAAGTAAAAGAGAGGTATGGATATATAAAGAGATCCAATGAGAAAAATTCAGAAGAAAGAGAAGAGAGAGGGAGATAGAAGGGTGAAGTAGAAGGAAGAAGAGAGTAGATGTGTACAATGTACATGTAGCACAATATGAAGATATTTCACCGTATTGATCATTTTATAGAGTAACACATGAATTGAGTCAATAAGATAAGGTAAATAAGGAATAAAAAGTGTGCATTGGAATAAACCAAATAGACAGATGGAATATAAATAATTAAAGACTCTGACATTAATCAATAATACATAGATTAGCCAATCAAATTATGAGATCAAATGCCTGCTTTGATGGATGATTAATTGATCACGCATCTAGTTCTCAGAATTAGTAGATCTATGAGGTAGGGTAGGGGCTATTTCCACAGCTTTCAATAGCTTGTAAGACTCCTCTATGTATCTCAAAATAATCTGTCTCACCATACAGGAACAAACTTTGCGTGGGTGTTCGAATATGTGACACTGATGGCTTGGACCAGTTTCTCTGGGATTCCATATGCTTGCAGTTGTTGAAGAGTTCTTCTGTGAATACTGTCAAAAGCTTTACTGAAGTCTACAAATGTGATGACTGCTTCTAGATTTCTCTCTCTCACACTTCAAGTATTCTTCTGAGTGCTAAGACTGTCCTACAGTTGAGCGATCTTGACGGAAGCCATTCTGAGAGTTTCTGAGGAGAGGATCTACAAATGGTCGAATCCGATTTAAGATCATTCGGTTATATGTCTTTGCCACTACAGAGCTCAGACTTATTCCACGATAATTATCTACCTTTGTTAGATTCCCTGACTTTGGTATTGGATAATATGAAGGTAGACCAAACACCTGTAGCTCTCCTTCATCATATGCACGGTTTATAATATTAATAGTTCATCAATGGGAACATATTTTATCACTTCAGGTGTTACACCATCCTCACCACTGCTTTTGTTGCACTTTATGCAATCCTTTGCTTCTTATACTCGTCCATGAAAATGGACCAATGGGGATTGGGTGCTCTTCAAAGATGGTTGTAGTAGCCCATTGTCTTCAAAATTTTCTGGAGGCTTCCCTAGCAGATTCTTGAAAGTTATACCAAGTGTAACTCTATCTTGTGACTGTTTTCACCATGTATCCTTGCTGTTTGTGTAGCCTTTCTACCAGAGATATCATTGATAAGTTTCCAACTTAAACCATATTTGCAATTGTCAGTTGCTTGTTCTATCTGGGTTACTTTCTGCAGGAGATCTTGTTGTTCTAGGTAAGCATATTTTTGGTACAGATATAGAAATCCCATTCTCAATCATTTAACACAAGAACTGATTACAAGTCATGCATAACTTTGGGATCAGCTTCGTGAAAAAACTACCCTGTACACTTACTTGAAATGAGGCTGCATTCCTTGGAGCCTTGATGGAGCAGGCCAGTAAGACACATATAGTAAATGAGGCCAGTTCTCTAGGAACACCATGGATGTCAACCTCACCATGACTGATGCGATCCCTAAGACGAGGACCATCGGGATGGACAAGAAGATCCATTAACAGGTCCTAGAGTCAAAACCCAACAACAATAACTCTACATTGCCAATTTAAGTATTCTAAAGCTTGGTGTCCTTTCAAATGATATTATTCACGAATGGCATTATGTAGTGCAACATAAATGAATAGAAACATGTCTATGAATTTTGCACTTTGGAAAGATATACATTGTAATGTTTAATAATCTTTTATTTTTGCAAGGGTTTTATTTCCATGAATTTTGCTAGTCTGAGAACAAATTCAAATAGAAAACATTAAAAAAAATGTTTGAGTTTGGTCATGCGGGGGGAGTTCACCGCACAATCTGTCAATCATGAAAATATTGGAACGCCAAAAAAAAAAAAAAAATACGGGGGGGGGGGGAGCCTACTTCATAGCATTCTAGTTCAAAATATATGCATACACTACAAAATGGGTGACAATTTACATGTAAGTGTTATGAGAAGTAATAATGATACATGTATGTATACAATGTAGTGCTTTACCTCAAGTTTGATTGGATTCTATTACAATTGTGTAAATAAAGTACACACTATCTACCACTAGGGAGCATTCTAGCTGGTTGCCTTTTTTCTATCAAAATGGCTTTTAAAAAATAATTTGCATGGATGCAATATCACACTAGTTGTATTTATTTATTTATTTACATTTTTAAATTTTTTTAAATTTATTTTTGTAATCTATTGATACTGTTGACTTTCCCGAAGTCAATCAACATTTCAAATGTGTAGGCTAAGTAACAGATACATGTAGATTGAAAATAAGAAAAATAAAAAGTACCATAAGTGGCTCCGATATTGCTGGTATTAGCATGTTGGGGTTCCCAGGACTCAGCTCATCACATAACATCTTTAAAATAAAGAGATACAAATTTAATTTAAAAAAAAACTAGATGAATCCTCGACCGCACACGGTCGAAATATATGCCTCCGCCATTGCCAGATCAGAAATATATGACACATTCATCTTTTCACTTTCATTTATACACAGACACCTTTGACATTGACCTTTGACCTTGTAACCACAAAATCTAATCAGATAATTGTCACCCTAGTATGCACACATGTACGAAGTATGAAGATGATCTGTCAAATGGTTGTTGAGTTATCATAAGAACAAGCTTTTTAAAACCTATTTGACCTCTGACCTTTGACCTTGTGAACCCAAAATCTTCTTTGATTATTACCACCCCAGTATGCACACATGTACTAAATAGTAAAATGATTAGTAAAACGGTTCTTGAGTTATTGTAAGAATGAGCTATTTTCACCTATTTATTGACCTCTGTGGCCTTTGACCTTTGACCTTGTCACCTCAGTATGCACACATGAACTAAGAATGAGGATGATCCGTCAAACGGTTCTTGAGTTATCATGAGAACAAGCTATTTTCACCTATTTATTGACCTCTGTGACCTTTGACCTAGTGACCCCAAAATCTACTCAGATCATTGTCACCTCAGTATGCACACATGTACCAAGAATGAAGATCATCCGTCAAACAGTTCTTAAGTTATTGTGAGAACGAAAGTGGGACGGACGTACGGACGTACGGACGTACGGACGGACGGACAGACAACCCGAAAACATAATGCCTCCGGAGAGACTCCGTCGTGGAGGCATAACAAGCCATTTTCATGCATACAATGGCCTCTGTGACCTTTGACCTCATGATCCCCACATTTAATCAGTTCATTGCTCCTCCCATATGCACATATTACCCAAGTTTGAAGATGATCCGTTACACAGTTCTTAAGTTATCATGAGAACAAACTATTTTTATGTATACAATGACCTCTGTGACCTTTGACCTTTGACCCCAAAATCTAATCAGTTCATTGCCCCTCCGATATGCACACATTACTCAAGTTTGAAGTTGACCCGACATAGTTCTTAAGTTATTGCGAGAACGAACCAATTTCATGTATACAATGACATCTGTGACCTTTGACCTTTGACCTCATGACCCTAAAATCTAATCAGTTCATTGCCCCTCCCATAGGCACACATTACCCAAGTTTGAAGTTGACCCGTCAAACGGTTTTTAAGTTATGGCGAGAACGAGCCATTTTCATGCATACAATGACCTCTGTGACCTTTGACCTTTGACCTAATGACCCCAAAGTCTAGTCAGATCATTGTCCCTACCATATGCATACATGATCCAAGTTTGAAAGTGATCCTTCAAACGGTTCTTAAGTTATCGCGAGAACGAAAACGGGACGGACGTACGGACAGACGTACGGACGGACGTACGGACGGACGGACAACCTAAAAACATAATGCCTCCGGCACCACCTTCGGTGGCGGAGGCATAAAAAGGATTTGTTGCAAAGCAATTAAAGTTGCAATATTTGTCAACTGATCTCTATACACAAGTTTGAAAGCCCCCTCCCCAAAGAAATTTTTAAAAATATTCTGCATATGATTAAACAGCTTTTACATTCCCAATGTTCACTGCATAAACAAATTATGAAAATAAGTATTTGTACAATATCAGAATAGTTTTACTAGAGATAGATGGCGCAATATAAATACCGGTACATTAATATTAGTATTATTATAATATTTTCTATCAAACTGCATACGATTCTAACACTTACCTCATCAAATGTTGTGAACAACACTGTGGACTGTAAAAGGGGTAAAGGAAAAAGCACATGTACATGTATGCAAGTGAGAGAGTTCATGTATTATTCATGAAATCATTATTTCACATAATACTTTGGACTTAATTTTCACCGACATGAATTTCTGCCATAAAGGTATAAAATTGTTTATTTCACATCTATTTTCATCATTTGTTGAACATATTAACAATGGTGTTCATGCCTAAAAATAGGGGGAAATGTGACTAATTATATTTGTAGGCAGGTGTTGAACTCACCCTGTCATAATCAAGAAAAACATATTTACTCCCATCTTTGGAACTAAATTGATCATTATTTCATGTTGTTTGCTACACTTACTTCCACTATATCTATTTTAACAATGATATCTGTATAAAAAATAGAACAAAAGTTGAAACTAATAACACTGTATAACCAAACGCAGGTGCCTTGTCTGTTCATATGCTCTCTGATAAGTTCTTTTCTCACTTAATGAGCACTGATTAGTAACTCTACATCACGTTTCTCTTTAAAGAACACTCATTAAAACATCAGACAAGGTCAATATTAAATTAGATGTTTATACAATGAGTCATTATAGCCTAATCACCATGATTCTTAATGAGAAATAGCTAAAATATGACCTTATCATCACCTGCCTGAGCAGGCTGCCATTGCATAAAATTTATTATACAACACTTCAAAATGATCTCGAATTGTGATTGGCCAAACACATGTCACATGACATAGTATAAAAAGGCCTCGTCAACCTCTTGGAAGAAAAAGCAGGGCAATAGTCGACTACAGCATAGCTCCCAAAAAAGCAACTGTGCTACAGACTATTGCACTCTCCCAACTTCACGCATTTAAAATATGCATTGAAAGTCACGTATTGCAATCGACTTTTGGTTGTGATTGTTAGATCTCAATTCTAGAAATTTGGCCTAGAAAATTTGATTGAATTTCCTCCAACATTGGCTTGGTCAGCTTAGTAAAAATGTCAAGGTCTTGAATAAAATGAGTAATTCATAATTTTGTTCACGTGTTGGGGCACGCAATATTGCACGCAGAGCGAGATTTACCACACGCACAGTCTAACTAAAGATGATAGACCAGTGGCTTATATCGTGCATCATTCAATATTCCTGCTTTAACGCATTTAAAAATCGTAAATAATTTGTTTACCATCATAAAAACAATGCCATAACAGGCAACTTTTGCCATGGTACCTAGAATTGAATACAAAGTTACTATAATAGTAACAATTTATGCAATGGCATTAACGTCAGGGTAAAAAAAAAATGTATGGAGAATGGGAGAAAGAGAGAAATAAATGGGCAGTCCATGCCAAAAGCATACTGACCAGAAGAATTATGGAGAATTGTATGGAACAAACAAAACGCGGTATTATGAGTTTAGTCTATTTTGCCTTGCTTATAAAAGATTTTCTTTTTAAAATACACTTTACCTCTGCAGTAAGAACTCTTTCAGGACACCTGTTTACTTCAGCAAAAATCAGTCTAATCAGATGTTCAAGAAGTGGACACAGAATCATCATACTTAAATTATACCTATAGTATATGTTAGAAGATATTAAGAAAGTGAGATAGACATGAAAGGGAGTTATAGATGAAAAAAAAATGGAGACAGGAGAGAAAAGGGAGATTAAAGGACAGAAAGAAGAAAGATAAAGTGGAAGAGGGGAGAAGGAAGAGAGCAGCAAGTAAAAGAGGAGAAAGTGTTTATGGTCACCTGTAAACGGGAATCATTTCTTAATTTTTTTTCAATAGCTTTCAAATTTAATTATATTTTAGAATATGTAAACGCTTTCCATGTACTAATATTAATGATTGGATTGCTGTCATATAAATTCTGAATTGCAGTAAAGGTCAAATTGATATTTTGTATGATACTCAGCATTGAAAATAAATAAATATAAGATGCATAATGTATTTATATATTTCCCGTTAGTCTCCTTCTACCTCAAACTGGTTTTAACTGGAACTTAACTTCCGTATAAGGGACTAGTCACTCTCAATCAAAGTGACTAGTCGAGATCCAAAGGTCAGAAGTAGGCACCCTCACTAACATGAATTGTACAGTCCCACATGTCTTATAAATTGGTTCACATTGCATTGTGAACATTGCAATGCACCAAATGAACATTTACAGTAAACATAGCGTGTCACAAGCTTCTTTCTCCAAAGAGGAACACCATTTCACTTTGGACATAACAATCTCAACTACCATAAAACATAAAACATTGATCAATCTCAAATTGCTACACTATAAAAAAGAAAAATCTACATTTGCACATGGTTTGGACTAATTACTTCCACATATTTTTAAGTAACTTCTTTAGACTAGTTTTGCCCTTTTTCACAAGTTTGTTTTTTCCACAAGTTTTAAATTATTTTCTGGCGAAAGTGCGATGTTCAAGATTATTTTCAGGTATGACTTACTTTTGAATCACCAATGCACTTTGTGCATAATCTTTGTCAGTGTCAAGCTTCAAATACAAATTAAAAACAGATGTAATAGAAAATTACCCAATATAAATTTGTAATCTACAAATGTATTTCAATGTATTCAAGTGTCGATTACATAACATTTTTAAATGCACTGGGTAACCAATTGTTGCTTTCGTCTGCCTTATGTTAGAATTGAATGGGCGCCTGATTGGAGTATATAAACCCCTCAAAAAATGTCTTGCAATTCAACTTTGAGTCCTCGTATCTTTTTTGTTAATTGTCTATAATTCATATTATATATTATACCATTTGGAAATGTATATATTTATTTTTATTCTCCCCCTCTTTACACTGATACCCCTATTTGTAGGTTGTTGCCATTGCTTGAATGCCACGTATTTTCCCGAATATCAAATCAAAGTCAGAAGAAGTGGAATGTCTCCAAATGATTATGGCTATTGTTGAATAGGCAGAGTTTCTATTGAGTAATCTTTAATAATGGGCATTGCATATTCCTCAATGTTTTTACTATTCTTGGAGTAATGTGCCTTGCCACATCGAGCTTTTTTGCTTTATACTTTGGCAGTTGCTTATTTTTTCATGAGTTAGTCTGCGTTTTTGATAAGCTAGGATGCGTGCGCGCCTTATCAAAATGTTGAGATTACTGGTTCAATGAACATGAGATACGATTGTGTGTGAAATGCGGACCAAAAAAGCAAAAAAAAAAAGTTTGTTTTGATACTGCGTTGCTTTGTGTTTTGGAGTATGAATGAAAAGAGTAGTGAGTAGCGAATTTGTTTATGCTGGAAACTTTGCCAATAGCCTGTATGGTAACCAATTACACAAGTAATGCTCAAACCATCGCTGGTTATTAAAACGTTCTTTTTACAAACAAATTTAACTACAAATACTACCTTAAATTGCCTGAAAACATTATTTGAGACTTCAACCGCAGAGTATCCCAACATTGTATTGAGTGCCTAACGCGACAAACCAAACTAAACACGAAAGAAACAAACCTTTTATAAAGTTAAAGAACTCGATGTAAGCAATAGCCAGCTCATTTGGCAACTTTTTATCCTTTTCTGACGTTTCATTCGAGTTTGGCGAGTAGCTGTGCATTCAGCATAACATAACGCATCCATTTAAATGGGGTAATCAAATGTGACAAGGAATAAATCAACTTTCCAATGATATCAAATTTAACCATCATAAACAATCAAATAAAAAGATATGAGGGCTCAAAGTTGAATTGCAAGACATTTTTTGAGGGGTTTAGTTTCTTTTTTATATTTACATGGATGACATGGTAACATGCCTTCCATTCGCTTGACTTTCCGTCTTTATTTCTATATAGGGTAGATGTTTGCAACAAGTTTGGTGTCCCTTCAACATGACTTATTTATTTATCTGTAAATCCGAGTGTATACTCCAGCAACTTGTTTGTATTATAAGCCAATCTGAGGTTTGTAATCATATGTATTTTCATTATCTATAGCACGTGGCCTGGGCAGGTTCCTACCTTTCTCTCTCTCTCTCTCTCTCCTTCTCTCTCTCTCTCTCTCTCTCTCTCTTTCTTTGCTTTACTTATTACTTACTTTAAGAAATTCACAATATTATTATAATCAATGTATATTTGTACTTGCTTTGAATGTTTTTATTACTTGTACTGTAACAATGTATTTTTCTTTACGGGCAAACCCAATACAAGCATGCTTGCTTCTCGGGAATTTCGCCTCCTTTCCTTGAATTGTGAAATAAATGTTCATATGAAATGAAATGAAATGAAATGAATGCAATAGAAATCATTAAAAAACAAAGAAAAATGTGTTATTTCAAAAAGCACAAAAATCAAACTTGTAAGCAACAAATAAATCTTACCTTCGTTGCCTTGGCAGGAAAGATTGATTAAAATTGTGTTTTTTCAGCCTTGAACTCATGGAAGCCACCAAATGGTCAAGTATAAATGAAGTAAGCTTCACATATCTTAGAAAAGAGGGAGTCATACTTTATTGTATGACTTGTTATTTTGTAGGCCCTATAGTGTATTTTTTATCAACTTCTGAACAATCAAACAAAGCATAATGGATATTTACTGTGCATTGCTACTCCCGAATAAGTAGGGTTTGTCATTACGAAAGGGTAATGCTAATTGTTGCTTTAGATATTATAAAGGGAACTGAACTTTATTTTGTAAAAAGGCTGATTAATATTTTGCCATAAATCATGTGCCTTAATAAATACATACAAAACATGATAAATGGATGTGAACAAAGCATACCTTTCAATTTTATAATAGTGAGTTGCTTGGTCCCACAATGGGATTTGACTTTGACAGATAAGACCTCTTTCACGCACCTCTTTAGAGACAGTATCCAGGTTGCTTGGAAGTAAAACTTGACAAGGAGAGAAAAAAAAAAATTATTTACAAGGCATGTAATAGAAAAAAAATCTCTTGAAAAACAACTTCAGCCATGAAATACATGTAGGCCTATGTGTACACAATCCACATTGACCCTTTACATGTACCTGCATATGTTAACAAGAACTCAGTCTTCAACTGGATTTGAATTATTTTTCATGTTCGCATATAAAAGTTATTAATATTATGAGCTTGACAGAATGATACTCACGCTTTGTCCAGAGATTACTTCCAATGTGGTCCCAATAGGAGCT
Organism: Paracentrotus lividus; assembly: GCA_940671915.1. NCBI lineage: Eukaryota > Metazoa > Echinodermata > Echinoidea > Camarodonta > Echinidae > Paracentrotus > Paracentrotus lividus. The sequence goes on from CALNVZ010000174.1 coordinate 72,228,163, forward strand.
CAACAGAAGCTCAATTAAACTTTAAAGGCCAATATTTGTACATTATAATTGCACAGACAGGTGATTTAAATGTGAATATCATTGATTTAATAAATGATCATTTAGAATTGTTCTTTTGACACTGAGCGTTTTGAGAACAAAGCACTTATAGTTTAGAAATAAATACACATGTAATGCCACGATCACATATCCATTCTGGGGCTCGGACGGTGTATAGTATCAGTCGTTTTCACAATTTTTGAACGAGCCGCATGCAAATATTTTTCCCTAGGACAGTTAAGAACCCTTTTCAAATTAATTGCTCAAATTTGGTCTTGAAAGTAAACTCATGTATCGTAGTTTGGTTCATTTAAATTAGGCATCATGATTTAGACATCAACAATGACAGCCGAATGGTGTGAAGCACAGACTCTCATTCAGAGGGCACGAGTTTGATCCCCATTTTTTTTTTTCTTTTTCCTTATTATTTTTTTTTTTTTAAATATTAATTTGTTGCTCTAAGTGATAGATTTTTCAGGAAAACATGATGAAATGGGATCCATAGTTGAGAGAGAAAAAAAAATATCATGTTTTCATTTGTACACCCACTGTAGAGCATTAGAAAATACACTCATTTGAAATTGGTGGTCCAAAAAAAAACAAACAACAACAACAAACAAACAAAATAATAAATTAATAAACAAAATAAATTTCAGGACAGAGCTTGAGATCGAACCCCAGGCGGTAACTTTCTGGTACTAGTAGTCTACATAATCATCAGGAACCCTTAAGGGGCCTTGGAGGGGACTGCACGACAGTCGCACGAGAATCGTGTTGCAAGAGGCCCGTCAATTTTTATTTGGAGAATTGACTGAAAAACAGTCCGGTTACCGGCAAAACCCCGCTCGGGTCCCTTTGGTGACTCCACAGATTTTCTACGGCCTACTGGATTGAGAAAAACGCAGGGAAAATCAAGAGCACACAGTCGATCTTCCCAGCTCAATATCTATAGCATAACTACTGAAAAATGTTTTGATGTGCACATAAAATCGTACGGGAGCCGACCGGGAACCATACGTAATGGTCAAAATGTCTGTTTTGACTCATCATACGGGCCCCGGAATCGAAGCTTTTGGAGAAAAGGGGGTAGTACAATAGTGGTCTCTATCTAAGTCGCTCTGAGGGTAAATCTTGTGCAAAAAAAAATTGGGACCGCACTGTAGAAAAATTATCAAAATGACTGATTCTTCTCGCCGTACGGGCCCCCAAGGAGGATATGTGATCTTGGCATCATGAACCTATTGGTCGCTTTAATGTGCAAATCGGTACCATTGACAATACTGTAATTGAGTTAATCCTGGATGCATTAATACCGATGTGTTGGCTCAGTGGATAGAGCACCTGCCTCATAATCGGGAGGTCGTGGGTTCGATCCCCGGCCACGTCATACCAAAGACATTTGAAAGTGGGAGTTGCTGCTTTTCTGTTTGGCTTTCAACAAGAAAGGGATGGAGCAACGGTCGATCTGGCGCTGCTCAGTGGCTGCCAGGCCCACGATTAATTGGGCAAAATAAATTTCTGTTTCATCTTTCAGGAGTTTGTTTCGGACAATAAAATTTGGAGCATTTTTTTTTTTTTTTTTTTTTTTTTTTTTTTTTTTTTTTTTTTTTTACTTAATTATGATCAACTAACATCTGTGCAATGGATTTGACAATGGTAATAACTTTTTTAAGGGTCAAACAAAGATTAATTCAACTCAGTATAGGTAGTCTCTTACCAGGAAATTTATTATCTAATAGTGGAATATACTTCTGGAAATCCATCTGTGCCCTATGTGGAATGGTGGATGGGAAAATACCCTGGTTATGAAGCTTGGAGCCAAGACTTGCTGTCAAGACCAGTAAAAAAGTTGAATATCTGCAGTTCAAGATAAAAAGAAAGAAAATGGGTAAAGCTGGGCGGTGGCCATTGCTTATTGTGTTCGAAATCTACAAAACACCATAAACACATATATTTTGTACATTGTACAGGTGCAAAATACATTTTGCAACTGTATAGCTTATTGCATACAAATAAATAAAAAATAAACAAATAAAAAATCTCAAGATCTACAACACCAAATGAGATGGAAAAAATGGAGAGGAAAGTCTTTTTTTCTTGCTTTAAGGAAATTTCAAATACTATAAGGTTGTGATTAATCTTCACGCTACAAAAAAAATAAAAATAAATAAATAATAATTTCCTGATGTGTCATTTTTATAAATACAGATTGCACAGGGGAATCCAACCCAAGGAGAGAATCAACCTTACAGGAAAGAGGAAAATGAGAGGAGCAATCTAAAAAAGGTTTCATCAAAATTGGTTATAAAATAAGAGAGTTATGGAAGTTTGAAAAGTCTAGTTGTTCCTTCTATGGGGATCCTCAAATTGGCTTCATCGACTTCAAAATGGCTAATCTCATGGACAACTCTCCATTCATTTACCCATTTTGTACACAAATTATCAGGTTTTCACAATTTTCTTTCGAAATATATCGTACCTCCTTCTGAGCTCAACATATGTTGTGTGAAATATACTTTCCCATGACATATTTTGAGCTCAGAAGTAAAGAAGACAAATTTTGAAAGAAAATGGGGAAAATCTGAAAATTTGTGTACAAAATAAGATCGGCCATTTTGAAGCCGATGATGCCAATTTGAGGATCCCCATAGAAGGAACAACTAGACTTTTCAAACTTCGATAACTCTCTTATTTTATAACCGATTTTGATTAAACTTTTTTTAGATTGCTCCTCTCATTTTCCTCTTTCCTGTAAGGTTGATTCTCTCCTTTGCTTGGATTCCCCTTTAAAATATAGCATAAAATTGTATAGATAAGGTATGTTCAAATGCAACAGATTGGTTTGCATATCCTTATATCAGGTCACTGATATATTATGTAATTCACTGAAACTAAAATCTTTGAGGTATATGCACATAAAGAAGGAGAATGGTTATGAATGCCTCTCTCTTACTACTAAAGACACAGAATGAAGATGAATCTTACCTGGATGGAAATTCACCAGAAGTTGCAAAACCATGCCAGAGAATGTTTCTTAGATTGAGACTAGTTGGAGGTCCCATTAAGACTCGTAAACAAAACAACTGTAAAAGAAAAGACAACAAAAATAGGATACACTGATAAATCTTTTCGACATCAATCGTGTTATTTCCAGCATAGTACTTTTTGGCACGTATATTATAATCATAATCAACGATTTACTCTTGTATCATTTGATTCATAAGTAATTGGGTTGAATTACAAGTAATTTGTGTTTTCTACTAAAATCTGTAGCTATATAAATGTTCTATCTATCTATCATTATCAGTTAAATGTTTGGTGCATGGAAATTTGCTCCAGCCTTTATTTCATCTATTGCAAGAGAATTTTATGTTAGGTTTATGTTCAGGGTTAGGTTAAGGCCAAGGCTAAAGTTGACATTTAATTAATGTTAAGGAATTACCACATAGCAATTATCACTGTAGCATAATGTCATACATGTACAACCATGTTTTTTGTTTTCATTTAGTGACAGAAAAATACTTGGATGTATTCTAGTGTCCATATTGAAACCACAGCCATATTGCATCGTATCGGTTAATGTAAAGACAATACGTTACCAAGACTCTTTTTCATATTTCCAACCTTTTGTGAATTTCTGTACTATCTAAATGATGCGACTTACTGCATGACATCCAAAGAAACTCTGTAACTCTTGGGTAACAAGGAGATCTTTCAAAAGTGATGGGCATGGCTTGTTTCTCATCAGGTACACCTGTAGTATCAATTTACGAATAAATAAAAAAAGATTGATGATACTCTCCGGATGTTAAACCAATGATAACAGCGGATGAAGTCTACCAATTATTATTTCACCCAGTTGTTTAGAAAGTTACACATGATTTTACGAACAAATGGTGATCAATTCTTGTGCTGAATGATTAAGAATATGATTAGTACCCAAAGAACATGTTCCAGCCATTCATAACTACCGAAAGACTTGGTGAAACACCCCCAAGATATACAGTCTGTGTCCAAAAAAAATGGTACAGTCAGGGAAAAAATAATTTAGGTGTGAAATCTTTTCATATTATGTGTGTTTGTGGTGCCAAATTAAAGCCAAAAGATTTTTCTTGTTGATGAGCTTTGTCCTGTATAATTTGCTTTCGTAGAACAAAAGTTATGCTAAGTTTTGTGCGACAAGGAGCAAATCGAAATTACGTACTACTATTGTTCTGGAGCGCTGAATTCACGGTCATTATGCGAAATCATACACAAAGGCATGGGACGGCGTGCAAAAAATGAATTTTTCTTGATTGTAGAATATAAGTCATATCTGAAAAAATACTGCTCCAAATGTGATGAAAAAAATTGCAGATGAAAGTCTAATTACCCTGCTTTATGAAAGTACTAAACAATACCAGGTTGTGATTTATCTTCATGCTATAAAAAACATGTTTTCCACTTGTACCATTTTATTTGACACAGACTGTATTTGTAACATATGCCTGTGGGAAATTCAGGTACAATTTGGTCTCATATTGGGTAAATTTGCATTTAAAAAACTTATACATTAACCCATTTTATATAATCCATCTGCTCCCTCCCTTGTTATTCCCAAGTAGGGCGCCGTTCGGATCTAATGATGGTCCGACTTCTGTTCAAGAAAGCTAGCTTTTACAAACAACATTAATGTGAAAATCTTTTTAAAATGACAATAAAATGTGGTCTCTGTACAGTAGTCAGATGGTCTTTCTACACGGAAAGTTGTTTAAACATGTCTGAATATTAAAACAAAAGAGTAAATAGTAATTGTTAACAATAGTGTTAAAGTATGATGGTGAACACAATTGAAGACAATTATAATGTCTCATAAATGAATAATATGACTAAATCTTCTCTTCGTTCCGTCTGGTCAAAATGCCTATACTTTGTTTTCTATTTTTTGTATTAATTATAATTCTTTTTGCTTTACAAGAACGAGGTCGGTACTTTATTAGAGACATATACGACAGATGTTTTGATTTTCTCGATTATCATCAAGCAAGGCTTAGTACTAAAAAAAAAAAAAAAAAACTTAAAATCGAAAAATCCTAATTTTGTGATTTTCCATAAAAAAGAAAATAAAAAGAAAAGAAATAAACAAAACGCAAATGATAAGGCGTAAACATTCATATAATGAATGAAACGCGCCGTAAAATATAAAAACAACAACAACAACAAAAATATAGATTAACCCCAACTTTACTATGACTTACATCTCCTAGTGCTCTCTCAAGGGCTGAAGTGGTAAGAAGTAGACTGATTGAGGAACCTCTGAGCTCATCTTCTTTTAGAAGTTTGAATCCATCGAGAAAAATCTGCAATAAAAAAATTTCAACCGGATGTATGATTACTCTGACAATGAACAGGGTTGGGGTAAGAAACAAACAAAAACAAGAACATTTTTTTTTTATAACAAGCAAACATAATCTTCAAAATTACAGCTCATGACAAAAACATCATCCATCTCTAACCACAGCATACCATTTGTAAGATTTCTAAGGTTAACCCATTGTATACTAAGCCCGCCTATATGCGGGCTGAAGAAACACAGAACATCCCTCTAGTCGACCGTTTATTTCACTCATGATTGCATAAACATATAAAGACCTTATATAATTTAAATTATCTGACATTGATCTATTTAAAGATGTCTTTGTTTCACCTTTGAATGAAAAGAATTTCTTGCAAGCATGCTTGACAATCATGATTCTTTCGGCTTTGTAAAAAGTTCTCAGTATACAACGGGTTAATATTTAGTGTTACCCATTTCACCCAAATGTATTAGTTGTAAGTATTTTTGACAGGCAAGATTTCACGAAGTCACGATTCAAACTGTAAGACCTGTCATTCCATCATCAACCTAAATATCAGAGCATGAATTGGGCATCGTTTTCTATTCTTAAAAGAACTTGAATCCAACATTTCTATAGTTATGTTCACACGGGACCATCGGGGTTTTAGTCCTCGAGAACAGTATCCTTAAGAATTTAAACACCGACGGCTTGTTCCCGAGTTACGTTCACACGGGGTGCTTGTCCTCGAGAACAGTGTCCTCGAGGACAAGCGAGCGGCTCGATGACCGGAAGTACAAGTTGTAGGTAGCGCGCACAATTCATTTCCCCCTACGTCGCTCCAGTGGGGCCGGAAGTTTAACCTATGCAAGGGGTCACTCTTGTCCTCGAGAACACTAACTCTAAGCTGAAATCCCGTCCACACGGTCAAACGCGCGATCGGGGACCACCCACCGCTTGGAGTTAACTTGGAGTTAAGAGTCTTAACCCTAAGATCTGTCGAGAACATAAACACCAAGTTGTCCTCGAGAACATAAACACCAAGATCGTTCACACGGGCCTTATCTCTAAGTTAACTCCAAGTTATCCTTAAGGACTATGTTCTTAAGGATAACTTGGAGTTAAGGCCTACCGTGTGAACGCTACTTATGACAACCCCCCCCCCCCCCCGGACATCTACAATACTTATCTATCCCCTAACTCTACACCTAACCGTTACCCCTATTTATGGGGGTAGTTGTCCTGGAGGGTATTTGCCCAAGGAGTAATTGTCCTGATACAGAATCAAACCTACATGTGTACTTTACATGTGCCTGTGCCTCACCAAAGTTTCAGATTCAAACAAGCATTACAGAAACCTGCAGATAAAGATCAACTGCTCATTAAAGATCGCCTGTATTTCTACATTGAGTGGTTAATACAGGTTTCACGGCAATATATACTTACATCAGGACAACCCGTCCATTGGAACCATTCACTGTATGTCTTCTCCAGATCAGATGGAAAGAGCGCCATCACATGTTCATGGATGTCCAGGCACAGCGGGGCAAGTCTGCTCACTATGTCATTGAAGTCTTTGTTGGTATCCCAAGAATCTGAAAGAGGGATTAACATCCATCTCAACCAATCTTACGACTGCACCATGCATTGATACAGTTCAATGCAATTATACATTCAAAGAGTAGTACTAACACGATCCTGTTCATCTTCAGAAAATGTTTTGTCTCAATCATATAATCGTATTCATGTTGAGATCGAATTGAAATCAAACTGAATTGAATTATAGTTGTAAAGATTTAACTGAATCTGACAATTAAACTTGATAAACCTATCTAGGTATGAATATTTTTTTTTAAAGTTTACAATCCATTAATTTGCATCCAATAGGGGGGTGGGGCTTCGATACAGGATGCACAATTTGTAAAGATTGCACAGGCTCATTTTTCTGGGGACAATGGATTTATATTATCTACGGGCCAATACTTTTAATTGTGTGACGTAAGGCTGGATCCGCTACTGACCTATGTCTTGTTGAAGAGCGTTTCTATCCAGAGCTTCCCAATCAATGAGGCCATTCTGTAGCAAGCAAGGCTGATTCTGACTGGTTCTTGTCCCACTTTTACAAATGAGAAAGTGGACCAGTGGGGCCAGGTATGTCTTCTGTTTGAAAGCATCCTCATCATCAACATTCTCATCGACATGAACTGATGCTGTTGATTTGGACTCAGAAGACATCTTTCAATCACTAATCAAAAAGAAAGAAAGAAAAGGTTGGTAAATAATTCCATGTCACACCAAATTCAGATTATGATATTATGTCCAGGTTAGAAATATATTATAAATTCACAATTTTATACTATTGACTGACATTTGATTAGTGAAAAGAAGTGGGGTGAAAGAAGTGAGAATGCATATTAAAAAGAATATGAAAGGAAAATGGATATTGTACATCATATCAAAGAAACAAAGCAGAGAGTTAAAAGAGCTGAGTGAATAAATCTACATCATATCAAATCAGGAATGTTGATGCTAATTGGCATACATAATTATTTTCTTTTTGCTAACTAGGGCTTAAATTTAGAGTCATATCAATATCAATATCCTTTGCAAAACATAGAAAAACTTTGAACAACAAGCTAAGGACCAAGTTGTATCATCTTGCACGCGAGGTCAATCCCACTTGCTAACCATTAAAGCTCAACTTGAGTTGTTGTAGCCAAACGTAAATTGGGAGGAATCGTGTTAATATGTCCTCACATTGTTCCATTTACATATAAATAAACCGACACAAAATATGTTTACTCTTCCATGCATGATTTCAGGTGAAGTTTAGAGTAAATAGTGGTCAGGACGGTTAAATTGAAGCAGCTCGGAACTCCGCTATCTCACCAGAACTCCACGCACACAATGTCGCACAGATCCGGTGCGAACTGCGGCCATGCAACGGTTCAATACGCTTGCACATGGTCGCCGCGTGGCTGTGAGAGGCAAACAAGTGTTGACAGCCCAACAGTTTTTCCTTTATTTACTCATTCCTCAGCTATATTACATTTTCTACCTAAATCATGTGGCAATTATTATTTATTTTCAGTTCCACTAATTCTAGTATAAACTAGTTTTGATTCTGTTGGACATTATTTTTTCATTATTACTACAACTCAAGTTTGTCTTTAAAGACCAACGATAGGCCTATTGATATCCAAACCCGAGTGCGTGTGTGAGCGCAAGCAACTTACATTTATGTAATGTGCATACAATGTAATGCAGACCGTATTGAAATTTAAGGCACATGCATTTTGCCAATCGTGAAATGGGTGCCTGACAACGTTAGAAAACCAAATTCAGATTTGCAAACAATACTTCATTGTTCACAATTCCCAAATCATGTTTTCACTCGATGTACAACAAAAGTTTGGGTGTAAATGTAACAAAGTGGTAACTATACTAACATTGATAGCCATATCGTGGAATAAGTCACCTCTCTTCTCGTGCATGTAAGTTCACTGTGTAAAAAGTAATGGGAGTTAATGAACAGGAGTGAATGAACAGCAGTGAATAGACCGGCGACTTATTCCAGGATAATGCCATATTGATTTCAATTATCATAAAATTTCTTTCTAAAACATTAGCTATTATTATAGCCCAAAATATTTGTCAATAGACGTTATTCTTGTTGTAAATTGTATTTTGTACAGTATAGTGACACATTGTATTACCGGACACTATCATGATTCTGGACACACATATTACTGCGCACTAAAGCAATTTTGTGTGCGAAGGTCAGCGCAGTTGAATTCCACATACCAATACATGGAACAAGATTGCTAAAATGAGGCGAAGCAATCTAAGTTTTACCTTATTTTTCTCTAAAAAGATAGAAAATGGTTAAAATTTCATACTGCATACCTTTACATTAACAATTGATATATTTTCTACCTCTCGGCATCTGCGTTGAATGTTGACGGGCGGTATAACGTTAGGCCTGCACCTTGGTGATTGATTCTATTCATGGTTTTCCAATCATGACGATCCTGCGAGCGCGAGAGCGATAGATCGCGAACACGACGAAAACGTCTATAAACAAACATAAAGTGAATGATCTAATCATGGTTATGCGAAGTTGATAAGATTTACCTTTACCTTTATTTACCTTGATGTTGGGCTTGAAGTATAACAAACTTATTTGCCCATTTGCATCTTCTTGAATATTTGCTGCAAAAACTGAATGGTACTCTTGTAACTGTTGGCCCATGTGTATCAGTGGGGAAATTAAGTAAAGTTGACGTCAGGGTTTGAACAATCAAATTTGTTGCACCATGCCTTTTCTAGATTTGACTTAAATGAGTTAACACTGTTGCTCTCTATGACATAAGATGGGAGATTGTTCCACAGATTGACAACTCGTTGAGAAAACTCTTTCTGCATTTTTCTTGAGTGTGAAGGGAGCTTCCTCATCTTTTTAGAGTGACCTCTTGTCCTGGAGTGTACATGAAGTTGAAAGAAGTCCGAGCTGACTAGATCATCGATTCCAAACACGATCTTAAATGTCTGGATCATGTCTGCTCTGTGCCTTCGATAAGATAAGGTTGGGAGGTTCAGTCTCTTCAAGCGATCTGGATAACTCAGATTCCTTAGTCTAGGTATTAATCTTGTAGCTCTGCGCTGTACTCTTTCCAATTTGGTTGTATCCTTCTTGAGGTATGGATGCCAGACGCTAGTACAGTACTCCAAGGAAGGACGGATTATTGACTTGTACAACAGTGCCAAACCTTCCTCGTCCACATTCAAAAAAGTTCTTTTTATCATTCCTAGTAAACGGTTCGCCTTGGCACAAACTCTGTTGACATGCATAGAGAATTCAATTTATTATCGAACGTCACTCCCAGATCGTTTTCTTCTGATATCTTCAAGACTGGTGATGGATCATCAGGGTTCAATCTATATGCAATCCCAGGGTTTTTTCTTCCTATGGACCACTCATATGTACGAGATCAATATAACAGAAGTATATTGACCTCGTATTGAATAAGGTACTTTTCGTTGTAGGAAAAAATGTAGACCAGATATTAGGATAGTATTCGGATATATGATAAGAGGATACAACAATAATGATAACTAATATATATGTTTCTTAAGTAAACACAATGTTGGAGATTTTAAGTTATGAAAAAGATAGAAAAATAAAGAGAAACTCACCGCTGGTCCTGGTGCGTGTCACGTACGTAGTAAAAGCGCCTCCAATGCGTGTACTGTGTGCAGCTTGGCGCTATTGTTAAGAGTCGTCGCAAAATCAACTTCACCCTGAGAAAATCGGCATTTTCTAAAAACAACTCGGACCACACCGTAATTACTTTATGTCGTGTGCGCTGGTCGACCCACATGATATAATCGTACTTACTGAATCCATCACTGGGTAGAAAAACTGAAAGACTAGTACAATTGTTGACATTGTTCTAGTTTAACGTAATACGTTGAAGCAAGAACAGTAAAGGGAATTTTCTTGGAATAAAAAATACATCTATGACGTCTGGTTTCAAGTCTGGTTTCAACTGTCAGTGTTTTTTAAGTCCTTATTTTTCTTTGTCCTTAATTTTTCTTTTTCCTCTTTCGTATTCTTTTCCTTGTCGTTTCCCATAGTCATCTTCTTTTTATTGTTGTTGTTCTTTTCGTCTTTTCATTTTATTTATTTATTTATTCTTTTATTATATAATTATTTTTTGCGCCCCCTAATTGCCGCCGGGGGCACACGCCCCTTCACCTCCTCTTAACGTTAGATAGTCACTCCTGGCAGAGCGTTGCAGCTCTCAGAATATCATTATATATTATATATCATTATATATCAAAAATACAAAATACAAAATTGATTTAAAAGGAAAAAAAAAAAAAAGGAAGATCATGTAAGAACGACTTGAGCCTAACCCTATAGCTGTTATATGGTACTCTTCTTGAGGGCCGAAGGCGGATTTTTTTTTGGGGTTTTTTTTTTTTACACCCCCCCCCCCCCCACTTATCACGCGGCCATATTAAACGTGGGAAAAAAAATCTGATGTACTTTTTTGATCGCCAGGCGTGATGTCAAAAAAATTTGATGTACCTTTTTGTCCACTTTTGCAAATTTCGAACCCACCCGTAAAAATCCTAGTTAGGGGCCTGCTATGTGCAAAATATTAACATGGTTATTACAAAAAAATTTTAAATATAAATCTCTCAGCTTTGGAGAAAACTAAGTCAAGCTCAATGAGTTTTTAATGGATCGGTAGTGAGCTGGCCTATCACCGGAAGTAATCTTACTCGACTTCCTCCACGAATTACCCCAAGGCCCTGTATTTATATAGGGCCTAAATTACACCGCACAGCGCCCTCATAAGACGTAAGTTTATATAAGTGCATTGCATGCATACATTGCATTCGTCGCTACAGAACCGGAATTTATTTTGGATCTATCCAACTTTAAACCTTTCTGATGACATCGAGTGGAGACAGACCCCAAAAAGGTTATAGGCAACAAGGAAGGATAATTGGTACGTAAAAATATACATTTTGTTGTGAAAATAACTTAATATAAAAATGTAGTTATGCACCTATTATTAGTCACTGTATTTGATAGTAGTCCCACGTAGTGGTGCTGCTAGCGTGCTATGGACACCACTTTGCATTTCTTCTGATTGAAAGATAACTGCCATTCAGCGGCCCAGGATGTTACTCGATATAAGTCCTCTTGAAGGAATTATCTTTCACAAGGCTTAAATCACACAAAAAGATAAAGATTAAGAAATGGGAATACAGGATAAAGCTAAAAGGATATTAATGCTTTATAAAACAAAAACCCCAAATAAATCCTAGTAGTATTTATTCCTGGATTAACTGCAATGACAGTCTAGTCAAGAGAGATAGCATGTTCATAATAATGATGATTGAAAACCACTGACCTCTGTGACAAAAACAAAACAACACGCAATTATAATGTTGTATCCCATAGAGGGCGCGTTCAAAAATAATTGTTTTTCCAAGAGGGGTATGCGGTAAGCGCGATACAAAGAAAACTGTTAATAAATATCAAATAATTTTACCATATATATAATTTTCATAATATTTGGAAAGGCTAGTGCTCCTTTTCTTGACTTTATTTCCTCTAATTGTCCTTTTAAAAGCACTGAAGTAATTAAAGGCGTCCGGCAATACAATACACTGCCATACGCAAAACACAAAAATAAATAAGCACGCCAAATAGAAGGAGTGGGACCACAGCAAAGTCATAGCCATACACGATTCACCGTCACTCATATAAATGTATAATTTCTCACCACAAATCTGTGAATTATAACTCTTCACCATTTTTTATAACCATTACATATTTTGTTCATCATGAAACATGATACATCACCCGAAGAAATGTATTTTACCTTTCCAAAAATGAGGAAGCCCGGTCGCGGTCGTAAGCAAGTCAAACACCCCACTTTGTCGTCTGCTGCTCACACAAAACACAAGAGGGAGACATGCAACTATTATTGACAGGAATGGTTTGTCGGCGGTTGCCGGACGCAGCGCTCATAGGAGCCTCAAGGCCCAATTAGGTGCAGACAAAAAAGAGAGACAATTCTAACGTTAACTTTAACGTTAACTGTTAGAGTATGATGAAAGTGCATCAGTTAAGAATATTATTTCACATGAAGTATTAATGGAGGATAACATCCCAACATCACTCAAGAGTTCCCGTTTTAATCTACCATGGTCAAGGAGAAAGCAGAGGGCCTTCTACAGAGCCAAGTCTTCCAATAGCAGTCAAAGCTGGAGACACTATCGATCCCATCGTTCTCAACTACAAAAACGACTTCGAATGGCGGAGTATGCCTTCCTTTCTAGAACCATTTTTGAGTCGCTATCTGGGGATCAAAAACAGTTTTGGAACTTCATCAAAAACCGTCGACGAAGCTCTAGTGGAATAGCTGCCCTATGGAGTGGGAACAACTTGGTCACAACACCCATAGATAAAGCCAACTGTTTGAACAAGCAAGTAGTGTTAGACCAATTGGACATTAGACCAAATCGACATTAGACCAAATAGGAATTAGACGACATGGTAAATAGCCGAAGTGACAATTAGACCAATAGGTAATTAAACAAACTTGTTGTATACGAAATGGAATTCGACCATGTGGGATGAGGCCAAACGGGCATTAGCCAAAGTGAATTTAGACCAATTGGCAATTTACCCTCTATGGCTACGCTGATCATACCCAGGTTCAAACTTCCGTAACAGAAAATATGATTAGGCGATGCACGGTAATAATCGAAATTCGATTACATGTACAGTGGTGGCCAAAATTATTAGAACACCAATCATATTTAAATGATTTTAATAATTTCCATTCAGTTGACCATTTAAATACCTATAAAATGGTTGGAATGTCTCCGAATATCATCATTATGCTTTAAAAACTAAATAACAAAGCCATGCGTTGGGAACTCGCCCCAAGTCGCCCTTTTTTATGTTACATCACCAATTGAAAAATTTAAAAAGCTTGCCCCTCTCAGGATCAAAGTGTCATAACGTTAAACATTTTAAGCCTCTCCCTACAAAATTATATATTTTCTGAAAGAAAATATCCTGAGGATGTCAAAAAAAATGGCATTCATAACAACACAGGGTGAAGTAGTTACATCTTATGTGGGGATTTTTAAATTATTTTTGAAGTGCCCAAAAAATTTAATTCAGTGCCCCTATATAAGTCCATTGTTCCAATGACCCTTAATATTTCAACATATTTGAATTGCTCATGAAATTTCCTTTTAAAAAATATACATTTACAAGGAGTGTCTTCATTAAATTAAAAAAAAAAAATAGTCTTAACCTTCAATGGGCATGGTTATTTTGGTCATCTAACCACCACGGGTGGGGGCGAATCCATCCTCCCCACTTGACCAAATTTGCTGAAACTTAGAATGTATTTGAGGTATATTAGAATAAATAAGCCTGCTAAGTTTCATACTTCTACCTTAAATACTTTTTGAGCAATCGGCATATGTAATTGGCAATTTACTTTTTTGCATTTGGACTACATGTTTAATACACAGGTCTATGGGGAAACCAAAAGCGCATAGCGCAACTATTTTTAATGTTGCGCATTACCAGATGGTCGAAATTATATAAATTTGGTATCAACATATACGTAAGACCCAATGCTAAAAAGTCATGAAAGCTCATGGCACACAAAAGATATCTTTAATCTGATTTTGGCAAATGAACTAGGGCATTGATAATCCCATAGACTTTGTGTAGGTTCAGGTGTTCTAATAAGTTTGGCCACCACTGTATATTTCTCAACAACGTAACTTCTTAGTGAGAAGTAGTTGGCCTTGCTAAAGCAAGTTGTTCAGCCAGAAACTGTGTTTATCATTATGTAAACTCATGTAAGGTTATTTTATTTCCATATTACATTGCCAATAGGTGTCAACCCATTTCGACTTAATGCCCGTTTGGTCTCAATTCATTTCGTCTACAATCAGTTCGTTTAACTACCATTTGGTCTAATTACCACTTAGCCCATTTACCATTTTGCGGCTAATATCCATTTCATATAATGCCCACTCGGTCGTACACCACTTCGTCAATTCCTGTAACAAACGAGTAATATACCAAATATTCATCTGGGAATTAAACAAAAATGCAATTAGACAATTTGGCTATTAGACGAGTTGGCAAGTAGAAGTTGCCATTAGACCAAATGAGAACGAGACCAAGTATGTAGTAGGCCAAGGGGAATTTATAACAATTATTGTTATTTTATTAACTGTCGATACATGTAATTTCATTATGTTGTATCTGATGAATGTTTTCTTAAATGTATTCATTTTGCATTTGTGGAATAAAATTGGAATTGAATTGAATTGAATTGAAACTAACAAATTGTTAGTAGGCCAAATATATATTAGCTCTAGTGGTCTCCCTGTACAAGTTTGCTTAATGATAATTCATATTGCATCCAGAAACCATTTTAAAAAGTAAACTAAAAACACAAATAGATTGTTCAAGCTAACGACGTCCATTTTTGTTTTAATCTTCAAAGATTACCATAAGCATTTTTTTAATTTTTTTTTCTACATACCGGTAATACATGTACCAACCACTAAATTGTAATGTTTATAGCGCCCGCTATTTCCATCGACTCTACATACCAAACAATCACTTATAGAACGAAGATCATGATTTAACCAATCTTGTGTTCTTCTTTTATAAAATGTTAACAAATAGTGCAGTGTCATATAAATGCATTCTTTTTTTATTGACAAAACCCTCATTGTTTGTGATTCAAAACGTAGATTCTAGGTATTAATTAAAACCTGATTTAGGAAATGCAATGTTCATTTGACCTTCATTGTTCACCAGAAGATGCTTCAGTGACATTAAACAATAAATGACTTGAATGATTTCTCATTTTTCAATGGTTTTTAATCTAACATTGGAGTACCAAGGGACCTTTCACACAAATACGATATCATCGTCATTTGAAAGATTTCCATGCATCGTTATTCTTTACCTTGTAGGCCGGTGTCAATCAAATATATGAACTATATATTTGAAAAAATTAAAAATTAAAAAAATAGCAAAATGCACTGCTGATGAGAATGAGAATAGTTTATAAATATGGCACAAGTATCATAACATGTCCAAACAAACAAAGAAGTACGTAAGATAAATTTACAGATATGTCAGATTCGGGCTGTGAAATGGAGCACTTTTTTTCTCTATTTTTCTATGCGCATAGGTCCGCCGTTGATCCCCCGATTTAAAAAAAAGTACTAAGCCTGTAAAACGAGAAAGGCCAACTTTGGGACATATTGCTTGTCGGTTTTACAGTTCTGTCAACCCGACCTATAATTTAGGATCCGATTCAGAGCGTTAAGTTTTGCCGCCAGAATGATCCTCCAAATGACGATTTCTATTTGGAGTATTACTAACGGGTTCGATGCTATATGGCGATTTCAATGTTTTAATGATTTAGTTTTGAGGTCGAAAATAGAACAATAATAATTGAGCAACGAAATATTCTTAATGTACTCTAGTGTTTTTTTATTTTTTTTTATTGTCTGATTCTTATATCGGGTTACTTGGTTAATGCTGATACAATACAACGAATCTGGGATTTATGTTTTAAAAGGTAAATAATTTCTAAGTTGTTGGGGGTAATAATCTTTAATTGAGGAGCAAATGACATAAAATTTAGCAATGTAAGCACTATAATAACAATTTGAAAATTTAGTCCTATAAACGGGGGAAAAGAGATTATCGTATTGGTTGTTATTTAACTCAATGTGGCTAAATAAACGTTAATAATAAAGTGTTCATTGTTTAATAACAATATAAATACTATGAAATTACGGCCACTATCAACAAAACAGTGATTTGGTCGTTTCAATGGTGCTCAGATATTTGAATAGCATTTATTTACCTATATCCCCAAATCACAAAAGACGAACAGAATCGGCCAATTGAGTTTTACGACTGTTCGGCGGACTTCATAAAAGACATAAAATACCATTGACAATATTGTAAGCGAATGACAGTTAAATAATGGATTAATTACGTCGTCAAGATTGAGGTGGTCACTATGTATCCCCCTTCACGGGTTTAGTCTCGTGTTTATGGTCGAGGGTGATGGGTGTACAATGGGTTTTGGGTCGTCCACCTTACGGCGAGGAAGGGGTTCTTTGAATTTCCCCCAACCACGTACCATTTCAGTGAAATTTGGACAGGGGGTCAACGACTGAATGGCCAACAAACTGAACGGCACACTCGGGGACATAATAGCAACCGTCACATTGGAAAAACTAACACTGAACGGACAAAGGATAGAGCAAAATGGCATAGGTGTTGAATGGTCAAGATTTGGTTGAGTATCAATGGGTCTTGGGTTAGGTTGAATAATGTGGCTGGTCAGTCTCAAAGGGGAGCAATAGGGGGCCTATCTGTTGTGTATTTGATGGTTTTCAGTTTGATTATTAGTGAACTTAATTTGTGCATTAGATGAGAGCTGACATTTACATGAACTATGGCACAGTTATGATAAAATAAACGATCATCTATATTATATTAGATTAGAATTTTATAAATGATAGTATGTGGGATTGATATCTATTTATGTAGCGCCGTAATTCATTTTGTTAAAATGCTCAAGGTGCTTTACATGGTAAGGATTTCTATATAACAAAGAATGTTACAAATTACAAGATGGATCAATCCTTATTTATCCTTATAACATAATTACCTAAATGAAAAAAAAAAATTATGTTTTTTTTTCTTTTCTTTTCTTTACATTCATTTTCATACTTATCCTGGTGTCTCAACAATCATCACGAAGTGATTTCAGGGGGTTAACTTAATGGTGACCTAGGCCCTCTACGTTTACTTTGAAGTCTGTCGAAGGAGAGAGTGTCGAAACATCTTGGACATTGAGGTGACCAAATACATGAAATACGAAAAGAACCACGGACTTATTACTCATTTGTACCAATGCAGTGGGGTGTATTTTATATATTCGGTGCCTTGATTCCAGCTTTTACATTTCACCCCTTGATTTTTAAAAACGATGTAAATATTTTGATTAGCACGATCACCATAATTATACTTCATTAAGAATGGGATGCCAAATGTTTGTCATTTATGGAAAGCCCACGAAGCCTTTGACTGATTTCAAAATTTTGAGTTATAACTGTGTTGATTAATGCAATGTTGGTCAATGTGAAAACATTCTTTTGAATAGTTATAATCCGCTATTTAAATCAATTAAGCAGTTGACTACTGAATTCTCTTTTTTCCATTGACTTAATGCAGTGTATGGGTTCCCTTGTCCATCAGATTAATAAGTTCCCGACATTTCAACGATTTAGTAAGACGTCAAAATACAAAGACAATTAACGCAGGATTAACAGTTGCCTTTAAAAAAAATTTACATTCCAGCATAAAACTTTTATTTTATTGCCTTTTCCATGGCCTCTTCTATAGTAAATACCGATGTGTTGGCTCAGTGGATAGAGCGGCCGCCTCATAATCGGGAGGTCATGGGTTCGAGCCCCGGCCGCGTCATACCAAAAGACGTTAAAAAATGGTAGTTGCTGCTTCCCTGTTTGGCGTTCAACAAGAGGGGGATAGAGCAATGTCCTTCTGGCGCTGCTCAGCGGCTGCCGGGCCCACGAGAAAAGGGGAAATAAATATCCGTTTCGGACAATAAAATTTGGAGCATTTAAAAAAAATAATTTTAATATCGTTGTTTTGTAATGTACTTTATTACATTAATTAAAAAATCCAATCATACGCCGGTGTTAAACTGAAACTTTTAACATGATCAATACATAACATCAAAATCGTACGTCATTTTGATAGAATTATAACGCAGTGGGGGGGGGGGCGAGGACAGTAAGTCCCTGTTAAATCGATACAATCATATACCCAGTCAAATTCTTAATGGTCTGCTCAACTCACATTTTCGACACATAACAATTTATGCTGGAGAGTTTGCCCATGGTAAACACGACTGGATGTACAATGACATCATAATATCTAGGGGAAAGGTATTACACTCAACCGGTGGATGGTT
Organism: Paracentrotus lividus; assembly: GCA_940671915.1. Lineage (NCBI taxonomy): Eukaryota > Metazoa > Echinodermata > Echinoidea > Camarodonta > Echinidae > Paracentrotus > Paracentrotus lividus. The sequence continues at coordinate 72,247,112 of CALNVZ010000174.1, forward strand.
TGAATAGGCCGTTCTCATTGCCGAATCAGTGCCCGATCACTGCTTATAAGAAAATCTTAAAGTGTTTCGAAAAAAATTAATAAAAAAGGGTAGAACCAGAAAAAATGAGTGGCCTATTTTGTCGATATCATAACACATGAAATGAAATATTAGAAGTCAAACTACACTTGGAATATAATTTTTTTTTTTTTTTTTTTTTTTACAATGCATATGAGTAAATCAAGTTTATCCCTCAATAAAATAATCAATTTATTTAATTCTATAATCAATTGTAAAATTAAAGCTCACTTAAGTTAGATAGTCATTCTTTTTCTCGCCTTCCACACTATGTTTAGTATAGATACCATCGGGAACACGCAGACAACGTTATCAAAATGTGCATTTTAAAACTTATAGTGCGTACACTTTAGCAAATGTATGATGTCAAACCACGTCAATGTGAACGTACTCAGCATTACAATGCAGAGAATTATGGAGGGTCGTGTCACGAGCACAGGCACATTTCGTTATTATAGAATTGAGAGGAAAATGGGAAGTATAATCCTGCTTGCTGTCCCACCATCAGAGCACATATCTGAGTAGTGAGAGATAGATGATCATTCATAGACTACCAACCAACACTCCAATGACGTTCATTCTCTTTTAAAGAGCCTCCCCCCCCCCCCCCCCCATCTACACCATTTAGTTCTCAGTCAGCTTCAATTAATGGCTCGTTTCGTTAATTCTCCTAACAACAAGTTGGCGTGACGTCAGGAAAATGTAAAAAAAAGTTATTGGAGTGAATCAGCGGGAAATTACCATTACGCTCCAGTTCAAATGACATTATCTCTTGTTCTCTACATTTATTCCCTTGTCTAAATTATCAAAATTGATATGCACTGATGATCTTAAGCTATCAATATACTGACCATTTGATGAGAACCAATTCCAAAAATGACTTGAGGGGAAGTCGTGAGTAACACTTTGTTTTCTGTTTTCAAAGTCAAAATCGTGGAGGCAAAATGTAATTGTCCTTTAATTTACATGCGAATGCTAAGTCATACATGATTGACCAGAAATGAAGGAGATAAACGTAACAAATAGAGCCGGCTACATTTTCCTTTCTATTTAATAAGTTTGGAGTTATTGCTTCTTCGAGAAAATAATTATTAAAATGGAATCCACCTCTTTAACATGGTAGTTAGGTTGCTAAAGCAAGTTCTTTCTGGAAGGCCCGTTTATTAAAGACGAATAGACGAAATACGTGATAGGGCCCCTTAAATCATGGCGTGAAAGAGTTTTTAGCATTAATTAGTTGGACAATGCGATGGCCATGAAAGAAAGAGAAGTGGGCGGGAAATAAGAAGCTAAAATTCCTATGACGAGAGGGAATGCAGACGACAATTTGGTTTCTTAATTAAAGCGAAGAAATCGTGCTTAGCCTGCGTCTTCCCTCGTTGTCTATCAATAAATGGGCAACCTCTCTCTCTCTGTCTCTGTCTTTCTCTCTCCCTATCGCTCTGTTTCTCACTCTCTCTCCAAAAGTGCAAACCTCGAACTTCAAAATACCGATAAATGTGATAGTTGAAATGAAAGTCAACAGTCAACAAAAAGAACGCGAACAAGCATAATCTTGCCTAGCATGATTTCACATCCCGTTTATATTGAAACTTGAACATCCCATCTGCCCGAATCAGTATATTTTTACCTTGGTAACTTTTGTTGTATATTTTATAGCGTTAGATAGGGTTGAGTATTCTTCTGTGAATTGTTTCATAAATCGTAAATGATGTACTAGGATAAGACCCACGGGTGCCATAGACCCATAGATCAATTCAATCTTCGAACCATATATTAGACAATAGTACATTACGTTTATATTTGGTCAGTTCTTTTGATTGTTAGAGTCACGATCATTAAAAATGTTTTATTATTTATGTGCCCCTTCATGACAAGGCGGTACAATGCAGCGGAAACTAATGTTAGACGTGCACGTTGCAGTGTATTGCGTGCCAAACCCAATGAAAATCATTTCATCATGCACTTTTTTAAAATGAATTTAACCAATGTATCACCATCAAAATAGGCTATCAATCAAACTTACAGTACGACAATTAAACTATCATTTCTTAGAAGACAAATCTTTTTAAACGATCAAATCCTAAAATGGTTCAAGGAATCATATGGCATGCAGGCGCGGATCCAAGAAAATCGAATTGAATGCATTTCGGGGGCCCAATTGTCTGGTGACAAAAGCGGCTTTATTATGTTTACGCATGGGCCCGGTAAGTTTATTGTGTGACTCCGGTCTGCGTCCGCTACTGGCATAAAGACTGTTATGACGAGGTCATTTAGTTTTGGCGGATAACGTGTATACAAAGATTCAATTCTTCAAAGTTTGGATTGACGCTTAAAAATAACGTGGGTTATAAAACTATAAGATTTTGATTTTGTTTTACCTTAAAATTTTCCCGGCATGGCCACAAAAGGCATACAAATTCCAATTTTACTGTGCAATTTTTGTTCTTCAAATAAACAAGTCTTGACTACAGAAATATCAAGGTGTATGTATATATATATATATATATATATATATATATATATATATATATATATATATATATATATATATATAT
>CALNVZ010000174.1:72252627-72265077 GCA_940671915.1 Paracentrotus lividus
TATATATATATATATATATATATATATATATATATATATATATATATATATATATATATATATATGTATTATACTTTACTTCCATCTCCCTCTCGGTCCCTCTCTTTCCTTTCTTTCTCACTTTCCCTCCCTCCATCCCACCTTCTCCCTATTCCTCATACATACATCTAAACACAATATTTGAAAATGGCTCTGTCCTTCACAAGCACCTACAAATTTTCTCTTGATTTGCATTATTACCACTACCCGAGCTCAATTATGGATTTAGATGTGTGTCTATTATTTTTCTAAATTCCCTTTCAATTTAGCCAAATAATTCCCACAAAACATCCAAATAGTCCATGGTCAACCCAAACAGAACGCGGGAAAGTTCCTCTCCCGTTTTTAAGTGATGGCCATCTTCTTCGCTTAATCCAAGTTGTTCCAAAAAACAGCCCAACGTATTGTCCACCTTAATTAGTTTTCTGCCTAAAAAGTGTGTCTTTTTTGCCTCTTTAATTCGGAAAAACAGATTTCTCTCTCTCTTAAACCGGTCAACCCGCTCGCTACTGGGTTTTAAAGAAAGTCTATTCTTCCACGGACTCGGCCATTTGGCTAAGGAGTTACTCAAAGATTGGCGGCGGGCTATTCCTCGCGTTGGTTCTCATTGCGTTTCCCTTTCAGGTTCAAAGCAAGAAGGGCTACTGACTTAAAAAAAAAGGAAAACTCATTTCAGACCCGAACGCCAAATTTGAAATTGTGTAGTCGTCCGCCCGTAGAAAGGGGAATTAAGATTGAAAGTTAAGAAGCTGATAGCTGGTACAGCATTAGCTGCCCAAATAGTACAACTGCTTAATGAAATCTAGTGGTTTTTACCTGTGTGACAGACGGTGGCAAGAACGAGACCCTGACGGGAAAAAGATCCGAAAAACAACGCTTTTGTTTAAAAATTTGTCATACTTAACATTTAATAATTCGAGTTGCGACTTTCCAGGAAAAAAACTATTGCCTTTATGAAACAGCATGGAACGGGGGTATATGAGCCCGGGTCCGGGGGGCCGCCGTGTTGGATATGGAAGAGTATTCTCAATAACTCATTAGTTTTGATTGCATCACAATGCGCCGCAAAGTTTCATAGAACAATCAATTTCGGTAAGGAAAAATAACCACAACTACTACCATGGGGTTGCGGATCACATACCAAGGCAGGATCATACCACACATAACGCCACACAAACAGCCGACAAATGACCTTGACAATACGGCATGAAATCTGAAACTTGGAAGCTTTTATTTCAACAAGAGAGGCAGGCCGACGCGCAGGTTTGCTGGATAAGGTAGGCGGAAACCGATGCGTGAAATTCGTCACAGCAGGGCAGATATTTAGGTGATGAACTGAGAGTACAGCATTTACTCCAGGTCACCTGTGACGATGCCAGCTTGTACTTTTTGAAGGGAGCTCGGCCCTCGTCGAATCCTTTTTTTCGCCCTGTCTTCCTTCATCTCCTGCCTCTCAAGGTCTTGACGCCCTACTTGTTTATGGAGCACCAGCTGCGAGCGCCTATTGTCGGTCGTTGACCTTGGACTTACAGCAGCCCCCGGCATTGTTGCGATTATTTTGTTCCCACGTTCAGAGTCGGGGCCTGCGCGTGTTCGGACGGTGGATACTGGGTGTTTAGTCCCGTACTCTCCAGATTTCCCGACACCGGATTGCCCTCCAACACGACTTCACAATTACAACAGACATCTGAGATCGACCCTTCCTTCAGAAAGCCCTTCTGACGGAAATCTAACTGAGGACAGTTTGTATAAACTCGTGGTCAAAGAAAAAATCTCGGGTTACACCGAGGAACAGGAATGCCACCCGACGAACCAAAAACCCCCATCTTCATCTGCTCTAATTCTATTCACTACAAAACGCTCGATTTTTTGGGGACATCTGGTGGTGGTGGTGGGGGGGGGGGTAAATCAAGAAAGTTATCCACTTTCGATGGGGATATTCCTTTAACCACCAAGTTCTAATAAACCTCCGTTAAGTCTATACTTAAAGAAAAATGAATGAATATGAGTATTTAAAGGGGAATCCAACCCAAGGAGAGAATCGACCTTACAGGAAAGAGGAAAATGAGAGGAGCAATTTAAAAAAAGTTTCATCAAAATCGGTTATAAAATAAAAGAGTTATGGAAGTTTGAAAAGTCTCCTTGTACCTTCGATGGATATCCTCAAATTGGCAACAATGGCTTCAAAATGGCTGATTTTATGGACAACTCTCCATTTGTTTTGTATACAAATTTTCAGATTCTCCCCATTTTCTTTCAAAATATGTCTTCTTTACTTCTGAGCTCAAAATATGTCATGGGAAAATATATTTCACACAACATATGTTGAGCTCAGAAGGAGGTTAGATATATTTCGAAAGAAAATGGGGAAAATCTGAAAATTTGTGTACAAAATGAATGGAGAGTTGTCCATAAGGTCGGCCATTTTGAAGCCGATGATGCCAATTTGAGGATCCCCATAGAAGGAACAACTAGACTTTTCAAACTTCCAGAACTCTCTTATTTTATAACCGTTTTTTATGAAACTTTTTTTAGATTGCTCCTCTCATTTTCCTCTTTCCTGTAAGGTTGATTCTCTCCTTGGGTTGGATTCCCCTTTAATAAAAACTTTATCAATCGAGGTTTAAAAGAGGATTATCAACATCATTACGCTTTTATGAATTACCATAAGCTTTTGATATTCACCAATGTTCCATAGAATGATATATTATTTACGTTCCAGTGATCATAACCATGGTGTATTCATCACACTAAATCCTTTCTATAAAGTGAACTTTAAGTCATCTTTCCCATCCAGTCAGACGTGAACATATTTTTCAATTTTCTTCTTTTTTTTTATTTACTCCAAGAGAAAATTGATAATGCTAAGAGCCCCCCCCCCTGCCCCTTAGCCATGTTATAATTGGAATCTGAAAAAGGTAGTAAGGACATACTCCAACAAAGCGGGTAAAGTTTCTTCATTGACATCAAGTTACAAGTTTGTATATTTTCTGGAACAGACATCGACATAAGGGCTTGCCATAGCTCAGTCAGCAGAGCACCTATCTAGCAATCAAGAGGTCTCGGATTCAAATCCCGATGGAATCCGGTTTTCTTTGCTTGTTTTTTTTTTCTCATTTTATTATATTTCTGGTCAGTTTCACTCTTTGGTTAAGTTTATATTGATATATTTAGGTATTAATCAATAACGTCATGATTGATCCAACGATTTGATTGATTAGTTGATTGGTGAATTGATCTACCGAGTGAGTAAAAAAAAACACTTTACACCTAGAAAAATGTCAATAAAAAGAAATCCAATTTATAAACCCTAAATTATTTTACATGTTCTGAAAGAGTAACTCCTCCCGCATCTTCTGGTACCATTTTTATGCGGTGTGTCTTTACGCTTGGATGAACACGACGCATTGTTTGCGAACATGCAAATTTCGAATTGTGCCAGGGTGGGGATGAAAGTGAAAAGTTTAGATTGACTTGTTAAGTAATGCACGAATGAGTACACATCAAAGAGTAAATTGCCACCGACAGACCTAAAAAGGCCTCTCAATACTTTTGAAAAGAGATTATTTTGTCTTTGATGTGTGCTCACTCATGCCTGACTCTACAGATTTATCTCATTTTCATACGAAATGTAGTCGATATGTGTAACAACACCCCTGCCAAGTTATTAAGCAGAAAACATTTTCGTTAAAAAGTTATGCTATTTTATGCATGATGGAGTTGATTTTTTGTCAGCTTTTGTTGTTTCAATTTCATCCCCACCCTGGCACAATTCGAAATTTGCATGTTCACAAACAATGCGTCGTGTTCATCCAAGCGTAAAGACATACCGCATAAAAATGGTACCAGAAGATGCAGGAGGAGTTACTCTTTCAGAACATGTAAAATAATTTAGGGTTTATAAATTGGTTTTCTTTTTATTTACATTTTTCTAGGTGTAAAGTTTTTTTTTACTCACTCGGTATAACCGATATTTGGCTAGATGATTAATGGACTGATAGAATAGTTGATTGGTGAATTGATCTATAACCGATATTTGGCTAGATGATTAATGGATTGAATGATGAGTTGATTGGTGAATTGATTTATAACCGATATTTGGCTAGATGATTAATGGATTGATAGACTAGTTGATTGGTGAATTGATTTATAACCGATATTTGGCAAGATGATTAATGGATTGGTAGATTAGTTGATTGATGAATCGATTTATAAGTATAATTATAGATTGAATGATTGGCGGAATTGATAATCCAATGGTTGGCATATTGATTGATTGATGAATTACTTGACCAATATCTATTGGTTAATGGATTGATTGATTTTTTAATCTTATTATTTGATTAATTAGTTAAGAGATTGATTGACTGATTAAAAGGATGGATCAGTAGATTGGTCTGTTATTGATTGATACACTAATCAATCAATCAAATTATTGATTGATGGAATTATTCAATGAGTGCATGATTGATGGTTGATTGGTACACGTCGGTTGGTTTATTTCCTTCTCATTGAGATTGTACATGGTTGTTATGATGTTATGCGTGGTTTGTTTATTTGTTTAGTGTTTATTACAATATGATGGGGTCCACTGAGGGTGAATCTGAATATTTTCTATTTTTTCCTCATATCTGGCTTGATCGTCAACGCAAAAGAAGAAGAAGAAAAATATTGGATCAAGTTGCAAATAATAAAATATTTGACCAATCACATCAAAATCAGACACAAGTCGCCACAAAAGAGTCAAATATCCCAACAAAATACTCCATTTCTAAAACTTTCCCTTAATCATTTCTATTCATCTTTTTTACAGATCATACAAGAAACATTCAAAATTCAGAAAATCCAGAAATATTTCCCCCAAATAAGACAGTTTTGATAATTTTGCCGATTTCCTTGACACTGTGCGTTAATTTGCTTGGCGACTTGTGTCTAATTTCATGTGATGCATCACATATAATTATATTGGTAATGGATTTCGTTGAAATAAAATGAACATGAATTTTTAACTAGGTTTCTGATGATATACAGCCTATACATGTCATGAAATGAGGAATTTTACTGAATTTTACAGTGAATATAACAATGTTTATACGTTCGCTTTGCTATCACCATCATCACAATTGACGGTGCTTCAATATGTATTTTAATTTTTTTCTTTCTTTTTTTTACAGATTTTGAAAAGGACTACTTTATTTATGCCCTTAAATGCTAGGATACACACTTATGAAGAAACAGAATGTTATTTTTTATACATATTTTTATGTAAATATAGAGGAAAATATGATTACATTATGTAATCAAATTATGGATATTTACAGTATTGCGAGTGTGCAAATTATATGCTTGTTTGTATTATTTGTGTTTGGTAAATAAGCAAATGAAACGTGAAATTGTCATGCAAACTTTGAATTTTTTATGGGACAATTGTAATAACGGTGTTCTGCTAACTCCTTACTAAAATCAACAAAAGATGTATGCACGACACTATTGTGTTAATGATTGCATGAATACTCTTCGTATAATTTATTCATCTGTTTTGTATTTCGATGTCTGGAGCATTGGTCCTAAAGATTACACCTCTCAAAACTCATCACGTGACTAAAGCTATGGTCACGGAATTTGATGTTTGTACTAACGATGCGTTTGTATAAATCTCAAGAGTTCTGGAGTTTGTAATTATTCGTATATGAAACTTACATTCTTACGACGTTCTTGCGACGTTCGTACGACCGTCTTACGAGAGGGAGGGGGAGGGGTCGTACGAAACTGAACAAAATCTTGGACAAGACCAATCTCTGAACCTACGAACGATTTGCGAACGATAGTTTCGTACGGCCTTCTTAACGCTTACGAAGTTCTTACGAAATGGTCCGAAGATCGTTCGCACGGTGTCCTGAACTGTTCGCAATGGCATTTTTAGAGAACAAGAGAAGACGAAAATACACAACCCCACGTGCCGGTTGCGATCGATCAAATCGGTGCTTTGTTTACAAAGACCTCATTTACAGCACGACAAACTCTAAAGTAAATACCAACAAGAAAGCCAAGCTGACACGAGTAAACATACCTGATCCGTCAATACTTTTTTCTTTCTCTGTCTGTAGGGAGACCGGGACAAATGTAACACGGGGCAATTGTAACAGAGGCTCCCATTCCTAGCAGAACACGCTATAAACTTAAATTTGTAGAGAACATGCGCATTTAATCGCTCCACATGCTGTATGACTGTTAGCAGATTTAACGGTTCGTGGAACTTTCTACAGCGGAAAAACCGTTTTTTGAGTATAAAAGTAATATTTCACATTACCATTGTTTTTCTTCTGGACAAATATGTGGATGAGCTACGGCTGTATTTTTGTATATTTAGAAATTATGTCTTTAGGCCATATTTTGCTAAAGTTTCAACGACGAATACCGAAGCTAAGATAGAAAAAAATCTTCTCAAATATGGTCACCTCTGCCAGGGGCAATTGTAACAAGCTGTTACAATTGCCCCTGTTTCTGTTAAAGTAACTCCGTAGGAACTCGGTAAAGCAGATTTCCGCTGAATCACACCAAGCTATTAATAACCTCCGACATGAAAATTAGGGTGGTATCTCACTTCGCGGAGACGTCTCCACGACAGAATAGAAATTTCGTCTCCGCGTGGATAAATAATATTATAAACGTATCCGAGACGTCTCGAGACGTCTCCTAAATCTCGGGAACGGATTTTTTTCATAAATTGTGGCGGAGACGTCTCCGCGATATTGGAGACGTTTTTAATACATTCTGTCCGTCGCGAAAACAAAATTTTCTATTCTATCGCGGAGACGTCTCCGTAAAGTGAGATACCAGAGCCTCAAGTTTTATTCTTGTTGTTGTTGTTGTTGTTTTTTAATAATTTATATTACTTTACTGGAAAAGAAAAAAGTAAAAAATATGAAGAGAGTGACCATTACGTTCTTTAATGCCAAGATTGTAAATAGGAGTAGACTTGGATATAAAGGAAAATAGCAAGAAAAGCCTCGTTGATAAGCTCAGTATCAGAACTTTATAACTTTGAATGTATTGTCGATTATTATGCTTTACAAAAACAAAAGGTAACCATACCTAGAGATGCCTATAATCTCAGACATGAAAATTCAATAACTTTGAACATATCTGTCTAATACGTTTTGTTAGAATGCAATGAAATATTGATATTTTCCGAAAAAGTGCCTTTAGTTTGTTTATCATTTGTTCACTGTAATCAGAGCCTCAAGTTTGTTATCTTTTTTTTTTTTTTTTTTAAATTTATATCACTTACTAGAGAACTTCAGAACTTCATAACTTTGAATGTATAATCAATTATAGTTTCTTTTTTAACAAGGACCAAAGGTAACCTTATCTATAAGCTCAAACATGAGGAATAAATAACTGTGAACATGATTTTATTTCATTTATTCGTCGAGTGTTCATGGTATAACACATAAAAGAAACACTGACAGGATAGCCATGAAAACCAAAAGGCCTATTTACAATGGGGTCATATAAAATGGGAAAGAAAATAGGGACCCCCCCCCGACTTGTTTTTTTTCTTATATAAAAACGCACATATTAAAAGAGAGAAAGAAGAAAGAGGAAGGGAGAGAAAGAGAGAGGCGGAGAGAGAGAGAGAGAGGGGGGCAGTTAGGATAAAAGTAAAGAGGAGTGAATGAAGAAAAAGAAAGATAGAAAGAAAGACAGACAGAGGAGAGAAGAGAGAGGGAGGGATGGCAGCCCCCATAAAATATATATAATATATTTTCAATATGATACCTGAAAATATATGTCCAATACGTTTTTGTTAAAAGGGCAAAGACATATTGATTTGCCAGAAGAAAAAATGGCGTAATTTTTGAAGACTGATTTTACAAAAAAAAAAGAAAGAAAAAAAAAAGCTGTAATTTTTACTTCTTCTCAGAAATGTATCACTTTATTTTGCAAGAATGCGTATATAGTCAAAGGCGTAAGCCTAACATAAAAGTGTTATACAACAGTTGTCAGTTAAAAGATATATTGTGTAGGTACAAAGTAGATAAAGAACCAAAATATGAATTAATGAAGGTTCTATAATTCTACAGTTAAAGGGTGAAGCCACAACAACCTAAAAAAAACAAAAAAAAAAACTATCATAACTTTTGTCCCATTTCATGCATATAACAAGTGGAAATGTAATAATAAATGGGTCAGCATTGTCATGTTTCATTATAATTAGTTTATGTGGTAATGATGTTTAATTTGTCATGTGCATAGCTTGATAAAGAAAAACAAAATGTTACAAGTTCATGTGTTACAATTGCCCCGCACGTCTGTTACAATTGCCCCTCGTCACGGGGCAATTGTACACTCGACCTCTTGTTTTGAAATGGTAATGGCTTCAAAATGACTTGTTTTACTTAACCCAAACCTATTCATATGTCAAGCTAAGATATGCATATTTCATTTTATTTAGTTTAAGCAAGTATTTAGCTTCAATAAATGATAGGTTAAATTTGGAAAAAACTGTTACAATTGCCCCAGGTCTCCCCTACATTGTCTTTGTTTACTCTGTTCATTTTCAGTCTCCCTAAAGAGAAGAAGCTCTAAATATCTCCCCACGTGTTCACAATGGGTACAACTGTCATTTCCCCCCTTGCAATGGCAGATGGAAACATAAAAGCACCGCATACAATAAACGCGACTCCAAATCAAAAAGGATTTATCAATAATGACAGGAATATAAAGATGTGATTACCGGCAGCCATTTTCTTGTTCTCTTTTCATCCTGTGGCCACGCGCGCCATTGCGGAGAGGAAGGAAAGAGTGTGTAGGATTAATAGGGCTGTATTTGAACAGAATTGCGATGATTTAGAGAGCAAATAAGTGATATTGTAGTTGTTTTGTGTCGATGTTGATTTATTTCTAGTTGACTAGTCCCCTTACACCCTTATTTCTGGGACCACTTCTGTCAACATCGGGTATTGTGTAGCGACGCGATACCATTGTCAAATTACAAGGTAAATTACAATTGTGTACATATCCAATTACTGTAAACAATTTAGTGACAATCAGTAAATAGACACACGTCAAAATATTGAAGTCAATAGAGATGGGTCGTTTCTTTTTTGTAATCGCCCATCAGCAACTTCAATAAACATTGATTTATATCTTACTTGAGCTGTCACTTTAGAAACATGTATTTCACTCATTTATTCTGGCAGTGGATCCAGTATGAAATGTATTACAGACTAATTGTGCCTTATAATCACTTAAACCCTCCATGCCTCCCTATTATTCAATTTTAGAAGATGGGTTTCATCATGTTCATATACCGCACTCGACAACCAACCTTAATGGAAAGGGCGTGACCTGCAGTTTCATATTGCTTTAGCCGTATTGTTTAAAAATATCCGGCATCTGCTGTATTCCGGAATGGTTTACTGATGATTTACGGTATTGAAGAAAAGAAAGAGCAGGGTGAAGACATCGTCTCTCTCATTACTGGTTCATTGTTAGCTTTCTATTGATCACTGATAAAATTCTGTTACTGTAAACGATTCAAATTTATGCAGACGTCTCGGTTGGCATTGAGCCCATGATAATCAGAATATAATCTCCCAACTTTTCATAAGCAAAGATTTGGTTGTTTTTCAGTTATTCTAAACTTTGAAGGTCGTGAATAATAGTCGAGCTGCATTAATGGTCCAATGATTATGCCAAAACACAATTGACTATGGTTAGTCATCATGACAATTGGTTAAGAATTTCCTTTTGATTGAAAACATGAGACTAAATACGTCATCGGCGAAGTTATAAATAAAACAGAATGGAGGGGTAATAAAAGTGACTCCCTCTAACATTTGTGAGCTTTTCACATCCGTCCGAGCGCAGAAAAGTGCGAAGTATATTATTGGACATACATTGGATACAAAATGTGGGAAACTATAAGATGTTATACACTGTACTGTACATGGTCTGGAAAGGGGCTTTTATGATCTAAATAACATTATAAACGATGAGAAAGGGCGTCGTTTAGCTGTCTGAAGATATATTTCTGATGATATATAATAATCCATTAAGGATTAATAGATTTAAATCTAATAAAGATCACTTGATATGATTACATAATTATACATATACCTCAGACGTATAGATATTCTGTATTCGAGTACCGATACTTTGGTACATTAGTATCAGCAAATATCAGGCAGTATATCGTATATATGTTTAATGCCAAAAGGGTATTAGGTCTTCGTTAATACAACAAGATCACATGTCTATGTCGAGATTTACATTATTTATCACTCATTATTCGGACGTCCTGTTCAGAAAATAATATAAAAATACTTAAGGGTAATCCGTCAAGGATTCTTGGAAGATGATTATTGAATTAACAACAACAAAAAAAAGACGACTAAACAGCTTAAAAACTGAACCCGACCCTCTTTCAGTAGCATTGCCCCCCCCCTCACCTTTCCGCCATTCCGGTGTCTGGATCCACCCATGTGATCTCTTGGTTAGATATGAGATCTATTCACGTCTTTGGACACGTTTTTGTTAACGTTTCTCTATGGGCTCATATCCCATGGTAATATGAGTACTCCCGCAGGAAGTATTTCTTATAGTCGCTATCTGGGCGTGAACAACATCCAAGGCACAATCAATGCTATCGTCACAACGCATTCTACCGGCTCATAACAATTGCTCTCAGGCAACCGCATTTTTTTTATTTTTATTTTTTTATTCATTTCCAAAATTTTTGTTCGGCTTTTATAAGATCCTGTTTTATAAAAATTAATTCCCATCCCTTCTTGCTCTATTCTTTGGTAGCTTGTATCGGTATTCAAAATTAGAGAGGCATGTAACTTCTTTTCAATGTCATATACGAATTTGGAAACGATTCATGGACAGTTTAAGACAGATAATACTCAGAATTCTTTTGAGTTTGGGTAGACTATGTTGGGGAAAAAGTAATAGTACTCTGTTTCAGTATGTATATGCCGACAAGCAAACATGAAGGGCAATTCAAAGTAATAAGTGGACACAGCACCAACAAAATATCAGGCTTTGTGTTTAATTCGTTCATGTATCACTAACCTGATGTCATGGATGTTCCTAAGTCACTGAGGTCTTTCATTTTGGTCAATTTCTTCGACACTCAAAACATCTAAACTGGAAGAACAGAGCCATTGTATTAATGGTTCTGAATAGAGTGTTCCCTCCGTATCTATATTATGTCATATTATTACTTGTATCATGCATCATGTTGATTTTTATACGGAAAATAAAACCATACATATAGGTTACATGTCGTCTGGTGACAACTAAGCACTTTTTTATACAGCAGTATAACTGTTGTACATAGAGGGTAACTAAAACATAAATAAAGATAAAAGGAACGTTTTGAACCCTATTCTTTTAAGTAAAACTTCTACAATATTCTTAGAGGTTTATTAAAACTTTATTACAGTTTAATCTGTATCTGTGACTGCTCAGCTGTTTCGCCCCCCCAAAAAAAAAAACAAAAAACAATAAACATAATAATAAATACATGGTATACTGAGTCTCCATGGTGATATATAAATACATGGCAGCTGACTCAACCTCAAATTTTATTGGCAAATACCATTAAAAAAAACATTTTCCCCTTTCAACCAATATTTGCACGAATGGAAACCAAAGGAAGCAAACATATTTAATTACTAGGGAAGAAAGTAGAAATCCCATTCAACTTTTTTTTACGAATTAATGCGAAGAAAACAAAACAAGGTCTATGTAGCTCGCTCAAAGTCACATAGGAAATATCACTCAAGGTCTTCGTCTTTTGTCATGTTTTTGTAGTTTCGTATTAATGTATGAAAGAAATGATGAGATCTGATGAACTGCCTTCAATACAATCACTGGTACGTTAAACCATCTAAACCACATATTCACTAATTTCATGTGACCCAAGGAGAAGTGATATGGAGGGTTAACCATGAGAACACTCCATCAAATGAAGTGTGAACTATTTAACACACTATCATGGATGTTTTCAATCAATCACTGATGAATGTCCTTCAATATTGAAATTGCATGACATGCATCATGTCCTATGTCAGAGAAGATAATTTTGTACGTACATGATGCAATATTGATATCAAATATTTCCAAATTTAATATAATATTAGTTTCTAATTTTCCATGCAATATCAAAATACATGTACATTAAGTACGGGTCATATGGTTAGGTATTGCTTTAGAACAGAAACTGTCATAAAATCAGATTGTATTTACATGTACGTCACATAAATGTCAATGCAATGTAAGTTTTTTTTTCATTTTTATCTGTTTTACGTTACCATGGTTACTACAATAGTAATACCAGTCTTTGAACTGGAATATCCTCCGTATCTTGTATTTGAATTTTTTATTTATTATGTCTTT
>CALNVZ010000174.1:72275479-72289322 GCA_940671915.1 Paracentrotus lividus
TACCTTTTTTTTTTATTTTTTCATTTTTTATTTTTACATCCCTCCCCCTCCCTTTCGTCCTTTTCTCCTCAGCTACCTCTCCCTCTCCCTATCTCTCTTCCTACCCCTTCTCTACCTACTCCCCCTCCTAAATAAAAAAAGATCTATGCCCCTTCTTTCCTCTACCCCTGTACATTGCCCTCCACCTATCATGCCTATGGTTTGAGTAAGTTCAGTACTACAGCGATCGTTGTCCTCTCTCATAACGACTGTCCCTCTAGGCATTCATAGACCTCAATGCTCACCACATCACCTCGTTTTATTCCAATCCTGCATCTTTCATATCCTTCCCAAGGAAAGAAATAACACATGTCCAACTGAATGTGTTAACTTTTAAGCGAACGAATTCAAAATGAAGCTCCACAACTTCTAAAACGGTTGAAAACGAAATGACCACGAATAACCAATGATTGGCATATGAATACACTGTATAGTCTTGCAAAAACCTTTATGATCTCATCGAAACTTCATTCTTCTGAATGTTGCCATTTGAAAACAATGCTTGATTGATCTGTGACTTTACAATAATTTATGGTGTGTTCAATATTAGCAAGCGTTTTTATTTATTTATTTTTTTTTGTTTTTAAATATTATTTTTTTTTTTTTTGTAATTGATTTTATTTTTATTTTTATCTATTTATTTATTTATTGTTTTTTGTTGTTGCTTTTTTTAAATACAGGGGGTAAATTTGACAATGCCTTATTACACCAGCGTGAGCTGAGTAAGTTTTTAAAGGTGACACGAGAATTCTAAAATAGCTTGTTTATTTACTTTATTATGATTACGGTAGATGTGTATGACATTATGTTGTAAGTGTAAGAATCAAGTAATTTGTGGTAAGGTATACTTAAATAATCTGTATTAAGCTCTTGTAATCTACCCTTCCTTAAATACATATTTTTTTATTATTGTTTTATGTCTATATGTCTATTTCATCAACCTATCCATTTGTAAGTTTTTACACACTAGCAGAAATATAAACAATTAAATCGGATGTAGGCCTAATCATTTCTAGTAATGTAAATATTGTTTATTCATACTTGCGTTTATTTGGCTACGCATTACACCTTATTTCACTACATTTGTACTTTCGGAACAGCATCAAACACAATCTCAGTCTCAACAAGCCATTAAATCTACCGGGGGACCTGCCTCGTGCGTCTATACAATGAAAAGTATCTGATTTGTTATCATAAATCCAGGCTAGTTGTCAACACTTTACTTTATACGGTTTATCCTAATTTCTATGAGTGATTTCTTCCTCTCCTTCTCTTTCATTCAGCGGGATCTAATGGGGCAAAGCGAGGGGTCATGACTTGACTCACACAAAAAAAGAATAGTACATAATTGTGGAGAATATTGCCCGGGGAAAGAATAAACATCGGTTTGTTGTATCAAATAGTGCTTCAGATCTTTCCATTCTAACTCCATCATTTATAACAATCACAGCCCAAATAGTGACAAATCTCTATTTGTATTAAAGATTATGCCATTTGTATTTCAGTATATCATAGGCTCGTGTTATAGACATTGTCATATAGGAATGGAAAGGGATGTAAGATGAGGGGGGGGGGCAGTGAACAGACGTTTCCAGGAGCGAGAAGATAATTTGTGAAGATCGATAATGCAAGAACGATTCTTGAGATATTCTCCATGGAGTTGAAAATAAGGGATATTTCTGCAGGACAGGAGAGCATTGCGATCAAAAAGAGATGCTAGATTCATTCCACTTTTTATGAAAGCATTGATTTTTTTGATAACTTCATCATACCATGTGGTATAGTGTTGAAGTGTTAAATAGAGTCATGCTCTCTACGCCAGACTTCTGAGTGAGGGGAAAAAAAAAGAGGTTCGCGACAATGGAGGGTTTGCGAAGTGGGGGATGGTGCAGTGAGAAATATGGAGAAAGGCACGCATGGAGGATCGCTAATTCAAAACCTGCTACATGTGTCACTGTTAAAATATTCGAATCAAAGTGCTCCAAATCGGTTATGAATATGTATGTCTCTGTTCTGCGATCGATTCATGGCTGCAATTTGAAACGCGACCTGCCTGAGCCGCTGCTCCACGGTGCCCGCCTGCAAGTGGTCCGCCTGCGCACCGGCCGGGTTTGGGCCTCGACGATAGTTGAAAGAGAAGGGCTTTGGTGGAATAGCTTATACTGGCTATCTTACGAAGAAAGAAAAAGAGTGGGAATGGAGAAAAATGAGATATGGCGAAAAAAGGAGATCTCTTTGCTCGCTCTCCCCAAGCTTCCTTCTTAAGCACGCTGCTGCAGTAAAAAGCTTGGATGCCTCGCTTGATATCAATGGCATCAGACAAAATGTACAACTGTGGATCAATACAGCACAAGGCTTTACGGCATCCTTTTACACAAAGCTTCTATCTTGTGAGTAAGGGCGAAGAGAATGAGAAAGGGGTGAAAATTGCGCCTTTTTTCTTCTCTTCCCTCTCAGAGCGCACTACGTGAAGTTTCCTTCCATTATTAGCCAAATTTAGCCTGAAGTGACTTCTGAAATCTAATATTCATTTCGATACCGAATCACGCGGCCATGATATCGATGTCAGCTCATTTCTGGCAGGTAGCAGGACTTCTTGACGAGTCAAATCTCGATGATCTCCAATAAATCTTTGTTAGTTGATGTAGAGCCCATGTCTTCATCCAAACTTGGCCTCGGGTCATGCCAACGTTTACTTGTAGTTTCTCAGACGGCTACAAACCCATTCCGATCACATCTTAACTACTGAAATGACTGCAATTCTCACAATATCACAGTATGCATTCAAACCGTTCTGGTGGGATCTTATTTAGTTGTGATTCGTTTCTTTGACTGTAATTATATGCTTAAAGTGCCAGTAGGATCAAACTAAAATTAGCAAATACAAAAAAAAAAAAAAACAAAAAAACACACACACACACACACACACACACACACACACACCACACAATAACAAACCACATGTGAGAGCAACAGGTTGCCTGTCAATATATTAATCACATCTTTTCTTTAATAATCACGATTATTCTATTTATTTGAAAATAATCAATCATATCATCAAAATGAACTAACAGGATACTTTTCATAGTGCTCATTTCAAATATGATCCTGTAAAAATAGTACTAAATAAAAACAAAATTTCTTTTGAAAGGAAAGAAATTAAGGGTAACACAATAAAGTGAATTGCACAGTGTATCGGAGTCTGAGATCATGGAAGCTGACCATGGTACGTACAGGACTGAAGTTGAGATGTTGGCAGCCCTGACCAACAAACCAGACTTTGCTAGTCCACCCCACCCCCTTCACGAGAATTCTAAATTTATCGGACGTTGGAGTGTATCAGTATTCTGGAAAAGAGAGGCGATAAGTTACGATGTTGACGATTTGATACTGAGCTGAAAGGTTCGTCAAACAAACCTATTTGCTGATCATTTACCAGCATGCGTCGGCAAACAGGGGCAGAATGGGAGATGTACATAAGACTCCCGAGACTTGTAAACGGGGTTGGACTGTGATTGACTGCTAGTATGTTGTCACTTGCAAATAACTCGTGCTTGAGTGAATGTTAGCAAACACTGAGGTTTACTGTGTCGTCTGCCACGGGGGATTAAACAAGGATGCGCGCCACTTTTTAAAAAAAAATCGGACTTTCAGGTGACGATATTTTCTGCGTTACTCTTTCTGAAGTGCGCGCGCACCGCAGTGTGCATCTACGAGCGAGGAGCTCTTTGATTCCGGCAAGTTTTTAACTGTTTAAGAGACAAAAAGCTTTTACCTCTAGCCACTGCCAGGGACTTATGATGGGTACATGGCTGGCCGAGGGATAACCGTTTTTATCACTTTCTTTACAACAAAAAAGGGCCTAGAGGTAAAACTAAGCAGGGTGAAGCATCATATTATCTAGGATGCTTTCACGCTCACACACCTGTGTCTTACTGTGTTCGCTAATGCTCCGAGCCGACGGCTAAACACATCTCCACTTGTTTAATCTCATTGCAGCTTTCATTGAAGGTGGCGTTGAGTGACAGCCCCTCACATTAACACCTTAACGGACCCTATAACAAAGATCCAATAACGGTGTCCGTGCCTTCGCTAAGCTATAATGCCACCCCTCCATTATGTGGAACAATAATAACTTCTTGACAACTAATTGCAGACTAATTAACGCACAATGGAGGCGGGAGAACTCTCTGAAGCACGCTCGCTCTTTTCATGTTACGCCACATCTCAAGTCTCATTGAGTTCCAATCAGCATGGCGCAAAACAATAACAAGGGTTTTAACAGTGTCTGGGCGATTATAAACACAGAGAAAGAAATAAAGAAGTAATGGAAATATTAAGATATCGAGAAGAATTGATAAAGCAACAACGAGGGTTAAATCACAGAGAAAGACAAAGATAAATTAGTAAGGACGCAAAAAAGTGAGAAGAAAGAGAGGGAAGGAATATAATAATTTATATGAAACTATTACTTCAATTTTGCTTTATCTACAAACGAATTTTATGTTATTTTTGTTTTATTTTCGACACAGAGAAAAAGTTATAGGTAACATCTATAACTGACAATCGACTTCGTTTAATTTTCGATTTTGTTGCAATTTGAAAAAAACTGAAGTTCTATAATGTGTGATGGTATACAATATCAAATAAATTTTAAAGGGATTTAGTAGCTTTCAAAAACAAGAGCAATTATATCAAGATTAATAAAATTATATTGTTCCAACAGTAAAAACAAACTACTGAAAGTTTCAGATCACATGAAAATCATTTACTACCTTGAAACAGTGTAACAAACAATGCCAAGCATACATTCGAATACCAGTGCCCTCTGCTGATAGCCCACAAGGCCGCTAGAGACGGGGGACTTTACAACAGGAAATGGGTGTGTGGAAAAGCACATGGTTTTATAAACCATCCGGTGTTGGTTTATAAATTTTGAGTATGAAATCATTGATATCTCGAAGGTAAAGCAAGCAATTAGCTTGCAATTTTTAAGAGATACCAGACTGACCTAAGTGTTTATAATTATGTTGGCAAAATAAGCTAAATCGAATAAATGTGATTTGAATATCATTCAATGTTACTGCATCCCTTTAAGAGAACAAGTAGCATTCATATCCCACTTAATAAGTGCTTAAAATTTTTCTAACATCATCTGTTAAATTGATAAAAACTTGAATCCATCTCCGTCTTAAGGGTGGTCTCCATGCAAATGTTTTTGTAGAATTATAGGAAGTAATATTGTGGATAATATCATTTTTAATGAGGTAAAAATAAAAATAATTAATAAAATAAAATAAATCTAAAAATACAATAAAAAGCCTCGTAGCATAATTTCATTCAAATACATTTACATTACCGTTAGTATTTAAATACAATATTTAAACACAATTCTGAAGAAGATATATTATGGATAAAAAGGTATAATAATGTGTCAGGAGAGAATGATATAGACAGGGAGGGAGAGATAGAGAAAGAGAACATTACGGAGAGAGAGAGAGAGAGAGAGAGAGAGAGAGAGAGAGAGAAGAGTCTGATTTTTAACTAGACACTCATTCAGGAAATCGATTTTCGTTTTGAGTAATCGATTTTGTCTCTTTCTTTAAAATTGGTGGAATGTAACTTGCTCCTTAGAGGTAGACATGTCTTTACAATCACCTGACTCAATAAGAATCTACCAATTCCAGGATATCATGAAAAAAATGTACAGTTTTTATTCGTCTATTGACATCGAATAAGATTTTTCACTATTTTTAGTAAGAATTTAGACATTTAGTTGCAATGGAAAAAAGTCTACCAGTACTTAGTTACAAAGATACGGTAGTTGCGTTTTAGTTCAAGAAGTCTCGTCAATATGAAGGTACAAACCAGGGGACAAATTTGGTTATGCCTGCCTCTGTCCATCCCGTTCGAACTTAAAATGTTCCAGAACCCCAGACTTTCATTTTCTTCCTCTACTCATCTCGAAAATGTTGAATCATAATTACCAGGAACCCACCGAAATCAAACCCAAAGTTTCATTTAAACTTTATTATGCGCGCCAAAACGATCCCCAAAGTCACGCCAGAAAAGCCAAATGAGCTATACTACTGCACGCGAATTGGTGGATCTACCACGACAAAAGCGCCAAAATATGGCGTCAAAACCGCACTTGGCGGACAGCTTATTACGGCAGCCTGTAATGTACGCTATGATTCCCCATGAGATACATTCACCTTCGCCCTTGTGCACTTTCTCGTGAAGACGAGCTCTCCATCTCTCTCTTCTGGGTCTGTGGACTTCGATTTTTACTCCATTTATGTCAAGGTCACCTCGTTATGGTGGAGGGTGGGGGAATTTGGGAGTTTCTTTCGAGATGTGACGATGAAGCTATATGAATTCCACACACACATGTATGGTACGAGTACGATATTATGAATGAAGAAAACTCGAAATACTGACTATATTTTTCTTGGCGTAACAAAGTGAGAATAAATGAAATCAATTGTCTCATTTTACGAAATGATATTCAAAATACGTGAGTCAATTTTTCTAGAAATGGATTATAAAAGCACCTGGAATGAAAGAAAGAATTCATACCACACACGTGACCTTGCAAAATACCTCTTTCTTCTTAAAAAAAAAAAAAAGTAGAATTTTAATGAATTAATTAGAACACACACAAAAAAAAAAAAAAAAAAAAAAAAAAAAACGAAACAAAGAAATACAAGCTGGAAATGCTAGTTTACTCACAAACAGTTGGCTCTTTCTCCGATATCTGTCTTTGTTATTGTTGTTGTATTTTGCGTCGTTTCTCTTTTGATATTATATAATGTTTTCAATATAGACCTTGACTTCTTTTTCTTGTACATCTCACAATCTCTCACTCTCTTTCTTTTTCATGTCTCTCTCTCTCTCTCAAACACCTCTCTCATCTCTCTCATTCTCTCTTTCATGTGTGTTGTGTATGTGTGTGTGTGTGTGTGTGTGTGTGTGGGGTGTGTGTGGGTGTTGTATGTGCATGTGTGTGTGTGGTGTGTGTGTGTGTGTGTACGTGTATATATATTGCTTTCTTCAGTGGTGATCCAGGATTCATGAGAGAGGGGGGGGCAAAATTGAAATTCAGATTTTGGTACACTCATTTTTTTTTCCTGCACATCGGGTGAGCACAAAGGATACATAAAATTTGTTCACGTCACGCTGGTCGAGCGAAAAGGGGGGGCATCAATAAAGGTCATTAGTATCAGCCATAGGGGTATGGTTCAGTTTGGTAAATCGGCTCGGAGTCCATTTTTCCCTTCTTTTTTCTCTTCTCTTTTTTTTTTGGGGGGGGGCCGCGGACCTGCTGGGCCCCTGGATCCGCCTAGTTTCTTTCAATTAATATACCTCTGTATTTCTCTTTCTTTCTGATTATAATCATCTCTCTCTTTCTCTCCTCTCTCCTCCTTCTCCTCTCTCCTCTCTCTCTCTCTCTCTCTCTCAGGTCCAGTCATCTTCGGTAAGTTGAAAGCCCATTATGGAGACAGGATGCAGCATGATCCAGGGTGAGGGCTAGGAAACAAAGACGCTCAATAAGAGAATTACGTAACATCAGATCCGAAGACGTAGATACAAGTCTCTGTCTGTCCTGCTGACTATACAATGGATGCTTAAGAGCGCCAGTCTTTCCTTTTTTTTTTATGGCATCAGCTTGTTTCTGTGAGTGTAATATATGCCTGGTGTAATTATGGGACGTGTATTAATAATGAATGTTGGGGGTGATCTCGTGTTGGGAATGAATGCCACAGTGCTTGATGGGCAGGCAGAGCATTTTTTTATCATCGATTGAGAATATTTATTTGGAGTTTTAAACGTTGGAGTCCTATATGATTTTTGTAATTATTAACATCCACAGGAAAGATACGAAAAAGTATAGCGAGGATCTGATATGTATCAATTTGCATATTGTTATCAAACGTGAAATATTCAGGGGAAAATTTTGATGATATATGACGGAAAATTATTTGATTGTAATGTCTTTATTAATCATAATATAAATCTACTTCTATCAACAAAATAATGGGCATCGTAAAACCGACCACATAATATTATCACTTTACGACAGATAAAGAATATGTTACCTACTATAAGATATATGTTTCTGAACTATCTGTTGATCATGAATATGCTCAAAAAGGTGGTTGGAAATGGGCGATATGTGTCTAATCCCTAACGAGATAGATGGGATGGTTTGCTGTATCATGCTCACTGCCTCTCTGCGATTAATCTCAAATCTAGCGGATATTAAGTGGTGAAATACTGCTGCGGGGTTTTATAAATGGTTTGGATTGGGCAGAGTGGAGACGCTTTCGTTCTATCACGTAAAACGCCACTTCATGCTCTCCTCTCTCTCTCTCTCTCTCTCTCTCTCTCTCTCTCTCTCTGCTCTACCTCTTTTTTACCCGCTTTTCGATTTCCCCTCATTTCCCCTCTCTTCTTATTCAAAATAGTTGTTTCTATTATTCTCTGGGAGTGTCTCTGTATCTCTCTCTTTCCCAATACGCCTTTTCTCTTTTCCTCTCTCTCTCTCTCTTCTCTCTTTTTTTTCTGCTCTCTTTCTTATTCTTTCTCCACCTAACTTTCTCGTATTTTCTGTCTACATGTGGTCTCAGTCTCTAAATTTCGCTTTCCCTCCATGTTTATATAGAGTTTTTTTTCTCTCTCTCTCTCTCTCTCTCCTCTTTGTGAATACGTATCTTTCTCGTTTTTCTGTCTCTGTGTCTCTTCTCGAATCGCCTTCTCCTCCGTGTCTTCTCTCTCTCTTCTCTCTCTCTTTTTCTCTTTCTCTTCTCTCAGACTCATTTCTACATCTTCTTCTCAAACTCATTTCCAATGAGATTGTGGGGATCGCATCATCTAGCCTCTGTAATAGATGCTCTCCAATTCAGGAGTGACTTATGGACACGAGAAGGGTGCAAAGACGGAAATGGTCCCGGAAATATGCCAACAACCACAAACAGAGACATCACATAGGCCACGATGATTTCTTGATCTATGCTTATTTCGAGTCGAGAGGGCAAATGGCCGTCCATACCAGATTTTCTTTTCGTTTGTTACCATTCTGACAATCGAATGTATGACAGTATTATTTTCTCCTTTAGACAAAGCGAAGTTATTTTGTCTTTGATATCCACACGAAATCTTTACGCAATGAAAAAAAAGATAACAACCTTAAAAACTGAGATTTAAGATGTTTGAAAGCTCAGATGTGTTATTTTACGAGCAAAATGTTTTTTCCGCCCCTCGATACTGGGTCATCCATAATCCTTTGAGAAGTGTACGATGTACAACATATTGTCTATTAAATGGTTTTGAATATTCGGCAGTCCATATAAACACTATTCCCATTCATTAAAGGTAAATATCTAACTTAGATATTGATCCATGTCAGTATGATGAACTCGTCGTATGGACGCATTCTAAAGTGTCACGATTCTGTTTAGCTGTTTCCCCTCGATACTGGATCATCATAATCCTTTTGAGATTGTACGTGTACAACATATTTGTCTGCTAAAATGGTTTTTAATATTTTCGGCAGTCCTTATAAAACACTATTCTCATTCAACAAGGTAAATATCTAACTTAGATATTGACCCATTCAGTAATGATGAACTCGTCGTATGGACGATTCTAAGTGTCAGCGATCTGTTTAGCTGTTGTTCCTTCAGCATCATTAGAGAGGAAAGGGTAGATGGTATTTCGCTACAAGAAAATGTAGAACGACTCGAGGCATAAAAACGAAGACACATCAAGACGTTTTCAAAAAAGTTTATGCATACCTTCTCGAGAGAAACGTGTTTTTATTGTTATAAGGCTGCTATATTCCTTAAATTTTAAGTTATCAGAGCCTTACACATGTTGTAAAACAGTGAAACAAAAATGCTGACGCGGTCTTAATTGATTTAACTGGGAATACAAGATAATCTTGTTTGAATATGAGAACAATTATTTTACCAAGAAAGACGACACAATTTTTGCATTGATTCAGGGTCCATAACATAAAATTTTATGAATATATAACCAGGGTAATTCATATTTAGATACCGGAACATCTTCGGCTAATGATTATAAATGCTTTCTATCTATAATATAACTATAGCCTATCGTGTGTTTCAAAGGCTTTATATTCTGAACATTACATGTATCATAAAAGTATAGGTGCATGTCATCGGAGAAAACTTTTAATTTGATCTCCTCTTATATATTATGCCTTTGTCATATTTATACTTTTGTAGTTTTAGAGTTAATTCAAATATAGTTTTGGGGTAGGAGAGAGAGAGAGAGAGAGAGAGAGAGAGAAGAGAGAGAGGAGAGAGAGAGAGAGAGAGAGAGGGTGGGGCGTAGGGCTATCAAGCTTGAACGAACTATTTTTCATCAGCAATACTTCTAACCACAAAATAACGATGACAGCCTTTTTTATATAACATCCATTTGTTCTCTAATGTAAGCAAGCGATCGATCATCCTAAGATTTCCAGACACTCAATGACTGGATTCACTTCATACTTAAATACAACCTGTTTCGAGGCAAATTAGGTGTCTTGTACTTTTAAATATCATACTTTGGTAAGAATAAAGACGGGTAAAGGATACACTGGTCTGATAAAGGTTAGATTGATCGTTCTGCCTGTCTTTGAATGAAGTCATTGATAGATTTCTCCGAGCCAAAAACCCTGTTGAGTAATTCATTTCCCGAAAATAAAAAAAGTAAATAAAATGCGGCGTTTATTGAAGATGTTATTGAAGAATGCTAGGCGATTAACATCTTTAAGCTACATCAAAATGTTGAAGCCCGTTATTCCATTCTTATATTTGACTTGATCCCTTGACTTTTTGAGCTTTCACCGACTCCCATCTTAATTAAAACCTTTTGCGGTCCAGTCACATCTAGCTAAAAGCGACTTTACAGCCAGCAAGTATTGGTCCATCAGGTAATGGTACGTTTTGTGCAATCATAAGAGTCCAGTTCGTTGGACTGGGACCAATTGCTAGACGAATCTAGCGTGCGTATCAAATAATCACTGGATCCAGGATCGAAAAAAAAATCAAATGAAAACCAAAATACACCCAACTCATGAGGTGTAATTGTGAGCTATTATCTTAGCTGGATGCACCCTCTCCAGCCATTGTCAGACCTGTATTGAGCGTCGCATTTTCTTCCCTGCCATATGTATTGCCACTGTCTCTAAAGTCCGACGGACTTGACAATTTGAAGGAACAAAAATACAAGCATAAATGAGATATAGGTCAATCATAATA
This sequence comes from Paracentrotus lividus, assembly GCA_940671915.1. Classification (NCBI taxonomy): domain Eukaryota; kingdom Metazoa; phylum Echinodermata; class Echinoidea; order Camarodonta; family Echinidae; genus Paracentrotus; species Paracentrotus lividus. The sequence continues at coordinate 72,286,795 of CALNVZ010000174.1, forward strand.
ATTTTCACCGACTTTTGCGCCACCATTAACTGAATCTTCATCTTTGGTTGAGTTAAAAGCGCTTTGAAACGACACCTATTGTTTCTCTAAGTCCCAAAGAATACGTGCATGTCATTTGAAACATCGATCCAGACACATTGGCGCACATATTCTTCTACTCTGGCGTTGGAGAGAGCATGAAAAACTAATCGTTTGTTGTCTCGCTCAAAAAGGGAACATCAAAATAACAATGAATCGTAATCCAGCCCGCCGGCGCCCGCCGCCTGCCCCCCCCGGCCCCATCCAACAAAAAATAATTAAAGGAAAAATGAACACATATTCCTGCAGAAATAATCATCCATAGGAATATAGCGAAGAGTTGATTCACACAATTCAAAATGATAATACACAGGTTTCAAATGTTATTACTCATTTTCTTAGATTAAATTGGGAAGATTATATATATTCCTTCCAAATTCAATGAAAAATACTCTTTTTTTTTTTTACATGCAATATGGTGCAGTAGAGGGCGCCATGAAATCTGATGTAAGAGAACGGTTTTGTGTAATTCTCCTCAAAAAAAATTATGAAGAGAGATTAAAAAAAAAAGGCGTAGTACCTTACGGTAATAAAAGGAACACATGCGTCGCTCCCAATAATATTGATAATTCTCTCACGTACACATTGTTGTTGCTGTTTTTTGACGGGCATTGCGCGGGAGAAAAAACAAAACAATTGTTAGTGTTCATCAGATAAGGCGAGTCTGCTGCGCAAATTTTGGTGTAGAAATAATTTTTTTTTTAAAAACATGTAGGCTACCAATAATAACTTCATGTAAACACCCACATCTCCCTCATTATCATTTAACCGAAAGATGACAAATGCAAATAGGAATCACACTTGTCAGCCATCTATGTGCTATTTGTTCCTCATCACCAAACATATTGCCTTCATCTGCATAAACCAATACACCAATCCAATCAATACTTCTGCGATCGAGAGTCAACAAGTAAATGCACGAGCCGTGTTCTGCCTGCCTGCTCCCCTCCTCCTCCTCTTGTTAACCGTAGTCTACCCTCAACATCGGGCGCAACTAACAAATTTTGTAGATGCACGTTTACATGTGTCATTATTTATCAAATTCTAAAGCATCTTCAATATTTGAACTCAAAGTCAATTTGCTCATCGTAATCTGTTGTATTTCTCCAGTTGTGATATTTCTTCTCGCATTGGTTTATGAGTTTGTTTGAATCCGATACACAGAACATAATAAAAGAAGGAAGTTATATTCTTGCTTTGTAATATATTTGATATTGCTGGTAAGCCTATTGCCTGTTTTACCATTTCATATTTGATGTCCGGCACTCTGTATATTTGAATGTTGGCATATCAGCAAAGAACACATATGCATTAAAGAGTTCATTTGGAAGTTAACTACCAAGTACTTATTTCACATGATTGTATTTCACTACTATGTTATTGTTGTTGAATGGAGAAATAACATGCATTAACAAAGTTTGTAGCACAATACGTTTTTGTTTTTTTTCATACATAACATAAAATAAAGTAAGCATTTCACTTGTACAAAGTTAAGTTGTATTAATTCTTGTTGCGCAATCCAAAAAAAAAAAGAATAAAAAAAAAAAAAAAAAAAAGGGCTCTTCATCAGCAGAACATATACTTATATAAATTAGAAAAGTAGATGCTAGCAGCTTTTATGATATCTCCTTCTCACCGTGAAGAGATAGAATAATTCCAAAATACATAACACAAATAACCAAATCCGTTTCCACGCATAAAATGATAAAGGACATCATACCAGGTCACTAAAGCAGATCAGTTATAACAAGAAGGCCTAAAATAATAAAACCATTCAACCTTAAAACCACCTTTTGAATTAGAGAGATCACTAATTGCAAATGACAATTAAGAGAATAACGTACAATATATTATATGTATTCTTGTCATGCAGCATCAGAAATATCAAGCAATAATCATAAAGTTTCTCTCAGTGCTTATTGGTTTCATTTCATTTACATATTATCATGATTTTCAAAAAATGCTCTGACTAATTTATTTGAATCTAATTTAATTCAAAATTTCTACAAACTGGTTCTCAATCAATGCACTTTATATATTTTTTTCATTCTCTTTCTGATACTCTCAATTTACATGTATTTTTAAAATAAAATCCTTGGAAGGTTATCTGCCGCTTTGTTGATTTATGAAACATATCCATACATCTCACTGAAACATAAAAACAGATGACAGATTAATTATTTCACGTGCATGTTGTGAATTATAGCTCTTATGCTATACACAATTTCAGAGAAACGTTTTTATGACATTCTAAAGCAGCTGAAGAGATAATTTATTAATAATGCGACAAACTGCGAGGCTCACAATAACAATAAAAGCATAAACAGAGCGTTGAAAATTTTACAGAATGGCCATCCCTCTAGGCTAATTTTCTATGTCCATCATAAAAAAAGCTTAATGTGAAACACTACAGAGATTTGACAGCTAAGTTTTTCTCTTTTTCGCTTAAC
>CALNVZ010000174.1:72289347-72303777 GCA_940671915.1 Paracentrotus lividus
AAAAAAAAAAAAAAAAAAAAAAAAAAAAACGAAACAAAGAAATACAAGACTGGAAATGCTAGTTTACTCACAACAGTTGCTCTTTCTCCGATATCTGTCTTTGTTATTGTTGTTGTATTTTGCGTCGTTTCTCTTTTGATATTATATAATGTTTTCAATATAGACCTTGACCTCTTTTTCTTGTACATCTCACAATCTCTCACTCTCTTTCTTTTTCATGTCTCTCTCTCTATCTGCTCAAACACTCTCTCATCTCTCTCATTCTCTCTTTCATGTGTGTTGTGTATGTGTGTGTGTGTGTGTGTGTGTGTGTGGGGTGTGTGTGGGTGTTGTATGTGCATGTGTGTGTGTGGTGTGTGTGTGTGTGTGTACGTGTATATATATTGCTTTCTTCAGTGGTGATCCAGGATTCATGAGAGAGGGGGGGGCAAAATTGAAATTCAGATTTTGGTACACTCATTTTTTTTTCCTGCACATCGGGTGAGCACAAAGGATACATAAAATTTGTTCACGTCACGCTGGTCGAGCGAAAAGGGGGGGCATCAATAAAGGTCATTAGTATCAGCCATAGGGGTATGGTTCAGTTTGGTAAATCGGCTCGGAGTCCATTTTTCCCTTCCTTTTTTCTCTTCTCTTTTTTTTTTGGGGGGGGGCCGCGGACCTGCTGGGCCGCTGGATCCGCCTAGTTTCTTTCAATTAATATACCTCTGTATTTCTCTTTCTTTCTGATTATAATCATCTCTCTCTTTCTCTCTCTCCTCTCCTCCTTCTCCTCTCTCTCTCTCTCTCTCTCTCTCTCTCTCTCAGGTCCAGTCATCTTCGGTAAGTTGAAAGCCCATTATGGAGACAGGATGCAGCATGATCCAGGTGAGGGCTAGGAAACAAAGACGCTCAATAAGAGAATTACGTAACATCAGATCCGAAGACGTAGATACAAGTCTCTGTCTGTCCTGCTGACTATACAATGGATGCTTAAGAGCGCCAGTGCTTTCCCTTTTTTTTTATTGCATCAGCTTGTTTCTGTGAGTGTAATATATGCCTGGTGTAATTATGGGACGTGTAATTAATAATGAATGTTGGGGGTGATCTCGTGTTGGGAATGAATGCCACAGTGCTTGATGGGCAGGCAGAGCATTTTTTTATCATCGATTGAGAACATATTATTTGGAGGTTTAAACGTTGGAGTCCTATATGATTTTTGTATTATTAACATCCACAGGAAAATACGAAAAAGTATACGAGGAATCTGATATGTATCAATTTGCATATTGTTATCAAACGTGAAATATTCAGGGGAAAAATTTTGATCCGATAATATGACGGAAAATTAATTTGATTGTAATGTCTTTATTAATCATAATATAATCTACTTCTATCAACAAAATAATGGGCATCGTAAACCGACCACATAATATTATCACTTTACGACAGATAAAGAATATGTTACCTTACTATAAGATATATGTTTCTGAACTATCTGTTGATCATGATATGCTCAAAAAGGTGGTTGGAATGGGCGATATGTGTCTAATCCCTAACGAGATAGATGGGATGGTTTGCTGTATCATGCTCACTGCCTCTCTCGATTAATCTCAAATCTAGCGGATATTAAGTGTGAAATACTGCTGCGGGGGTTTTATAAATGGTTTGGAATTGGGCAGAGTGGAGACGCTTTCGTTCTATCACGTAAAAACGCCACTTCATCTCTCTCTCTCTCTCTCTCTCTCTCTCTCTCTCTCTCTCTCTCTCTCTACCTCTTTTTACCCGCTTTTCGATTTCCCCTCATTTCCCCTCTCTATCTTATTCAAAATAGTTGTTTCTATTATTCTCTGAGTGTCTCTGTATCTCTCTCTTTCCCCATACCCTTTTTCTCTTTTCCTCTCTCTCTCTCTCTCTCTCTCTTTTTTTCTCTCTCTTTCTTATTCTTTCTCCATCTACCTTTCTCGTATTTTCTGTCTACATGTGTCTCAGTCTCTAAATTTCCTTTTCCCTCCATGTTTATATAGTTTTTTTTTCTCTCTCTCTCTCTCTCTCTCTCCTTTGTGAATACGTATCTTTCTCGTATTTTCTGTCTCTGTGTCTCTTCTCGAATCCCTTCTCCCTCCGTGTCTTTCTCTCTCTCTCTCTCTCTCTCTTTCTCTTTCTCTTTCTCTCAGACTCATTTCTACATCTTCTTCTCAAACTCATTTCCAATGAGATGATGAGGGATCGCATCATCTAGCCTCTGTAATAGATGCTCTCCAATTCAGGAGTGGACTTATGGACACGAGAAGGGTGCAAAGACGGGAAATGGTCCCGGAAATATGCCAACAACCACAAAACAGAGACATCACATAGGCCACGATGATTTCTTGATCTATGCTTATTTCGAGTCGAGAGGGCAAATGGGCGTCCATACCAGATTTTCTTTTCGTTTGTTACCATTCTGACAATCGAAATGTATGACAGTATTATTTTCTCCTTTAGACAAAGCGAAGTTATTTGTCTTTGATATCCACACGAAATCTTTACCAATGAATAAAAAGATAACAACCTTAAAAACTGAGATTTAAGATGTTTGAAAGCTCAGATGTGTTATTTTACGAGCAAAATGTTTTTTCCCCCTCGATACTGGGTCATCCATAATCCTTTGAGAGATGTACGATGTACAACATATTTGTCTATTAAAATGGTTTTGAATATTTCGGCAGTCCATATAAAACACTATTCCCATTCATTAAAGGTAAATATCTAACTTAGATATTGATCCATTCAGTAATGATGAACTCGTCGTATGGACGCATTCTAAAGTGTCACGATCTGTTTAGCTGTTTTCCCCCTCGATACTGGGTCATCCATAATCCTTTTAGAGATGTACGATGTACAACATATTTGTCTGCTAAAATGGTTTTTAATATTTCGGCAGTCCTTATAAAACACTATTCTCATTCAACAAGGTAAATATCTAACTTAGATATTGACCCATTCAGTAATGATGAACTCGTCGTATGGACGCATTCTAAAGTGTCACGATCTGTTTAGCTGTTGTTCCTTCAGCATCATTAGAAGGAAAAGGGTAATGGATGTTCGCTACAAGAAAATGTAGAACGACTCGAGGCATAAAAACGAAGACACATCAAGACGTTTTCAAAAAGTTTTATGCATACCTTCTCGAGAAGAAACGTGTTTTTATTGTTATAAGGCTGCTATATTCCTTAAATTTTGAAGTTTATACAGAGCCTTACACATGTTGTAAAACAGTGAAACAAAAATGCTGACCGGTCTTATGATTTAACTGGGAATACAAGATAATCTTGTTGAATATGGAGAACAATTATTTTACCAAGAAAGACTGACACAATTTTTCATTGATTCAGAGTCCATAACAATAAATTTTATGAAATATATAACCAGGGTAATTCATATTTAGATACCGGACATCTTCGGCTAATGATTATAAATGCTTTCTATCTATATATAACTATAGCCTATCGGTGATTTCAAAGGCTTTATATTCTGAACATTACATGTATCATAAAGTATAGGTGCATGTCATCGGAGAAAACTTTTAATTGATCTCCTCTTATATATTACTGCCTTTGTCATATTTATACTTTTGTAGTTTTAGAGTTAATTCAATATAGTTTTGGGTAGGAGAGAGAGAGAGAGAGAGAGAGAGAGAGAGAGAGAGAGAGAGAGAGAGAGAGAGAGAGAGGGTGGGGCGTAGGGCTATCAAAGCTTGAACGAACTATTTTCATCAACAATATTCTAACCACAAAATAACGATGACACCTTTTTATATAACATCCATTTGTTCTCTAATGTAAGCAAGCGATCGATCATCCTAGATTTCAGACACTCAATGACTGGATTCACTTCATCTTAAATACAACCTGTTCGAGGCAAATTAGGTGTCTTGTACTTTTAAATATCATACCTTCTGGTAAGAATAAAAGACGGGTAAAGGATACACTGGTCTGATAAAGGGTTAGATTGATCGTTCTGCCTGTCTTTGAATGAAGTCATTGATAGATTTCTCCGAGCCAAAAACCCTGTTGAGTATTCATTCCCGAAAATAAAAAGATGCGGCGTTTATTGAGAGATGTTCATTGAAGAATGCTAGGCGATTAAACATCTTTAAGCTACCATCAAAATGTTGAAGCCCCGTTATTCCCCATTCTTAATTTGACTGATCCCTTGACTTTTGAGCTTTCACCGACTCCCATCTTAATTAAAACTTTTGCTCCAGTCACATCTACAAAACAGACTTTAAGCCAGCAAATATTGGTCCATTCAGGGTAATGTAACGTTTGGTGCATCATAGAGTCAGTCTCGTTGGACTGACCATGCTGACTGAACTAGCGTGCGTATCAAATATATCACTGGATTCCAGTCGAAAAAAAAATCAAATGAAAACCAAAATACACCCACTCATGAGGGTGGTAATTGTTGAGCTATTATCTGTAGCTGGATGCACCCTCTCCAGCCATTGTCAGACCTGTATTGTAGCTCCATTTTCTTCCCTGCATGATGTATGCCACTGTCTCTTAAAGGTCCTGCACGACTTGACACTTTGAAGGAACAAAAATACAAGTCATAAATGAGATATAGGTCAATCATAATAATTTTCAACGCGACTTTTCCCACCATTAACTGAATGCTTCTCTTTGGTTGAGTTAAAGCGCCTTGAAACGACACCTATTTGTTTCTCTAAGTCCCAAAGAATACGTGCAGTTTCATTTGAAACATGATCCAGACACATTGGCGCACATATTCTTTCTACTCTGCGGGTGGAGTAGAGCATGAAAACTAATCGTTTTGTTGTCTCGCTCAAAAAGGGAAACATCAAAATAACAAGAATCGTATATCCCCACCAACAAAAATAAATTAAAGGGAAAAATGAAACACATATTTCCTGCAGAATAATATCCATAGGAATATAGGCGAAGAGTTGATCACACAATTTCAAATGATAATACACAGGTTTCAATGTTATTACTCATTCTTCTTAGATTACATTGGGAAAGATTATAAATATATTCCTTCCAAATTTCAATGAAATACTCTTTTTTTTTTTTTTACATCAATATGGTGTCAGTAGAGGCGCCATGAAATCTGATGTAAGAGAACGGTTTTGTTGTTAATTTCTCCTCAAAAAAATTATGAGAGAGATAAAAAAAAAAGCGTAGTACCTTACGGTATAAAACGGAACACATGCGTCGGTCCAATAATATTTTGTATCTCTCACGTACACATTTGTTGTTGCTGTTTTTACGCATTTGCCGGGAGAAAAAACAAAAACAATTGTGTATGTTTGCATCAGATAAGGCGAGTCTGCTGCCAAATTTTGGTGTAGAAATACATTTTTTTTTTTAAACAGTGTAGGGCCTACCAATAAGTACTGTCATAAACACACCACATCTCCCTCATTATCATTTAACCGGAAGACTGACAAATGCAAATAGGAATCACACTTGTCAGCCATCTTATGTGCTATTTGTTCTCTCACTACCAAACATATTTGCCTTCATCTGCATAAACCAATACACCATCCATTTCATACTTCTGCGATCAGAGTCAACAAGTAAAATGGCACGAGCCGTGTCTGCCTGCCTGCTCCCCTCCTCCTCCTCTTGTTAGCCGTGTGTACCCTCAACATCGGGGGCCAACAACAATATTTGTAGATCACTTTACAGGTGTCGATTTTGTATCAATTCTAAGACCATCTTTCAATATTTGACTCAAATCAATTTGCTCATCGTAATCTGTTGATATTTCTCCAGTTGTTGATATTTCTTCTGCTATTGGTTTATGAGTTTGTTCTGATCCGATACACAGAACATAATACAAGAAGAGTTTATTCTTGGCTTGTGTATATATTTTGATAAAATATTGGCCGTGTTGGTTTAGCCGTATTGTTCAATATTTGATTGTCCCACTTCTGATATTTATGTTGGCATATCACAAGAACACATAATGCATTAAAGAGTTCATTTGGAAGTTAACTTACCAATACTTATTTCACATGATTGCTATTTCACTTATGGCTTATGTGTTGATGAAGGAAATGAACATGCATTAACAAAGTTTGTAGCACAAATACTGTTTTTTTTTTTTTCATACATAACATAAAATAAAGTAAAGCATTTCACATTTTGTACAAAGTTGAAGTTGTGATTGAATTCTTGTTTGCCAATCCAAAAAAAAAAGAAAAAAAAAAAAAAAAAAAAAAAAAAAAAAAAAAAAAGGGCTCTTTCACAGCAAGACATATACTATTAATAAATTAGAAAAGTAGATGCTAGCAGCTTTTATGTATCTCCTTCTCACGTGTGAAGATAGAAATTCCAAAATACATTACACACAAATAACCAAATCCGTTTCCCATAAAATGATAAAGAATCATACAGGGTCATAAAGCAGATCAGTTAATCACGAGGCCTAAATATAAAAACCATTCAACCTTAAACATCCTTTATGAATTAAGAGAGATCACTAATTGCAAATGACATTAAGATGAATGAACGTCACAATATATTATAATGTATTCTTGTCATGCAGCATCAGAATATATCAAGCAATAATCATAAAGTTTCTCTCAGGTGCTTATTTGGTTTCATTTTTCATTTACATATTTCATATATTTCATAAAATGCCTGACTAATTTATTTGAATCTTAATTTAAATTCAAATTTCTCAAACTGTTCTCAATCATGCACTTTATATATTTTCTTTCATTCTCTGATTCTGAATACTCTCAATTTAACATTATTTTAAAATAAAATCCTTGGAAGGGTTATTGTCCCTTTAGTTATTTATGAAAACATATCCATACATCTCTACTGAAAATAAAAACATGAGCAGATTAATTATTTTCACGTGCATGTTGTGAATTATAGCTCTTAGTGCTATAACAATTTCAGAAACGTTTATGTACTTCTAAAGCACGTCGAAGAGGATAATTGTATTAATAATGGACAAAACTGCGAGCTCACAATAACAATAAAAGCATAACCAGAGCGTGAAATTTTAAGAATGGCCATCCCTCTAGGCTAATTTGTTCTATGTCCATCATAAAAAAAAAGCTTTATTGAAAACACTAACAGGAGATTGACAGCTAAGTTTTTCTCTTAATTTCCTTAACTTTCCGGGTGTAGGTTTCACGGTTATACCTATCCCAAGGTTAGACTTCAAGGGCCGCTGATTTCCAATTTTCTTTTCATCAAATCCAGGCTTCTTATATGGTTGGTCGACTTGTATACAGGTTTGTGACGTTCTAAACCGGTAACGAAGATCAGGAAGTCTATTTTGAGCGGGAGTTCTGCAAAATGGTCCTTTACTTTTGTTAAGCAGGCCCACGCACGCTAAACTGGGATTTTTTTTTTCTGTAGAGCGGGCAATTTGAAAATGAGATTCATAATAATAATCATCTGCCTCGGAGTTGCCACAAAATAATAAAACAATTGAATATTGAACCTTCAAAGTTTCAGATGAGGACTTGATAGAATAAATTTGCAAAAATGATGCTGCTCGATGTATTTTCAAATATGCAAACCCTCCAGAAACGGATCTCAGGCGGGGGGGGGGGGGTGCACCCCAGCCACCCCAAAAAAAAACAACCATATACAACATCAACCATCTATACCCAAAAGTCACATTGTGTTTTAGATGCAAGAAACACCGCCATTTCTACACACCACAGATTTTCAAAATTTTCCCTACTGTGGGGCCAAGTAGGGAAATTTTTTTTGAACCCACACCCACCCACCCCCTCCCCCTCCTCATCCGCTCGTATGGACTCGGTCGCACGCTCCCTCGCCACACCACCACCCCAACCCCCCCTTTATAAAAAGCTGATCCGCGCCCTGCCTCGTTCCATTACCCCCCCTTGAAAGGTTGATAGGGAATGTTCAGCGTTGGAAATGTACTTTATCGGGTTTAATATTGCAACTCGTTGCCACCATTTCGGACAATTAGATGGTTTAAATTTTAGTTTTTTTAAAATGTGTCTGTGAATAAATAACCCTTTCTTATAATAAGTTTAACACGTTCAACAATTAGATTTCCACAAGCAATCTTTTTCACATACACACATGTAATTCAACGTTTCCATTTTTCGAAGACTATAAAACGTGTCAAACAAGACGTAGCATTATAGCACTTTTCATTTTTCTATTATGATGGAAAACTGCATCCACACTTAACGCTAAGCAAGCTATGGTAACTAAAAGAAACATAGAAAGCGGAAAGAATGGCAAGAATTATATTTTGGTAAAAAGTGACCAAAAGAATTTCAACGGAAAGCTGTTCTCCGGTTACCGCCGGTGACTGCACTCTTGATCCGTATTTAGTATTCCTTCGCGTCACTGTCCCCATCTGTGTATGCTTCAACCTCTCTCCTTCTCTATATTCCCCCTTCCTCTCGTCTCTCTCTTTCTTTCAATTTCTTTTCCTTCCCCTTAAATATTTTGGAGACCTTTTTGTACACCAGGTAATTCAACGCTCACTCATCCCCAGCCTAAAAGATTAACCGAATGGATAGCGAGACTTGAGGCCAAATGAGAAATATTACGACCCCGGAGTCGGCCAAAAAGAGAGGTTGTTTCCTATGTCGAAATTCATGCCCACAATTGGGAGAGAGAGTGGGATTAACATTGTATGGCACAGTACGTGCTTGTGGATCTCCCCATCCAATTTGAGCGACACGGCTATAGCACTAGTAAAAGCTCGTGACGGCGATATTCTTGGTTGATTCGGGGCACGAATGCCTCGTTGATCGTTGGGCCGAATTCAGAGACGAAAACTAATAAATTGAGCCTACAGCTAAGGTCGATATGTACTCTACTATGGTCTGGTGTATTGACACACCTTACACTATAGAGTCAACAAGTTTGGTGTGTAGAAATCCTCGGAATGCTGCAGGAAAGGGGTTAAAGTTGGATTTGCCAGAAGAATAAAAAAGCTTCGTCTATAAACATGGGAGGCTACGCGCGCCCTAGTTCAAGTTCATGTTTGATCAATACATTTACAGCGTGTCAAGATCATGTGACTAGACAGTCAGAGATCAATTTAGATCAATGGCATTGGTAATGAGAACATTGCTCAACTGTGTCTTCTCATGTACAGGGAGATTTGTCTCACGGCTGGCTCAAAAAAAAAAAATATAAGCCCGAATTTAAAAGCAACTATAGACCTGAACAAGAAAAAAAAATCAACGCAAATAACAAGAATAGTCAAGACCGACGTAAAACCTAAATATAGAGACTTAAAAGAATATGGAGACGGTTTTGGTAAACCTATCTTGTTAAAAATTTAGCTTTCGCACTTTTCTTTAGTTCTAAAGGTCTTTCTCAAAGTTCACATTTCTAGGCATTATCTAATTATATAAAACTACAGGTGTAAATTTCAGATAAATCTGAGCTTAAAAAAAAAAACATCGAACGTCATTAAAAAAAAAGTTTTTTTTTTTTTTTTTTTTTTTTTTTTTTTTTAAGGGCGTGTCCTAATAACCAATCAAGCTTGATCTTTCACCTATCACCTAGAAAAGAATACATATCTATAAATATTAGAGTGTCCTTCGTTAGGGTTTTAAGGGAAAAGATGCAGCGTCAGTACTGTTTACTTATTTGGTCTAAATGAAAAGATAAGATGTATAAGAGAGATAAGATTATGACGATAAAGAGACGAACAATCACGTTGCAGAACAGAAATAGGTCATTAAAAATGGTCATTAGCTTAAGACAACAGTGTTTGAAAATTAATGAAAAGAAAGAGAATGCTGATATAGGTTAGACACCAAAGTTTAAGTTCGAAAAGAAAAATGGCCGGATTCATGAAAAGGTGAACGGAAAAAGGCTATAAGAACGAAATGAGATTTTTTTTTTTTTTTTTTTTTTTTTACTTCCTTCATCGAGTACGAACGGAAAAGCAGGGGTAAAACATAAGTTGAATATGCCTAGATGAACGGAGAAATAAGTGCAATAATATAAAATGTTTCTATAAAATTATGGGGAAAATGAATGCATTTATAGAGAAATATTGGGATCTCAATATTCAAAGTTTGACTGATAAAACAGCGATGAATAAATCTGATAAAACATACGTGACTCAATATGAAACTTAACTTTAGGTAGATAGACTTTGAAAATGAAATAAGTCGATGACACCATTAATCCATGAAATCGACACATTAGATTCAATTTTACATAAGATAAACACCCCGAACGAAAAAAAAAATGGCAATTCAAGGTGAGCATTGTCTCTCTATGCAGGTTCCACAATTAAATTATTGTAATTGAGAATGACAGAGAGAGAGAGAGAGAGAGAGAGAGAGATAGAGAGAGAGAGACGGGAATTGGAATATAGACGGAGAGACAGGACAAGAGTGGGGAATTGAGTAAACATGAAGTGAGAGGGGGAGGAAAATATTAATTAAAATAACTAATTGTAAAATTGGTAGGGATTGCCTCTTAAAAAGGTTTTAATGGAAACTTATATACATTTATATTAATGTACCGTATTAACCTTTATGTATTATTATATAAGGAAACAAATTCATGCTAATGGAAGAACTCATACGAACTTAGAAGAGGTTGCCAAAAAGGTTAGAGGTATAATTCCTGAAAGATATCTCACATCTTGACAGACCATTTAATCAAGCATGATTCACTCAAACCAGGAACATAAAAAACACAACAACAAAACACAGTGATGGGAAAAGGAATAATTGCAACAGTCAGTCAATTTATGGGATTGCCCCCTAAAATACGAATGAATCATACAATGTAACAGTGTGTTAAAAATCTCACGCCCTAACTCTCCAACTGTAAACGTTCTAAGACGAAAGTCGTCGGCCGAACACCTTTTTTGATGACTGTGATGAAATTGGCGTCTTTTCAGCTGTTTTAATTTCATCTCGTCGTGGCGGTGGTTTTAGTTTCATCGCTTTGCGCTGGTATGGTCATGACTGGTATTGTTCAGAGCTAAAAGGGTATAAGTATGCGTAATATATTGTGAATTAATACACTTCTGGCTCTCAACAGCTAATATTACCGTAACTATGTCGATGTTGAGAATGAGGGTCAGTGCAACCAGTCGTTTGTTATGTTTTCATGAACGATTCAATTCGGATTATATATTCTTTTTTTGCTCAAAATGTATTTTTAATTATTATTATTCTTTGGTATTATACAAGGTTGAAAAACAAAACAGTGAAACTTGATATCGAAGAGAGGTATATAAATATTTGTATGTAGTCGTAAATTACAATGTCCCACGCATTGGAAGATAATATTGAAACAAAATACAATTAATTCATGCTTCATCTTATTGTGTTATATATATTTATTTATATAACACTGTTAAAAAAACAAAATATTTTACAGAAAAAAATACAAAATATATCTGTATATTTATGAAAGAATCATTCTGTATATATTTATAAAGGGAAATTTTCTGCAATTTGACAGAACAGGTTTGTAAAAAAAAAGGGGGAAAAGTCCTTTATTACAGGAAATTTGTAAATTTTCATACCCCATATACCAATTTTTTATAATTTTACTGCAAATTGTGCAGTAAGATTACAAGTGTTCTTGAAGCTCTGCTGCAGGAACTTTCCTAGGTTTTTTTTTAGGACACATTTTCTAACATTGTATAAGAATGAAATCCCCCTTTACAAATATTACCTTTTTGGTCTCGAGTCACTTAACATACATACTCAATTACAATTTATTCGCACATGAGATAACTCGAACAGAATATTTTGTGTATAAAAATGCACGTGCTCCCATTATCAACATTGATAATTCCATATTTAAAAGAAAAGAAATAAGAGATTATCTGAATTTTAACTCAAATAAAACGTTTCTTCAATGAGATCGAAATGTCTGAAATATGTTTATTCACAATGATGAAGAAAATATAATTTTTTAATCCCGCAGAAAGTTTGCCATGAAAAATATTTTATTTTTTAATACGTTTATTAATGGAGAAATGAATCATATCGCGACAACAATTTCCAAAATATTTATTCAAATATCTAATAATTATTCTTTATTTTTTTAAAGTGAAAATGACAGCGTGATTTGCAATTTGGAATTTTTATATTTATTGCTTTTTCATAACGCTCTATATTTCAGTCTACTTAAGAACAACAGTTATTACACGAATACTAGAGTTGATTCTAAAAGAATATTATAAAGAAGATTTTAGAAAGAGCTCCTCGCTTATATCATCAGTTAAAGCGCACTGGTTTAAATAAGATGATAACTAAGCAACCATGATGTAATTTACACCGCTCAACTCAATAGCTGTGCAATACAGAGATGAATAAAATTTCATTAAAAAACAATAATATTTCTGTAAAAACAAAAGAAATCAACATTATATGGGTCAAATTTTCGAACTTGAGGGCGCCATGCAGTTAACCATCAGGAAATGGCGTCGTGGACTGGGAAGGTTTTGCTTGTTTGCTCACAGCACACATGCTTATGTCAGTCTCCCTGACTGACAGCCTAAGATGTGGACATAGGGTAATACCAGTCTATTATACTCATGAATAATGCATGAGCAGTCCATGATATATTATTACTATTAACCATATATGTTATATCAAGATTTTGGTGTAACGTGTAGTGATGTTATTACAGGGCGGTGATTTTTCAACCATCTGACCTATCATAGCGATATCTGTGGTACTTGCTTGTAAGTTGTAGTTTGAATGTAGAATGAAACTTAATTATTCAATTGAACAATATTACTACAGCTACATTTCAAGTGAGTTTATCTTTTATCTCCCATAACTTAGCTAAAACCATAAGTATTACGTGTGGCATGACAAGAATAATATCGACTGTAATGAAGGTAGCTGGTTCTTCTTGTTCTTTTATGTTATATCCCTTTACCAAACAAAATTAAACTTTTTAAATTGTGTTTTGTCAAACTCTCTGTGGTGTGAACTGCATTTTTTTTTATAACTAAAATAAATTGACCTGGACATTTTAACAAAATGAAATCAAATGTGAAAAAATTGCATCAACCAATTATTATCATTAATGAGATATATTTTCTTCTGTTTTCTAATTACTTACTGTCTGATCGTTTGACATGAAATTATGTCAAGAATTTTATTATTGTAGATTTGCAGGTGGGCAATTGACGGTAGAGTTGAGAACACACAAGTCCATGGCAAGAAAAGAAATCTGTAGATTCTGCAAACTGGTGAGGAATATTGTTTAGTAGGGGAATCCTATTGTAGAGGAGATAAGCCTGTGGGGCATGCTCTTAAAGTGTTTTCGTGTTTCTACCTGGCCTTTCTGCCCGACCCGAGCCCACCAAGGAGATCTTTAAGGTATTTTGTTGTTCTGAGTTTACGTCGGAAACTGCTTATTCCTTTCCAAATGTGTCCTTTTCTTTTTCTATCCTCTCATCTCTCGCTTATTGTATACCAGCTCCGTATTATGGCCTGAGGTCGTGATATAAAGAAGAAGGGGAGAGCACGTGTTTAGGGGATACTGTTTATGTGATTCTCTCATTGTGAGGTAATCGATTTTAAGAAGTCTTTTGATAGAAAGAAGACAGAGGGAGCGGAAAGAGATGGTGTGAGGGAGAAAGCGAGTCAAAAGCTTATTCTTGCATTATTTTCCATATCGACTGACATTATACATATGACATATTCAATGTAGGTCAAAAAAGATGAAAGCATGCTATGAGTCATGTGTGACGAAAAGTTGAATAAATTCGCTTCAAGTATATAATAAATGAAAATTAAATGAAGTATATAATAAATAAAAAATTGTTTGTTTGGAATGGTTATTTAACATTTTGAGTGATACACAGCTTGAAAAAAAAAAAAAAAAAAATCACCGAGTATTATATTCACAGCGAGTTTACCCTATGCACGAATTGTACATATTTGGAATGTCTGACTGTCATTTAGGCCTATGTTAACATCTCATGAAGATATCCTGTATATAATTGTCTCTTCTTTTGTTTCGTTTATTTGTTTGTTTTTTGTTTTTAATTATAAAGCTATGTTGGTTTCGATCATGAGTTTCCTTTAAATGAAGACAACTTTAAATCAAATATTATAACAGGCTTTAAATTCACCTGATGCTTTCTAGTGAACTATTTACTGCATATACCGAGTGAGTCAAAAAAAACTTTACACCTAGAAAAATGTCAATAAAAAGAAAACTAATTTATAAATCCCAAATTATTTTACATATTCAGAAAGAGTAACCCCTTCCGCATCTTCTGGTACCATTTTTGTGTGGAATATCTTTACGCTTGGATGAACACGACGCATTGTTTGTGAACATGTCAATTTTGAATTGTGCCAGAATGGGAGTAAAATAAAAAAATAAAAAAAAGCTAGAAAAAAGCTACTTCATCCTGATTAAAATAGCATAACTTTTTAACGAAAATGTCTTCCGCTTAATAACTTGGCAGGGTTGT
>CALNVZ010000174.1:72308343-72360129 GCA_940671915.1 Paracentrotus lividus
TTTAACCCAAACATTCGAGCTTGGAGGAAAGAAGAAACTTTCCTCCAAGATTCGAGTAAATCAATCCAATCATTGTAATATGTATAATTCTGAAATGTGAGTCTCATCGCCAAATTTGATTCCAACATTAGTCAAGGCACATATTTCTTGATTTTATCGTGAATGAATAATTGGTATTTATTTATTTGATATTGGTATATATATATATATATTAGTTCTAGAATATGTTATCTAGTTAGTTTCCGTAGCCCTGTAATACAACAAAGTACAACGTATTTGAAAATAATTTCATGCCCACTTTTATCTTTGAAAGAGAATTGCAGAAGAAAATAACACTTAACATTAAAAATAAATTATGTTTACTTTTATTTATATTGCAGTACATTAATACATTTTCATTTTATCCTTAGCTTTGATATTCCAAGCAAAGATAATTTATGTGCAATGTTTGCATACATGAAGTAAATAATGAATAAATGAAGTGTTTCAAAATTGTTTATTGACAATCTGTTGGAAGGATTTAATTTCTAAATGATAATTGTAGTATAGGATAAAGGTGTTTCACCAAAGTGCCAAATGCAATATTTAAATCTTAAACCTACATCTCTCTGCCACAAACTTAAAGACTATGTAATTATATTTGTCTGTCTTTCTCGTAGAAATCTTTTTATTAGAACTCCTGTATTGATAAGTTCATGCCATGCTATAGCTTTGACCATGTCCATTTTTATACAAACATCATTTTTGTTTGTCTTTTTACAAAAAAAAAAGTTAAAACGTATACTAAAAATAGTAATGCGAAGAGCTCCTTGGCAATTTAAACTTTTCTCTATAAATAGTTTCTAATGAAAGAAATCCATGTACTTACCACCAAAGATATCCATATTGTTGTTTTTATGATTTGTTTTATAGATGTACGTTGCACAACTCTTGTGTATATTTTCTTGTAAACTATTTGTTCATTATTCCGAGAAAGATTTAAACGAGTGCTATGTGGAGATATATCAAACAGATGATGATCAAAAAGAAATAATGTCCTTTTCCTTTTTTCTCTCAATAAACCGCTGAAAGATATATGAAAAATGTTTTAAAAAATCGAATGTTCATGTTTGAAATGTTTATTTCGATTTGACTTATACGCCTGACAAGATGAAGTTCGTTGAATATAATTGGATGAAAAGTGTTAACTATTTACATCTTCTGAAAAAAATATCACCGTCATGTTTTTAAAGGGGCATTATTTTTTAATCAATTATTTTCAATTCTTGGATAACTTTTCCTCCATTTATTCAAATAACTTCATTCTGATACATACCTTAATTTAATTTAATGGGTGAATGATTGCAATGCTAATGCCCATTTGTGAATGTCTTTGTGTATGTCAGTGCCATGTATGCATGTTAATAGTGTGCACGTAAATTGTAATACCAATTTTTTTTTTAAATCCTTTACCTTTTTGACGGGAAAATTTAACAAACTGCTAATCAATTGTCTCAAAATTTTGCCAGGAATTAAAAGTTTCATGTGTATCGGGACATCAAACAGCTATATTTTCCAAATTTCCATTTGATTTATTTCCATTTGACTAGTTATTGTTTTTGATGCCTAGATAACCAGAGAACACACGCAAAATATTTTCATATTTCAATTAAAAGGGGGAATATACCAAAGCAGAACTATCCGTGCATCTATATCACGGTGGATTAAACATTTTCTTTGCTATTGCTCACATGAAACTATCACGGAATGTATTAGTTTCACGTTGACTAACTTATAACCAATACACAATGACGACTCAAGGTCAGCTTAAAGCATTCTCGTAATTTAAATTTTGAAATGGTTGGGTGAGTGTGATGTCTGCTGTGATCCTGTTGTGCCGGGTGTCAAAAAAGAGGTTTATTTAAAGAGTGCTGAAAATAGATGAATGAATGTGAGTGAGGGTCGATTGTCGCATGTTTGGAGCAAAATGTTTGGTGTTTTAATCTAGAATCAATTTTATAACTTGATTTGAAATTGCAAGACAATGGGCAGAATATAATGACATTTGAAAAATGATTTAAAAATAAATAAAAAAACAAAACCGAAGGAAAAAGAACTGTACTAATTTACAATATTTCATATCCACTAACTAACTAAAACAAACTAACTTTATCAGTCTTGATAATAAGGGCATTAATTGTTCCCTTTCCCCCTTCTATCTAAGGATTTTGTCATTTCAAGCTTCGTTTACACAAGTGCATTCGTATTCAAAATGGCCTGGATATTTCAGGCGCCAAATTCTAAATATACTAAAATGCGTTATCGGTTCAATGTAATAAAAATTTCTTTAAAAAAAATCAATTCAGAATAAATTTGCTCAAACTTGGTTTCAATGAAATGAGCATGATGGCTATATTAGGGGTATGCCAAAGTTTACAAAATAAATCATGGGAAAATCTGCGCACTTTTCAGTTTTATAGTTTTTGTTATCCTCTTCGCCATCCATTCACCCCTCCTTAAATTGTCCAACCCTTTATATTACATAACAAATGATATGAGGGGCCGCTAATTGTTGAAGAATAGTTCCACCAAGAGATTATCCACCTCAAAAAGGCCCCGCCAAAAAAGCGCTTGTACGCTTATAATAAGTCCGGACTAAAGAACCGTTTAAGGGCGGCAAGAAGATAAAGGATTATAAAGTGAGCTAAAGAAGCGGATCTTTTAATCCCTCGTAATCTGTGTTAATCCCCCAAATAGAAGTGCAATCACAGCAAGCGTAAACAGATTTGAAAACTTTACAGAACAACCATTAACGTTTTATTTTGCTAATAATTCGGGGGGGGGGGGTTGTTCTTGGTCAGAGAACGGAATTGTTCATACATTTAAATATGTTTTTGTCTTTGTTTTTTTATATATTTTTTCTAAAGCTCACGTTTTCTATAAAAGCCGGTAACATTTGAAAAAAAATGCCAAACTGTAACCATTTATTCCAGCATTTTATATAAATACATAATTCATATACATTTATTTCACACCATTTATAATTCTGCTATACAGTTGCGGAACCAGGAATTGAAGATAGGGGGCGCACCCGAATTAATATATGGGTGGTAGCGCCAACATTTTCAGATCTTACAGAAGACTTATATAGTCAATGAGTGGTTTTCAAACTATAGGGGTGTGTCTCTTGAACCCCGTTTTCTTACAGTATGATTTTTTCATGACACTGCAAGGTGTGACCCTTAATTAGATTCTTCAAGAATTAAATGTTTTAAGATATTAGATAATCGGATATTAAAATCGCAAAAAAAAAAAGTCTTTGCACATCATTTTACGATATTGTGAATAAACCTCTCTGTCTCTCTCTCTCTCTCTCTCTCCATCTCTCTCTCTCTCTCTCTCTCTCTCTCTCTCTCACTTAGGATAATAGCACCATCTCTTACCTTTTTCTATATACTTTATTTTATAATACAATTCTTTAAATATTTTTCCCTCTTATTTACACGTTCTTCGTTTTCTTCTCCAGTCCTTTCTCTTAATTTTTTCAATCGTTTTTATTGTATTAAATTGTTTTTGTATTGTTTAGTAATTTTCTCACAATATTTCCTGGTTGATCAAAATTAATTTCTAAAAAGCCTGAACTAATTTCTATATATTATTTTAATGTTTTAATTATATACTTGAAAATTTATGAATATAAACCAATCTAATATTCTTTATTGGATAATTATACAAGTACCTTTGGTAAAGTTTGATTTGCTCTTTATTTTATTCAATATATTAAAGGCCTATATCTTTTCAGTCATTGGATAAAATCAAATCAAGAAAATTACTCATGCCATATTTTAATTACAAATAAAAAATATAAATCGAGTCAGAATCTAATTACAGTACAAACAGAATAATAACCAGAAAGAGGAAACCCACTCTTTACGAATTCTGATAGCTAAATACCAACGAAGAAATAAAATCTAATCATTTTGTGGATTCATTGAAAACGATCAGCAACAATTTCCAGTCGAACACGCGCTGAGAATGATATTGTTGTGCCTCATCGGGTGCTTGGGCTGTCATCAAGCCGCTACTCTCCCGTACGATCCCCAGCGCATGCCCCGCGGAGATGGTCGGGTTATGTGTCTCAGCCGCGGCTCTTTACCACTCCAGCCCGCTCAGGAAATAGGCTCGGATACGAGTCCTCCACTCCACACTCTCTATCACCCTACTCTCCTCCCTCTCTTAGCCTCGGGAAAACATCCTTAAGTCTCTGGCTAAATTGCCATAAATATCCATTTTAAATTTGATGTGGCGTATTTAGCCGTAAGCGGCCTGTTGTGATGAGATAGGGGTGGCTGAAACACGACGATGGATACGCTATATTCCCGCCAGTCAAAAAGCATAGCACCTATAACAGAAGCCAATTTCCAGTTAGTAACAGCTCTACCACATACTCAAGTCAGCTCAACATGTCTTCAGAGGATATTCTAAGATGTCCTAATAATAATACTTCTTCTGCATTGGTAATGTGAAACCAAAGTATTTGGTGGGAATCTGCGGCAGTATTATCATTCATGTATGCAGCAGGGGAAATAATGGAGATTGTAGGCCCAAATTTCGTGTTTTCCAAGCAGAGAAGCCATTTAAATGCACTGGAAATACTTTAGGCCTACTTTAAAATTATATATTGGCAAACTGTTCAAACATATACAACTATTTTCCTATGCAAATTATGTTGGTATTGAAAAACAAACAAACAAAAACAAAACATTGCACAATAGAAAAGGTAAGTATTATTCCGCAAGAATATTAAATTAAAATTACTTATCATATCAGAAAAAAAAACAACGTGGTAATAAAACGATGACACCACCATCTCATTGCCTGGAAATACTTTTAATGTAACTTGTTTGTTTGATTAAGATAATTTGCTTGAAGATCACTAATTAATGCAATGTGCAGTTACTTAGGCCCTGAATTGAAACATGGTTGAAGAAAAATCCATACATGGAACAACAGGGGAAAATATTATTGAAGTAACATTACATAATGTAACAGTTAAAAACCTATAATTAGTCAATCCGAATGCCTTCGTTTCAATTTAATTAAATTTTTCATTTCCACAAAAATAATAACTATATTTCATTTGAGGAAAAAAAATTGCAAAATAACATTGGAATATATAAATCAAAAATAATTCTAAAACTGCGTAAATGCTTGAATAGTTAAGATAAGATAACACAAAAAAATATCAATATTCTCTTTGGAAAGTTATAAACATTTGGGTAAGTTCCCCGGTATACACATTATCATTCGTGACACCAATCATTTTACAGATAGTTAGAATAAACCGAAAATAGTTTTCTTATAACTGGAATATGATATTTATGTGTCATTCTAAGTTATTGTTTTTATTTTGATTTGCATGTACTCAATTTAGCAGAACTAAAGATGTGAAAAAATAAATATGAAAACTTAAAAAGTCTTAAAAATGATTTTGCTCTTTATCATTTATCATTCAAAATAAAGTGATGAACAAATATTCTCTGTTACGTTCAAATTGGCTTTCTGAAAACTAATTTTCGCGAATAAATAGTTTACCGCAAGTATTATGTAGTTTAATTATTTATATTTTCAAGAAACCAAGATTTATTTGACGTTCCATTGTCTAAAAAAAAAAATAAATAAATAAATAAAAAAAAAAGAATAGATAAATAAAGCACCAATAGCAAAGATTGGGTTTATTGGACGAAGTAAATAGTATTAAACTGTAACAACTAAATTTTCTTAGTCAATGAAATGTCGCACAGATGAATACAAATTTTGTCATGTTTGTAGTTATTCAAAAACACTGTTTGGTTCATAGGCCTATTCAGGTGTCAGAATCCATTATTATTTATTTTTTTTTGTGAAGAAAAAAAAAAGCATCACAAACAAGGAAAAATTTAATAAGGAATAAAAAAAAATGTTATCCACATGTTAACCGCTAATTGTAACTTCCAATCATTAAGTTTGTAAAGAATATTCCCCTTGAATTTCCCCTTTTTGGTGTTTTTTTTTTTTTTTTTTTTTTTTTTTTTTTTTTTTAATACATTAAACTTCGTTGCGTGACATAAAAGGTGTAGTGAGGGCGGTACACTGCATTATGCTTGACGCATGTACGCATGGTGTATTTTTATGTGGGTGTATACATGGCCGATTTGAAGCTCCTTGACATTATACAACCGTGTTGTTTCTGTATTTCTATTATTCTGCTTTTTATATGCAAGGGAAATGCAGTCATGTGATATAGGCATAACGAGATGAAAAATTAAATACATCATAACATATCAACATGAAGTAGAAAGCATAAGAGGACGGCCAAATGTATAGGAGAATAAGGGCTCGTACAAGCAACAAAAAGAAGAAAATAGCTATTATTAATAATTATTTTACGAATATATACTGTATAATAAAGACAAAACAAAAAAGAAAACAAGAGAATAATGATCAGAATCGACTTTGCATGGAATGTAACTCTATTGGATGAAAAGGATACAGTGGAGATATTAATGTTATGTGAAGTGTTAACACTGCAGCTCGTTTGTTTTGTTTTTACAAAAGAAGCAACTATTCTTGACAGTGTGTTTCAATTTATTGTATTATTCCACAACTTTATTCCAATTCCAAACCGTTTAAAATGATACCTAATCCATGTCCCCCCGAAACAGACTTAGTCTAATTTAGTTACACAATGTTTTATATTGCCTCATTAATATTATCACCGTCATTCTCATATTATTGTGCTGGTTTAGCCCATTCCGCCATATTTTTTCGCGTGAGAGTGTAATCCGGGTTAATTTAGGTTAATATCTCTTGATTGGGCTTGTAATGAACGTTTATGAAATCTGACTGCCTTTCTAATTCATTTACAATTAAAGCTTTCATTCGCGACCTGTCCCATCTCCCCCATTGAAGGGTATTAGTGAGATGTAGGTTATGGAACGCTCTTGGTAACTAATGATTGTAATTGCGGTGGATGTTCGGGAAACGGCCAGTTTTATTGCATTTTTCTCTTAACTAATCTATTTTGTTTCTCATCAGATGTCACATCACCTTTAATCGCATTCGTGTGATAAACACGAGTTGGCTCCATAAAAACAGGCAGTTAAAAGAACAAGAAGAAACATAGACCTCGAGTCACAATGGGGTATAATAATCAACCTATGAGGTCGAGATAAGGAATCGAAGTTTTAAGGTAGTGATAAGACAGAAGTTAAGATCTGCCTCCAAAAAATATGAACTTTATCCGTAGCGACAGGCTAATCACATGAAATAAGTTACTTATTAATGGGACTAAGAAATAACTAGCCTTGTGAAATGGGCACAATTCCAGAGATAACGCGCACGAGCATTAGCTGAAATCTCGCTGTAAAGACCGCCAAGGAGATACTAGTTATAGTCGTCCCCTTCACAGGGAAGATAAGAGTATTCCATTAACAGATTGAGTTTAAAAAAAAATGATAAGAAACTTATAAGACAATGTGATGAGCCAAAAGAATTCGAATAGGTATTTTCCATTTAATTTCGAAAGTAAAAAGTTTAAAGTTCGATTATCATTAAACCACAAAGTTCAGTCGTGCAGACAAGGTGTGGAAGATATGAGGGCTCATTAATAAGAAAAAAAAAATAAGTTCCCAAATTTGAGACAGAAGTATCTTATACTTTCTGTTGGATACACTAAGCACCAATTGTATTAAAGACTGTATTTTTTAACCATTTTAACAATGACTAAATATGAAAAGAATCAATATCAGTTGAAACAAGTGCAAGGCAACCATAATAGTTAAAAACAAAATAAGTATCTTATTGTGTTCACAATGTTAAAGGCCTGAAATCCACAAAATGAATTAAGAAATACCGGTAGTATCATTACTCACAAGAAAAGGCCTATAAACCATTTAAAATGACGATGAAGCAATTTTAGAATAAAATCAATCGGTCAAATACGATATTGTACATTTGCTAGAAAATTGTCCTCATAACAACATTACATCTGGTCACCTTTGACCTTACCCAGCAAACATTGCACCATCCATCCAGAAATACGTATTTATTTTACCGTATAAAACAAACCATGGGTTTGCGCGAACGCTATAGCACGGGGAAAGCCATTGCAAACAATTTGTCAAGGGGTCCAATATATTCAAGCCAGGCTTATTCACACTTGAGTCCCTTCATCGAACTAATATTGTCCCATCTTCACCTCTGTGTATTCAGTGAGGACAGGCCTATTTGCATGCCTGCCTGTATAAGAACACATTGATCTCATGGATAGTCAAGTATAAATTTGACCCATGCACCATAATAAATCACTCTAGCATTTTCCGTATTTTTTTCTAGGCCTAAATAATGTTTCTATGTAAATTATAATGAGACGTAAATAAAAATTCAGAAATATAGAAAGAAATAAAAAAACAAAGATGAACAGAAGAGAGAAAGGTTGAAAAGGAGGCAGACAAATATCTAAAGAAAGAAAGTAAGAGAAAGAGGGAGGGAGGAATGGAGGGAGAGAGAGAGGGGGGGATGCGCAAAAAGAGAGAACATGTTTGGTGGTGCGATCACGACTTCAACGTACTAATGAAGCGTGATCATTGGCGGCGATCACGGGGGGGGGGGCGTGTCCCCCTCAATTTTTAAAGCTTAACATATATATTTTTATGTAGTGATTAGCTTGGGAAGCTAATAAAGAGGTAAAACGTATGTCAAATACAATGCTAAATGTTATTATAAGGTGAAATTTCGGCTCGCGCTTCGCGCTCGCAAACATTTTCATTAGTTTCTGCATAATGTGCGAAGTAGACTCTATGCGAATTTTGACTGTATTATTTTCACTTTCGGGTGTTTCCGCCCCACCCCCCCCCCCCAGTCGTGACATGAAATCACCGCGCTTGAGCGTGATCGTTAGTGTGTCATAACATACGTTTAACCGAGGAGCCTCTTGGTTTAATGTCACAATATTTAATTTCATTATGTTATGTTCATATCCGATAATTGAGGTCATTATCTGGAATCATGGATTTTCGAAATGATTCATTATAATTATAAGAAAAACAGTCAAGACTGTTGCACTTCAAATCTTCCTTTTTTGTTTCTCTCTTCTTTTTTGTTTTTTAATTCATCCTTGTGATACCGTCCTGAAGTCTCGGCTCAGCTAAACTTTAGCAATTGTTTCATTCTTACAGCACCAAAAATGTACATGTATATGGTGATATTATGTTGGTATTATGGGGGAAATAAAAATTGGATGTTTCCAAATATCTCCGAACCTTAAGGCCTCTTCAAGTTTGTTACAAAGTGTTAAATAAAGTCATCATGGGGCCGCAAAATATATGTAATTATCGTTATGGAACTGAACATAGTTCATTGAACTAATTAATAAGATTAACAAAATGTATAATCACTGATTATTGTTTTAGGGTAATTGAAAAGGGGTTGTTTAAAAGAATTAAAAAATATGCTCCTAAGTATTTTATCAAATATTAACCATGCACTGTTGAAAATATAAATAGACATCCAAACTGTGAAAATAATCTCAGGATGTCGCGATCTTGTAGATTTTTCACGGTTTTCCTCATGCATGGAAGATTGGCTGTATGATGTTCATAATGACTTCAATGTATTCAAGAAGTCTAACAGCGGTGACTGGTGAGGTCGGGTTGCGCCGCGCATACCCTGGGCAGTCGTTCGTCCCGTACGGCGCACTATGTACGCGCGCGGGGTTGGCGAATTTGGATGGCGCTTTGGGCCTCGCGGGACGAAGGGCCCACCGCCCCTGTTAGCATAAATATTTCATTGCTTCGTAAGACAAGCCTAGTTTGTCGTCGCTCGCTCTGTCTTCCTTCTTCACCCTTTCACAACTTCAATTTCTAAGTACGACTGTTAAAATGAAGGCGTTTCTCATCCTTCATCCGTGCTCCAGCGACGGTTGAATCCTCCTACGCCTCCTGCCCATGAATTTCTGAACAAGGGAGCAGAAAATTTAAGAAGGAATCAGTCTTTCTTTGTCATAATGGTCTTCCTAGAATGAATACGACAAGAAAGGCATAATAATGAAGAACAAGGTATAGGCAGTTAATACTTGGATATATACATGTATAAGATATCAGAAATCCTGTATAGGCTTTACACGATTACAGTTGTACTGATATGACATGATGCATATTCCAAGTAGTTTTATTTTTCACAATCTACCTGCCTTCTCGGTCTGCTACCAGATCTATTAAAGTTACCCTAGCTGATATATTCTTTTTTGGACGTTTCTTTAAATAATTTCTACATCGGGGAAGATTGTGATAACAGAAGCATTTAAATTCAATGAAGATGAAACATATTGAATATCCGACTGCATTTATATGGGATACTCATGAGGATTACACATTATCTGCCTTTTCTTCTTCTTTTTTTTTTTCTTTCCTACTTATCTACCGCTTTTCGTTTTCACTGCCACCATTCTTACCAATTATTTCCGGAAACCTTAGTCCGACCAAGATACTGAACCATAATATTTCTGTTATTTAGCTTATTGACATGTCACTATACAAGATACAGATCAATAATTAAAGAAACACAAGTCATCATTTGGTTGAATGCAAATGATTTACAGTTGAAATTTTTATAAATCATAATACTGATTGATCTTTTTTTTCTCCAGTAAATGTCCCGACTCTGATTTATCCTAAACAGGGACATTGGTATTGATGGAGTGACCATTACAAGAAAGTGAAGGAGTATTAGAGTACAGATGGGTTCTAGGTCGAGAGAAGACGTATAAACCATTGCAAACCAACCCAGCCAATATAAGATTTAATTATTTTCGTGCCTCCATAACTATTTGGTTTCTTAGCTACGCGTGCCTGCTCGAACATAATAATGACTCGATAGTGTTCAGACTCGACTTGCCTCAAATTTGACCCCAGGATTCCTTGACTTGAAGTCTTGGTTTGACCTAAGACGGAGGAGAAAGCAGACTTTGACTAGTGTTATAGGTGGTATTTCACATGCCAAGAGACGGTTTTGCAACTAGTTCGCGATTTTGTGGAGTTGCAGAGGCGTCACAGCAACGGCTTCTGAGACTCATGAATCGCGGGAAAATTGAACATGTTCATTTTCTGATTTTTTTTTTTTTTTATGTTTTCGAGTCGCAGCGATGTCTCCGTGACGTCTCCATACTCGCCACGACTATCGCGTCTGATCAGTCGGTCGTGATGACGTCTTTGCCGGTGAGAAACCCCCATAAAGATTGGTCATGATGTCTGTTATGGGTCTTGATGCTGGTGAATCAGTGAATAGGCCTATGGATGTTTTTATGTAAACTTAGGTGAATTCATAACGACAGAAGCTGCTTCCGTTAGTGAAGATCGGATAAGAGCCAGAAGGTTGGTGCCCATTAATATTCGCACACCATCCTTCTTGCTGTCAAGAGATGGCTACCTACCTACCTGGTGGCTGACAGTTGTTTCCATACCTCAGGGGAAATTCCTATTTCTTTTGAATCTCAGGTGTAAAGTGGACCCTCTTAAGACGCTCATGGCATGCTGATTTTTAGAACGGGAGGTGCGAGAAGGGGGAGCTTTTGTTCCACACTATCTGTTATGGTAATACAGAAGGCCTAAAGCAGGGGTAAGAATGACGGAGTGGGGTAAGCAGGCAAGGGGAAGCCGGTGGATGAGAACCCTAAGATAATGGAGAATATCTGGATGAAAACAAAAAAATAAGAACACACACGGTGTAAAGAAGCAAGAGGACCCATAACAATACAACACCAGTAAAATGAGCCGGTGAGAGTGAGAGAAGGGGATGAATGGGGTACAAGGATGAGGGTAGAAAACAATAGGATGGTAGGAAAGTAGAGACAAAATATGAACAATAACATTCCATTAGTCATTCAAAATGCAGTCAAAAGACGAGCTTTGGTATAATGAATATCGAAAATGGATTCTAAAACTTCATGGGTGATCATTGCTCTCAAAAATATACTTGTTTGTCAAAAACCGGATGACGTCAAATCTTCTTCTCCTGAATTTCTTCCACTGCATGGAGTATCTACAGGTATCATTTTCCATCCCAGGTCATTACTTTAATATGTTCTGTACCTTCACGATATTTCCAATTATTATTTTACGTAGGTCAAACATAATTGTTCAAGAAGAATGCTATCTGGTAGTAATAGGCTTGAAATATTATGCGAGGATTGTTGCTTTTACTTTTAAAATAGTTTTGAAAAGTTTTTATGGAAGAAGAGAAACTCTTTCGTTCGGTGAATGCTAGGCTTCTTTTTTCTAATCTAACAACATCAATTTATCTCAAATACCTTATACGGTTACTCTTCCTTTAAAACTAAATTGCGTTCTCCACATCAAAGAACAAATTAAAATGTTATTTTTTGTTTGGTCTCTTTAAAAAAAACACCTTGTACCAGCTACTTCCAGCAAGTCAATCTTGGATTTTTTTTTTATATTTATGCTTACTGTTTTATGTTGATAAAGATAGATATAATCGACACGTTCTAAAAGCTCAGTTATGGTATTTATAATTTCTGAATACGAATTATTTCATTTTCTAGAAGAGCTACCCCTTTAAGCGTGACTCCCAAATAATAAAAGTAAATTCAGCAGTTTCTAGGAGTATATAATTATGACCGGGTCAAACCCCAAGCAAAATATTGACTTTTTCAACTGCTCTAACTGTTTATCTCTTATAATCCAGATGACAAGTCTTCTAGTATTTGACAAATAAAAACAATTATTCGTTTGCTCCTGTAAATAATAGGAAAATAATCTGACTGTATTTAATGAATCAACTTGGCTAACTGTTCGGTAAATAGAACAAAACATATTAGCTTTGTTCGAACTTCGGTCCGTTTTTTTCTCTCTCTCCCAATATGCATTATAGGAAAACACAAACATTTAGATGTTTTGCAAATAGGTTGGAGCTGGGAGAAAATAATGGTATGTACTATAGGCTGGGGGTAATACCCAAGATCGTGTTTACAAACAGGTTGCTTGTATTAACATTGCATTCCGGAGAAGGGAGGGTTGAAAATAGGTTGTAAGATGATGTAGGGGGTTAAGATTTTAGGTTGAATATTTTAGACGTCGAGGAATTCGTGAATTCTAAGCTAAAATCGGATTTGTTGAAGAGGCTAATCAAGGTTGGTTATGTGTAGTAGGCAGACCATCCTCATACTGCAATCCTAGTCACGATTTCATCCAATCCATATACAGACGGTCTGATGAAGGGACTTTAGTCTGGAAAGGATGGATGGATGGATGGATGGATGGGGTAAAGAGACTGAAATCCTGTTTAAACTGGAGGATGATTTCTTAGCAACCCCATCAGTATGGCCGTCTAACTTCCATCTTCTCTCTCTCCATTTCTCTGTCTTTTTCTCTTAGTCACTCCCACTTTCTCCTCTCCACCCTCGTAATGATGTAGGCAAGTTGAAGGCGATATGTCAATACACTTAACCCGCCAAAGCTGTATTCTGGACGATGTTAATATGAACTACACTCATCGGCTGTAATATAAATCAGTTGTAGATGATGTGTCCTAAAACTTAAGGCTTCTTTTTGCTATTATTTTCAAATGATCAATAAACAGATCTCAAACATAAATTTACTTAATTGCTTGCAGACACAACACTTCTCCGGGGTAGGCAATTGCTTAGTAAAGTCAATATGGGAACCCCTGAACTTCAAATAAAAATGTAATATATAACAGAGTGTGTCATTTATTCTGCCGGTGACTATGTTAAATATCAGAGCTGCTCAATGTTTGTAGACCCTTGGCTAGACCGTCTCAAAGTACATCCACAGTCATCTAGATGATATAGTTTACTCGATGAACGGCGAATGGATCGGACACAATATTGCTCTAAATCGACCATTTTTATATCTGTCATATCAGAAATATATCAAAACTAGGGGCCGAGACCATTGAGATACAACGAACATTGCACGAAGTTACTGATGAGATACCATTTTGGAGGGTAGCAATGGCGCACCCATGGGCGTGGCTGAATGGGCGCCATCGCAGGGTGCGATGAGGAATGGAGTTGTGTGTTAGGGGTAATAAAGCATTATGGTGGTGGTGGTGATGATGGCAGCGCTGGTGTTATGATTGATCGCCGTATGGGGGAGACAGACGACTAAAGGTTATCGCGGGAAATAAACTGAAAAGCGCGCCAAGAATGAAAAAAATTGGAAAGACACACCGGGGTCAAAGGTAAGATGATCGATTCATCACAAATGAAAAAAATATGACGATAAATTTGATTGTTTGCATAAAACTGCAGATAAATTATATTGCCCGTTTCTTTTTCGTCTTAAAGTACCAAGAGCGCTTTATTGTATTTTTTTTTTAATAATCATATTGAGACCTTATAGTCAAACAAGATTTGTGAAGATTTGATCGTGTGCCTATAAGTCGGCTTCAAAAGTAAAATTATATTACAGTATGTAGATAATACATTATTCTAAATATTAACATTGATTACTCGTATATTCAAAATACATAATGCAATGTATGTAGGCTATATACAATAAATTTAGAAACAAGGTATCATTAAAAACCAATATTTTTTATACTAAATCGCAATTGGAAAAATGGTATGCTATTCATTGCTAATAAAATTAAAGCTACATATCTGAATTGTTTAGGAATAAACAAAAGACGGTACTTTTTTTTAATGTTTTCTCACTGATTTTCTTCGCTCAGTGTTATATAATGAATCAATTGATCAATCACTGATATACATTGCGATCATTGTAGTTACCAGTAAGATCGTTACTATCATTATCACCATACACAATTATTGGTATCATCTAGAATATTTACAGATATTTTGTTGCTTTTTTTTTGTATCGATATATAATAATATTGGTACCATATAAAATGAGTTATGGACATGTCTATTTAGAAGTCCAAATTGCACTCTTATGAATGGATGATTTGTTAGATGAGAATTCAAATGTACTTTTAAACAAACCAAGAGCTGAAAACCTGGCCGATGTGGGAAGGGGGAAACTACACCAGGTGTGAACATGTAATTAAATCTTTCTCATCGAAATGAACTATTTGAGGGTTTTAAACGACAAAATGGAATTGCTTCGAGTTCCAGTTCAACTCTCTTTCTCAGCTCACAGTCGTGAGTCAACTCCAGTTACCTACATAAGTACGCAAAACACGTGTAAAACGGCAAATAGCTCGGGGCAGATTACAAAACCCTCCCTGTAACCCCACCGCGTTAAAGCCCTAAGATAAGAAGAAAAAAAGTAGAGGAATATAATTCTTTACTGCCCTAATAAAACCTGCCTTTATGATTTTGATATCCTCTTCTGAGGAAATAGATGCCAAAAGGGCGGGATCGTCTGAATATGATATAATTATCATCGATTTTATTGACTAAGGTGGCTACAGTGGTATGATGTTTAAAGAAAGGAAAAGGGTTAAAGTTTTCTCTACATGCAAGCGAATCATATTGTTTTATCCATCATAAATTGTCACTCATGCCATCATTAATGTGTGTTTTTTTTTTTTACTTTAATAAAAATGGCAAATAATAGTTAAAAGATAAATACCCGAGTGTTAACTCAGGGTATACTCTTCTCTTTAAAATGAATTACGATCCTATGGAGATGAGACGAAAATTCAGTTTATCAGCAGTTAATGTAAACAGACGTTTGCGACGATTTTACTCTTATTAAATC
Organism: Paracentrotus lividus; assembly: GCA_940671915.1. Classification (NCBI taxonomy): domain Eukaryota; kingdom Metazoa; phylum Echinodermata; class Echinoidea; order Camarodonta; family Echinidae; genus Paracentrotus; species Paracentrotus lividus. Next base: position 72,324,066 of record CALNVZ010000174.1, read on the forward strand.
GAAATTGTTTTTATATATTATGTTGGTATTGACATTAAATGATTTTTTTAAAATTACTTACCATGATGGCTTATTTTGTTCTGTTTGCAATTAGTGTGACTCGAAAAGACATTTTTATCCAAAAAGTAGTCTGTTCTAGAAATTGAGGATTGGTGATGTAATGTATTTCATTATACTATATTATTATTATTCATCGACCTAACGGTTCTATGATAGTGCATTTACATTATCTGACAGCTTTATATATAGGGCGTTTGTCAACATATAGACGAAATGAATGAAACGGAAGACTCGAAACGTAGCTCTCAAATTCCTTTAATTAACAAGCTTTCGGCCAGCATGGCCTTCATCAGGCTACAAAATAAGGCGAAACAAAATTAGTCAAAACATGAGTGGTTGACAGGCAATATATATATATAATATATATATATATATATATATATATATATATATATATATATATATATATATATATATATATATATATATATATATATATATATATATATATATATATATATATATATGTATATATATATGTTTATATAAACTCTTCGTTTAAACACAGTCCCTTAAACAAAAGCATATACGCATGTAGCCTGTGTACCGGATATCATTGGTTTAATTACAAATAAGAAGAGCAAGATGTATAGGAAAAAACAACAGATAAAGCCTACCACTGGGATCTATCGGTGACAACTGTGAATTTACCTTTCAATGTTACCACTTATTTCTCAAAACAGTGAGAACAAAATATCAAAGGGACCGAATAAAAGCTAATAAAACATAATGCAGATTATTTGAAAACATTAAGACTGAACCTTAGCTTATGATTCATACTCGTCTGTATAGATGTTCAACCTAGCTTTATAAAATGCCGCCGCCATTATTAGGGACTTATTGCGTTTTGTTCTATCATGCAATTAAACCGTTTCACAACCTATTATTAGAGTATAAATATAACGGAGTGCAGTGGTAAAATCTTGTTCCATACAACCCCGTGAAGAATCAAAAACATTAAACCTAAAGCAGAGTTCATTCAACTACATTCAATTATAGCATTGTGGGTATTAATGAGACACTCAATTTTACGTTTTTTAATCTACTTCTTCTTTTCTTCGCGCTCTTATTTTATTTTTACGACCCAATGTCATGATTATAAACTACCCGATCATACAGGGAACCGAGTTGACTGCGAGTAGCGGGCGGCGGGCTAAAGGCTACGCCGACACAATGGGCGTCCAGTCTCGCAGTGAGATGGTACATTTACGACCTGCTTTCGAGTAGGAGAACATATGTTGTCTTTTTTATTCTCAGAAAGCTAAACATTAGTGTGAAGTGGCCGGATCATTTCAAGAAATAGTCATTGAGACATTTTCTGAAAATTTTTCTATAAAATCTCGACAATAATATTTCTTGGGAGACACGACAATTTAATCCACGAATGTATATTTTATAAAATAATTCAAAAAATATTTTACACAGCTTAATGCTTAATAAACAAATTCGATCTTTATGAAGAAGTACGAAACATAATTATTTTAAACGTACATTATTAGGAAAATTAAATAAATAAATAGAAGTAGACTATTTTATTGAGCTTATTGAGAATGACCCATTTGTAGCCAACGATATAGGGATAGATGATCCTGTTTGTATGATTGTAATGATAATATTGGATTGGACGAAATGATGGAAATCGGTGAATACGATTTCTGAAAAGCCAGCATTTATTGTTTTTTCTTTGTAATGATAAATAGCATAAAATTAGCAACTTTATCTGTATTACAAAATCAAGAGGGGGAAATAGGGACATCATATATATGTTTTTCAATACTCGAATTTTATGTAAGGCCTTAGTCCATTACCGAAATGACATCGCTATTGAGTATAATAGCCCTCTATTAAACATTCGAATAACTTAATCTAAATAGAATTATGATAATAAATGCGCAACGTATGTGTGATTAACGACCTTCAAAGACGTCTATTAAAAGTCATAATTGAGACAGAAATGAGAGGTAATTACGAAGTCATCAATTTAGAAGACTATATAGTATAGAGTCATGTTTATTGCATGGAAAGCGAAACGAAATCCTTATCCTCATAAGCAATCGCCCCTTCTTAAAGCAGGTGCATGTCTGCAAAACAGGTGAGAAGAGAAACTGACGAGAAGGACAAAATCTTACGAGAAATTAAAAATAAAGAATAATTTCGAGCAGAAAAATATGTTTGTATCTGGATAACTATAAGCACATGCGATATATAAAGTTACACCGTGGTATTAGAGTGTGGCGCACTACTCATTGCGTGTATTTTCTTTCTTACGAATGAATCCGCATTGTTCGTCAAGTATATTGGCGACATAAATTGATGGATTGCTTTTATACGTGGGTTCTATGAAAACCGAAATTTTGACTTGTATTACCGTAATAACATTTACAACACGGCTTAACCTATGCTACTACATAATACCAACAATGGAATTTGATGGGTAAAATCCGACTTCTCAGTTCGCTTCTTCCTATTTTTATTTATAGCCAATTCATGATACAGCATTCTGTTGTGAAAATTATGACACTATCAAAATTACCACGTCACTGAAACTGCCTACGTCAGAGACTTTGAATAGAATGACGGTGATTACAAGATTTAAAAAGTCTTTTTTTATCATGAATATAATTGTTTAGAGCAAGTGCCATGAGCGCCCATCATAGGCGGATACAGTCGCTATACAAGAAGCCATCATCATCATCATCATCAATTGACATAATATCGTTTCCTTACTATTGTGTATTTTGTTTGTGCAGTGTGGGTTCTTTATTAGTCGGACTGTAAGACATGCATGCCACAATAATATTGAACGCTTAGTCCTTTTAAAAAGACAATTGATATTAGCAAAACAGATCTTGAAACTGGAGAAGGAAACTGAGAACTTTAGGAAACATCTTCTATATGTGAATGAATTTAATTATTGTACTTTTAGTTGTGTGTATTATTGGATTTGAATCATGACGTGTTTCATGTTATAAACGTATGCTCTCCACAATAATGGAAACGAGGCGTGTTTTTCTCTTTGACGACACCATAAAAATATATTGAGCACTTGTCACAGAACTGCAAAAATCTGTTGTATTACTTTTTTTTCCTTCTTTTTTTTTCTTTCAATTCAATTTTATTTTCATTTCCACAGAAATCATAACAGTATTCCATTAGAAAAAAAGAAAGAAAAAGAGCACAAAATTCTCGAAATATTTCAGTTTCTGATCTTAACAAAGCACTTCATATTCTTGATAATGGTGTGCATACCTTGTGATCGTTTTATTTAATGATTTATGTCTTTATTTTTTTAAAATATAATTATATATATATATATATATATATATATATATATATATATATATATATATATATATATATATATATATATATATATATATATATATATATATATATATATATATATATATATAATAATGATAATTCATGATGACGTCGAAATATAATTTTTATTCGGCTTTTATTGTCTTACAATAACTAATTCAAATAAATATCTTTTTAATTAGCCTATTTCTGATTGTACTTTCATTTAATGAGAAGTTGAATGGGAAATAGTTATCTTCATTTTAAAAATATACTGTTTACACGATTAAAGTTATTGAAATGCTATATCATGACGAACCGGCTGAAATCGAACAAAATTTCAATTTCCCATCAATCGAAATAATATTGTCTCATTGGGAAATACTTTGTTCACACAAACGAAAAAGGCATAAATGAGAAAAGAAGAATCATTAATAAAGATTGAATAGTTTCTACGTAAAACAATCTTTATTCCTAGTATAAGAGTAATGTAAAAGAGAAATAGAGGAGGTGAGACCCATGCGATAAAGACTGCAGAATTGAAAAAGATTGATGGTCAAATGATTTTCTCTCATTTTTTCACTGAAGGTTCAGGAATTAGTAAATATTTACATATACTTGATTTGCTTTTGTGCTGTTTGAAAACAACACAGGAATTTAAATCTATTGTGAATTTTGCTTCGTTTATCAAATAGTAAAAAAAAAAAAAAAAAAAAAGACTCGGTTATAGGCATGATAGACAGAAAATGCAAAATTTTGTGATTTTTTAGAAAAACCATTATGCGTACTAATATATACTAAACAACAACGAATAACCCGATTACTATTTTAATTTTAGTCACGTTTGTTATCTTAACACACCAGATTGGTTATTATGCAATATAGTTTTAAATCTATGTAGGGATTAAATTCTTAAAATTCGAATATTGTTTGTAAAAAGTGCAATGTAACACATTTTTTTTATTTTTTATTTTTTTTTACTGTTTTGTTTTGATTTGTTTTATTCGTAAATTTAGCATTTTCAGTATACCCCGAATTTCATAATCTTTGTTTTTAAACATAGTATACAATTATTTTTGTTAGTTTTGCAGGATTGAGAACGGGCTAAAGTCAAGCATGGACAAGATTTACTGCTGCGTTATATGCCCACCAAGTCATTTGTAATGCTTCTATTGAAATGAGTAGAGTGTTTGCTCCTATACGTTAAGATTTTCTCTCACCTAAGTGTTGTTTGCTCGTGTACAAAGGTCCCCTAATTAGTGGAATTAGTGGACTAAAATCGAAGCGGGGCAATGAAGGGGCAGGCAAAGATTTCAAACGGTGATCGCACCTGAAATCAATCTAACCCTAACCCTATAGTGTTATACTTATGAATCTTAAAAAATAATAAATTATTTTTAAAGCACAAGACCGTTCTACAACCCACAATGTTTATGCGCTATAGGTATTATTGTAAAAACTAGTCTGACTTGAAGAAAAGGTACATTTCGAGAAAAAAAATCGTCAAGTTAAATACATCCCTGAGAATCCCATATTTTAACTGAAGTCAGATGATATTGATAGCTCTGTTTAAGATACGATTCAGATATCTATTTTGATATGAATTATATCTGGTTAAAGTAAAAAATACATTCAAAATATATATTTCCAATATTTAAAATTAGCAAAATATAACATTTGTAATTGAAAGACTACATAATTACACATGCATGAAGGCGCCAAGATGGTCATCGTTTTTATCACCTGACCTGACCACGTTGTCAAGGCTGGAGGTGGTCATTATAACCTGTCTATCAATCTTGAATAGAGCATTCATATGGATAAGATACCACCGCAGCATCCACGAATGTCGATAGAAGGGGCGGGGGCGTCTGGTCATGCTTGACAACAAGTTTACAGAGCATAAAATCCAATGAGCAAAAATGCAGAAAAAGTGTTAAGAAATTATGATCGCCCAGTGTTTGAATGACATGCCAATAGAAGGCCAAAAAGTGTTTTCAGTGCCGTTATTATCTCTGTTGGAAAATACATTTTTATTCGGAAATGTAGAATACTACACGTTTTGAGAAAACAGAGCTGAAGTTTATTTTTATTTCTTTTCACAGTGACACAAAACAACTAAAATTGTGGATTGCAAGCTTTTATCTTTCCATGTGAAGAGTACTACTTGTTATATACATTAAACTCATGACAAGTTGATGTTAGCTAATGGTTATCTTAGTACATGAGATGATATAAAAAGAGGCAATTCGGGAGTACAAAGTTAAAATTAGCGGTCAAGTATGGGATTACTAGTCTATAGTGGGCCTAAAATCGGCGACACTAAAATTGTCTTTGACGTGAAAATAACGACTGATCTAGACGCAGATAACACACTTTGAGCTTATTACTTCCTTTGTTCGCGCATTATTTTCTTTGGTTTATCACTTATGTTCTCACAAAGGATAAACAATATATGGACATAAGCTCAATTCGAACAATCCTTCAAAATCGGTCGTAAAGTTTAAGGTTTAATAAGTGATTATAAGCTTGACTTAAGTTGCAATAACCACATAACAGACTTTATTTCCAATATTCAGCTACGATCAAACAGGCAAATAAAAAGCAAAATAATATTATGAGAGCTTACAACTATCGCATTAGTATTTAGTTCATGTGAAGCTTTGACAGGATTTGTATCATAATGAATACTATTTATACATCATTAAGACATGCTAATGATATCATGATGTTTGTTGCTGTTGTTTTTATATAAATCGAACATCTAATGTAGGCTACCTCTCTGCTAAGGTAGATAGGAAAGTATTATCCTGGCTTAGTATATTAATCAGCATCAGTAAGCAGAATGCATTATAAGGAATTTCTTATACACATGGGTTGAGTGAGAAACTTGAAAATTAAATACTTTGTATATTAGGAGAAATCATTCTATAAATAAATATTGAAAATAAATAAGATATTTGATATGACATTGCATTTAGGAATATACAATGTATATAGTGTAAAATTGTGTTGGAATATTTTCATCGTATGTTCTCATTCAGTCTACAATATTAAGAAATGTTGTGAAATAATATTGGTGATTATTATTTTTCCTTCATTGACAATGATTGAAGCGACTTACCTTGCTGTAAAATTCTATTCTTAATTTGGAAAATTTCCAGGTTCTATTCTTAGTGCACATATTGATGATTTAGAATGTGTAGTATGAATATTAGAGATTAGGCTTACGATGGTGACGGTAATTGAACCTACAACATTATTGCAAATGTATCATATTGCAGATTCATCTTTGTGCCAATGCAATGATCATTTCAGAAAAAGGATAGATGATTTTTATTTTCACATATTACATCCCTACCCCCCCCCCCCCCCGGAAAAAAAGTAAAAATGACCTTGAATAAAATGATTTTCTGCGGCTACTGATAATTGTTTCCAAATCCTCCTCGGAAATTCGGCGGGACAGGATCAAAATCATCATAAATACCGTCTTTGGGAATAATAGGAATATATTTATTAATTTTAGGAAGCAAACATTTTCCGATTCAAAGTATAGATTTGCTTAGGTGAGGAATAATTTGTTTTGACAAGCTGCAGATATTCATTGCATTATGATAGATGCTGTGATTTCAATCCTTTTTTCTTTCTTCATGCCTTCTTCAATGGGAGGGCGTATGCGCAGCCGTGTTCGGGACAAAACGCGGCCCGAAAACTTGTTAAGTCGAGAACAGCATTTCAATTTAAAGACGCCATTGACGGCTGTCATGCTCCTACAACATATTAAAGAGTTTTTCTTTTGCTTGTGTACAGAGGTAGGAGTGTTGGGAAGACACGTTCGAATGCAAACTATTCTTGGGTGTGTGTTGGACCGCGTGACTAAACAATTGACTTTCACACCGACCTACCAAGGTCACTGTTTTCAAGTTTAAGTCAATCTCATCTTGTTTGTGCTTCTAATATCGTCTTGGGAAGACTAACCAAAAAAAAATGATTTTGATTCTCCCTCCCCTTTTTTTTTTTCGAATTAGATTTGTATTTCTTCTTTATCCTCCAAAAGATTTTGATTGATGTAAAGAGTCTCTTATTCTGACAAGACATCACATCTCTTCTGAAGATTCCGGTCAGTTTATTCATCGAAGGCATGCTTCTATAGTCCACCTCTCAGCATATAATCCTAGGGGAATAGCGTGTAGAGGGAGGTTCCCATGCATCAACATAAAATGAGTTTCTCTGAGAGAAAAAAAAAGCTACATGTCTCCTCGAAAATTAAAATATATAAGGGAATGATAGAATAAAAATTGGTAATGGCTCACAATTTTATTACAAAGTAAGATAGGGGTTTAGCTGCAGTGGCAGGATCCAGGATTTCAAAATAGAGGGGGCCCCAGGACCGATAAGGGGGTGAGCCGCTGAAATTTTCCGATTTTAACGTGTACAGTTAATGTGTGGTTTTCAAATTACAGAGAGGCGCGCGTCCCCTGCGCCCAGCCTGGATCCGCCACTATAGCATCAGGCGCGGATCCAAGAAAATAGAATTGAATGCATTTCGGGGGCCTAATTGTCCGGGGACAAAAGCGGCTCTATTATGTTTACGCATGGGCCCGATAAATCCATTGTATGAAATCTGGCTGCGTCCGCTACTGTAGCATATCAATGTGCTCCATCTTTATTATAATCACCTCATGGGTACAATTTCCATATTATTTAAAGTGAATTACAGGGCTGACGAGAAACAAATTTGCCCCTAAGTAATCAACATATCCAGTGCAAATATACCAAATTGGAAATGTGGAAGTTGAGTGGTAGAGCTATGGTCTCACAACAAAAAGGTCCTGGATTCGAAACACTTCTTGGTGTAAAGGCATGAGTTAAATATCGATAAAGTGTATCATGCATGGTGCATTGTGGGTGTCGCTATGGGCCTTCGAAAAGAGAGCAGTGTAGTGCTTAGTTGATGTGAAATTACGTGATAATTTCAGGAGAGAAACCGAATTCATCCGAGCCTTTTTATTTTCTGTCCCTTCTTTTTTTCTTTTTCTTTTTTTTCTATCCCTTCTTAGTGTATGAATGGGATGAGAATGTACCTGGATATTTCGCATGAATTTTTAAAAGGGTTCATGTTAATTCGTTATTCCCAATATTCTTTTCTGGCATTGGCTTTATTTCACTTTTCGATTTCAACATAAACGATCGTACCATGTACACCAATTCAGATATTTTACTGTTATTTTGTATGAACGTTTTGGGCATTCATATCCAGCTTTCGAGCCCCTCCCTTTCATCATATCACCCTTCATAATTTGCATCGTCACTGGTCTGACAGAGATTAATATGTCCTATGCCATGTTAGTCATTGAGGTTTGTACGCTTCCAACCTCACCGGCTAGTTAAACATTAACCAGACTCCCACAATGACATGCTATATGGGGGACGAAGGCCGCATAGATATTACAATCAACCGTTGCTAAGTCGCCATCTTGCCTTTTATATTAAGCCTTCTTCTTCCTTTTCTGCTAGTTTCTTTTAAACACAGTCCGGTTGTACACTATTCAAAATTCACACGAGCAAAGGGGGGTTAAATTCGAGATTGATAATACGTCCTGTGCTGGTTTCAATGTGAAATGAAAATGAGTATCCATTTCGTCACTGATTCTTAAAAACAATTTAACTGATATACAGATAAGCTATCAACAAGGATAACCCTCTTGAGGTCTTATAGTTCGTGGAACGATTATTGCTAATCATTAAGAATAAATGAAAGAAACCTTTTTTGTTCAATAATATGAATGATATAAAACTACGTGCTGAGAGCAGAATTGAACACAATATACCTGTAAAAGGAAATTTCATTCTACACGATGTACAATTTTTTTGTTGTTGATTGTTCATGATCATAACGTTATTAATACATTATTTTAATATGAGATCATTCTCAGAGATATTATACTATAAGCTCTCGATGTTCAAACATTCTAATATTAAACTGATTTTTCTCCACTGATTAAATGCTTCTCACTATTTTATGTAATTGTCTAAGACGTTCTGTTGTAGAGATTAGCAATAAGCTTAAAGCCTGGTACACAATCAACATACATAAAAACAGAGACAAGGTATATTCCAACATCAAATATAAACACTTATTGCTTCCTGTATGGGACAGGTTTTCTTAGAAAATTCCTTAATATCATTAACCTTAAAAGAAAACCCTAAACAAAAGGGTCCTATTAGTGATTTGGCTTTTGAGTAAACATGACTAAACAAAACGCTAAACTCCAAAATGACTTAAGATCTACCTCCGATCAACTTCATGTCGATGACCTTCTGATGTCGTGACGTCACATTGTTCTTGGCGCGATTAATATGTTTACCTTTATAGTGTCGTCTGCGTTCTTCAGCCTTAAGAGCGCTTGCGCAGAGCAACCAACTTTTCATGGTGATCAGAAAGCTAGAGAGGTATTATCATCTCAAATACTTACCCGTCAACATGAAGAAGAGTCAATTTCGTCAAGTTTATTCTTTATTTTGGTCTCAAGAATCCATAAACCGCTTCCTTAGGTCAAGAACCTTTTAGCTTGACAGGAAAAAAATAGGATCTTAGAGTTATTCGTCATAATTGAGGGACATTGCACGGTCAACCTAGTAAACAGGGACATACGTATTACTTGTCTGCTTCACTCATACAATTGTTTGTATGTTTGCGTTTGAATTCATCTGCTTTTCCAGAAAATTAGCTCTCTCATTAAAAGTTTCTTTCAATGAATTATATCTAAGTAGATTAGCGTAATGGTTGGTCAAGGCGTGTGTAGAATGTAGTACCAGTAAATAAGGCCTTAGGGTTAGATGGTATGGTTGTATTTTGTTTATATGGTAACGAATATCAAAGAGTTATATGTTGTAAATATATTCAAAGAAAGTATAGAAATCTTTTTGGAAATCTTTTCTGAATAACATTCAGTTGTATACCTTTGCTTACACTGCTACATACAGAGAAATTTTAACAAATGTCGAAAAGGTTTTGTATAATAGGAACTCCATAATTCTGATGTTAATTCTATCCATATACTAGTACATTCACACAGTCTAGAATTTACATCAGAATTACGGATTTCCTATTTTACAAAAACTTTTAGACTTTTGTATAAATTTCTCTGTGTATACTCTAAAAGTAGAAAATATTTCATATATCAGGAGGTCTTATGTTCGAATCCCGGTGGAACCCCATGTTCTTTGTTCATTTTTTGATATCATATCAAATATTTCTGGTCAGTTTCCTTCGTTGTTCATATTATTTATTTATATCATAAAATAGAAGTAAGCTACCTCTATTTGTCGATATCTTTTTCTCTCTCTCTTCATTTACATGTATGTATATATCTTCTCCAAAACAAAACAAAAACAAAAAAATCTATTTCGTGCAAATGTGTGGTGATGATAGCCAGAGCACAATACACATTGAAATATATGTCCATTGTTTTAAAACAAAAAAAAATTGGGGTGGTGAATCAACGAAATTATTATTATTATTATTATTATTATTATTATTATTATTATTGAAAGTGTTTATATGGGAAACAGTCAAATACAAATGAAAGATTCAGCATAAATCCATTCAAATCAATTCATTGTATGTGCCAAAGTTAGAGAATAAAAAAGTCCATTAAAAAAAATAAAAAAGAAAACACGAATTATTAAAGAATACGATGGCAATTCTACATTTTGCAAATACACCGGCACAGATTCTACACAGGGTATTATAATATTAAAACCTCTTCTGTAACGTTTAATTCATAAACCTTTAACATATTTATGAACGACATGATCTCTCAATTAATTTTCAAACGTAACACAGTCGTTGATTTAAATAATTATTCTTACATTATCACTAAATATATTTATATTTGATAAGCACTCTTGGTAATTGCTTGCTCAGATTTTGACACTTGGGCAAACACAGAAAGTATAATATTGACAAATTATATGTCGCGATATTTTAAAGGTAATAAAAGAGACAAGATTATAGTTCTCCCTCCACATCATCCTACTTAATACTGAGCACCGTAAATATTTAATATATATGTACCTTCAATGGGAACGTATCCGAAGTTTTTTTGTGCGGAAGGGTGACAATTTTATTTTCGTGTAAGCTGAGCTTACATTGTATGTGTACATTATTGTCCTCTGTGCAAGTGATTTCGGGCTGAAAAGTTGAATAATTATGATAATTATCACGAAGGATGATCTTGGATCTGTGTGAGTTCCTGGGAGGGTTGAACCGGAAGCCAGGATGGTAACTTTGACGAGGTCAACCAGCTTGGTAGGGCCATTCTCTCGTCTCGCGGGGCACGAGAAGCCGGAAACGAGAAGTGTTTGGGGGAAGTCTCGGATGTGTTGTTGGGAGGAGCGAGGCGGGGAGGCCGGAGGATTTGGAGTAGACGTGATGGGAGGGATGGGATGGGATGGAAGATGGTATAGAGAAGGGAGACAGTATGAATGGTAAAAGGTTGATTGGGATACCGCTATGAGAGAGAGAGAGAGAGAGAGAGAGAGAGAGAGAGAGAGGGGGGGAGACAGATTCAAGTAGATGTAATACAATACTCAACATATACTTGAATAATGAATATAAAAAATAAAATGATCAACATAGGGCATATACTATTTAAAAACATAGCAGAAGAGGATGGTAGTTAGATAAATATATGAGGAAAATGAGAAAGATATCCATGGTTATACTATCATATTATTGTACACTTTTGACATGTAGTGGTGTATTCTGTCACATACATAATACTAAATAATAATAACATAATAATGTAGGGGGCTGCACTGGGTGTGCTCTGCAATTGTTGCATTTTTTCTGATACTTTTAAATAAAGGGGGTGGGGCATACTCCTGTTTTATTCTGTGCTATATACATGTACATTATTGAGTGAATTAAAGAGTTGAAGTCAAAACGTAGATATTAACGAGAAAACTCAATACATAATTTTTATTTCGCGGAAATACTTATCTCGTCAAAGAAGCAATGCTGTAAAATTATTTTGCGATTATGTATTTTTATGCAATCGAGTGCCTATAGCATTATCAACTCACCCTCCCCTTTTATTCATGTTATTGTAGGGGGGGGACAAAGTTTCCTATTAGTTGCGTGTGAAGAAATATCAAGATATTGTGTGCAAGAAGGTCCCATCCAAAATGGCTAGCAGATTGGTATACGGGCCAACGTTTTACCCAACCCAGAATGTTTACCCATCGAATAAAATACCAGATGCCCAGCTCATCTTCCGACAACGGAGGAGGTTGCTATAGCAACAGCTTCATAACTATAGACTGGCTATAATCGAAGAGTAAAGGACCAAATGTCCTTCTTGGTGTGGAGAATTAAGGCCGAGTATTCGGGATGTTCAGTTCAATTCAATTTAATAAATTAAATCAAATTTATTTATTATGTCCATATAATTTTTTTTTAAAGAAAAAAAATCAAAACTTCATGTGATTCTTACACTCATTACTATCAAAATTAAGAGAGAAACATAGAAATTCAGTAGAAGACAACAAAACCAGAAAATAATGAATAATAAATATTTAGCTATACATTTTAAATTTTAAAATGTAAGCTAATCGAATAGAATATAAAAATTTACGCGTTGTGATTTGTTATAGATGCACCATACAGTGTAAGTCGTGAATAATGAGAACTTTCAGGAATAAGAGACTGGCTTCGAAATATACTGATATATGTGAACGTTAGATTATTCGAAAATGATTTGTTACGTCTTTGCAGATAATATAATTTTGAAATTGATTTCATTTTCTATAGTCAACAAAATTAAATGCACTTTATTCCATAATATTAAAACAGAATAGTTGAGAAATCGTATACCCAAACCAAAATACTTTTCACAGTAAGATAACTCTTAATATTGTCTTCCATTCTTTAACTTTCAAAGTTTTGCGCTGGCCGACCGATTTTTGAATCTCATTATATATATGCAATAACTCTCAGGATTCATTTGTGTTTTGTGTTTACTCCCAAATGCTATGCTTTTCATTTTTATCTTAAATGACGTTACTTTAAAACTCCAAGACATGCGACCTTCGAAATTATGCTGACACCCCCTTCCTCTTCGTCACCTGAACCTTTTTTTTTTTCTTCTGTGGTTTTATCAGCTCTGAACTTGAACGTGGGATCCTCTTTAGGGGAGGTGCACTGATGAATAGGTGAGTTGAACTTTCTTGTCAGGTGGGAGTTTGAAGAGAGAAAAGGGAGAAGAAGAAGAAAGGGTTGGATCTGAAGGCTCTTTGTAAGACCAGACCTTGTCTCATTTCCTTGTGAAATGTTTCTGAGTGGCACTTTAACGTGGTAGCAGCTATCGGGGCTGGTAGAACTGAGCAAATTTACATTGCGGACCGGGCAGCTTGGGCGATGCATATCAAGCAGGTTCGGGGATGAAAAGAACGCTGCCTTTATTATCTGAAAGAGAGAGAGAGAGAGTGAGACGAGAGAATGAAAATGGAGAGACTGAGTTTGAATGACAAATAACATTCATTTCGAGGTTGGGTGCGAATAATCAAAAAAGTTTAAGCATTACTGGCAGGGGGTACAGAAAAGTGAGAAAAACATCCGAAGGAGGAATATCAACTAAGACATATAAGGAAAAAAACAAATTTTGATCAAAGGGGAAAAGTATAGAAATATTAAGTTATAATTGATAAATGATTAATTAGATACCATAAAAGTATTCTACATGACAGCAGGCATTACAGGGAATGTGTGTGTAAAAAAAAAAAATTGTCAACTCACTTTGACTAATGCCCGTTTGGTCTCTTCCCCCATGGTCTAATTCCATTTCGTCTACAACCAGCTAGTCTATTTACCTTTTGATCAAATTGCCATTTCGCCTATTTACCATATTGTGTGATACCCGTCAATGTCCACTTGGTCACTTTCAGTAACAAACTGGTAATACATCAAATATTTATTTGCAAATCATTCCAACATGCAATTAGACAACTTGGCTATAAGACGAATTGGCCATTAGACCAAGTGGTCATTGTGGACTATGTGAGGATAAGAACAAGCATGTATTAGACAAAGGAAAACTTAGACTAAATTGCTGGTAGACCAAATGGGCTAGCCCATATGGTATTAGACCAACAGAGAATTGAACCAACTGCTGTTAGACCAAGTGGATAGAAACCTAGTAGATAGAGAGTGATATAAGCGAGTGTGATAGGTAGGGAAGTGTAAGGGTAGAATATTTCTAATACATTCATAGTTCAATAAATAGCGGAAAATTAAAGAGTGGAGGGGTATCCAGAAAATTTAGAAAGTAGGGCGGGGTGCATCAAAATATCTTCTAAATTAACATGTAAGTTCAATGGATGGTATCCTTAAAATAGAGGGCGGGCGCATGTGGAGCCCCTAGATCTGCTACTGTTGAACGACTAATTTTTCGATTTTTTTTTTTTTTTTTTTTTTTTTTTTTAACCACAGAATGAAATTTATAACTACGTATACGTTTCATAAAAGCAGCTACCTATGATGGAATACGAAATCAAAATGTATACCGATACCAGCATAATTCTAACCTGCAAAAATGAGAAGTTGTCCCGCCCTCTTCAATTCAACAACAACAACAACAACAACAACAACAATAACAACAACATTAGCAACATATAAGACAACTTCAAGCATTAAAGACAGTGAGGAATTTATTTTCAGATCCACATTGGAGACATTAAAAAAATATTATTGTCACAAAATATGGAGGAATTGTTTATAGGCTACCCTTGGGAGATGCATCCAACTTGACCATGTTCTAGGAGTAATAAGTGGAGGAAAAAATTGCTTCAAGAGCTGTGATAAGAAATGATTATGTCTGACTGAGTACTGCAGTTTTATAATTACTAATAATTCAATCTTAATATATTTGTAAACTATGTCATAATTTTTTCATGTCCCTTAAACATATATTTGTTCTCAAAAAGCATTGGGAACATGAAGGTCCTTAAAGAGTGTAAAGGAATATCAACAACAACAAAAATGTAAGTAGCAAATATCATGAATACTGTCAACATCGATGCTTTTTTATTCACTTTGGAAATGATAGCGACGATATTCAATTATTCACAAGAGTTACCTATTATAACACATCCAGTGTATTTACGTGAGACAACGATGCCATAATATAGATAAAATGGCTTTTTTCTTTCAAAAGTCCCCAAAATCTAACTTACCAACTTTTATATTTTACTCGCATTTTTGACACTGACATAATTTTCCTGGTTTTGAGAACATTTGCAGAAATTATCAAATGTGCTATAGTTATTTTATACGTTTGTTATCGTCAAATTTAATTTCAAGCAATCAAAACTGACATTCAACCGTCAGAAATGTGAACAAATGATGTCTGCTAAACGGTGTGAGGAATATACAGTGCGTCCCAAAAAGAACTATACACTTTTGACAAGGCTACCAAATTAAAAATATATGATTCTTGGGGAAAAGGTTTAGATGTATATAAAGCTCATATCCTCAACTATCATTATGACACAAAAAATTATGAGAATAACGCATTCTTCAGTGAGCAATGCCCACTTTTATGAAGGACACAAAAATAGTCTGTGCAGGAATTCGCTTTTCGTTTACCACATGGGTATGGCATGCCAAGGATTCAAAGAAATAATGGAATGAATCAGCTAACATAGTAAAAGATACATCAAAAGTCAGAATAAGCAATCAATAGTATGCAAAATGTATTTTTTCACCGTTTTGTTTTCATATCATTGATTTTTGCTCTGATTTCAGTTACTTTATTTTTGTCTTTGTTAGCCGATTTATTCCATTATTTCTTGGATCCTTCTTGGCATACCATATCCAGGAGGTAAATGAATAGCGAATTCATGTGCAGGTTGTTTTTGTGTCTTTCATAGGAGAGGGCATTGTTCACTAAAGAATGCGTTATTTTCGGAATGTTTGTATCATAATGACAGTTGAGGATATGAGCTTTATAAAAATCTAAACTTTTCCCCCAAGAATCATATATTTTTAATTTGGTAGCCTTGTCAAAAGTGTATAGTTCTTTTTGGGACGCACTGTATTGTAACGAAGCTGAGTAGCGAGATATGATATTATCAAACCAGCAGTCCCAATGCATTACATGCAATCCAATAATGTTTGATATGAATTGTGATTTTCAGTGAGTGTGACTTCCAGTTAATATTTTCGAAACTCTTTTGTTTGTATTTTTCTAGCCCAATAAGCTATCATTCTATGGTACTGTACAGTCTGTGTAAAAAAATGGTACAGTCGGAAAAAAATTATTTAGGTGTGAAATATTTTCAAATAATGTGTGTATGTGGTACCAAAATAAAACCAAAAGATTTTCCCTGCTGATGCGCTTTGTTCTGTATAATTTGCTTTCGTGAAACAAAAGTTATGCTAAATTTTGTGCGACTAGGAACAAACCGAAATTGAGCATTTCATGGCCATGATGGCCATTATGCGAAACCTATACACAAAGGCATGGAACGGCGTGCGAAAAATGGATTTTTATTGATTGTAGAAAACTAGTCATATCTCAAAAACTACAACACCAAATTTGATGAAAAAAATTGCAGAAGAAAGTCTGATCTTCCTGCTTTACAAAAATGTTAAACAATACCAGGTTGTGATTAATCTTCATACTATGAAAAAATGTTTTCCGCTTGTACCATTTTATTTGACACAAACTGTATATAATTCAGGATTACCTGAAGCTATTTTTCTTTCGAGATTTGAGTCTGAGTTAAGGAATCATATCTCAGAAAAATGTAAACATGGACACTGGGTTTTTAATTTGTTTACGGATACGATATAAAATGAAATTGGTTACGATTTACATGTTAATTGTAGTTAATCTTGAATAAAACGAAACAAGGTTTTCAAATAGTTTTGTTTATAATTTCCCGATATTTTAGTATAGGGGGCCTTTACATTTTCTTTTTTTCTTTTAAAAATTCATTCATCTGATAGAGAATCATTTTGGTAATTTGCAGGCACTTACCGGTAAATGTATATTAAATTGAGATGTGGGCTCAAAATATTTGCTATTTTTACTTGAATAGTTGGTCATCCGTTCCTAACAAGATGGTAGAGTCGTTCCCTCGTAAAAACCGGAGTAGGGTAATTGAATGGTTTGAATGTTTGTTCCAGATAAACTGGGAAAAATTAAGCAAACGAATATTGGGGGTAGAGAGAAAGAGAAAGGGGATAGATAGAGAAAGGGGTTTGGGGTTGTAAAGCTAACAGGAGCAAACCTCGTATGGTGGTTTGGCGTGCTTGTTGAAAGGAAACGTAATGGCGCAACGGTTTGCTGGCAAATAGAACCAGAGAAATGGACGGTTTGGGTTTCAGGCTAAAATATGAACCCCTAAACTTTCATGACATTCGCGCGTTTTCTCGTCATTTATAAATACATAGAAAATGTGGCATGGGCGAGATTTCAGCTATGTATTTATACAGATACAAGGGTATGGGATGCACCCATTATATCCCGGTCCTGTCTCCATTCATGGGTGATATTTTGAAGGGAATAATGTGAAGATGAAAATGGATGGAGGGAGAACAAACTTGTCTGGTAGACTTGTCGTAGGTAAGAGCAAACAGAGCAACGTAGTTGACTGTATGCATAGCGACTCTGTACACAATCCTTGCCTTCTCACTACATCTCCTTTTGGAGGTTGTCAGACGAATTTATAACCGAACTGGAGAGAGAATAAGAACCAGCAAAGAAAAGAGAAAAAGGAAGGTGCAAAATCGCCATTACACATTTGTCCTCTCATCAGTTTCACATGCTCCTATACCTACCTATCGAGATGATCTCTTCACATTACCGGTAAGTTTTTATCCTATTTCTCATAAAATATTTCCACACCATTGCATTTGCCGTTAACTTTGACGAATGCAGTTTATTTTCGCTGTGAAAACAGATATAAAATCCTAACGGAAGCAAACTACCCGTCTATGGCACCCCTTTTGATCTTAAAAGAAGCTCTTTTAAGGGTCACATACACGACCAGTTGAGGGAAATTGGACAGGGATTGTGAATGGAGAGAAAAAAGAGCGGAGAGACGAAACATGCCTGCACCATGGCAGCAAGAAGAATCCCCAATAGTCATAGCATCGAGTGTGATAGGGTTTTGGATCGGAACAGAGTGAGGCTTGAGCGAGACGGACCTACATCCGACCTACGTGATCGGCAGACGACACTGCAGACGACCATCTAGAATGACAATAAAGCGCAATGGCGGGAAAGAAGAAGAAGATGAAAATTGAGAAGAGGAGGAAAAAGGGCGCGCCAAAATTCCTGAAACTAATTTGGTGAAAATGCTTTTGTTACGGACAGGGTATAGTCGTTATCTTTTCTCTGATGATTTGATGATTTGGACAATGTTCTTTGAAATGGGGATAACTGCGGAGTTATCATGGAAACCATTTATTATAGTAATGATTTGTCGTAAATACTAGCATATTGTGAAAAAATAAATAAGATAAAAAGTGATTTTGTTACCAATTAATACAATATACAAATGAATAATATAGACAAAACTTTCGGCGATTTTTTCAGAAAATAATCCAAAGCCTTGTATTTTAAACTTTTTTGTCGTGGATGTATGTCTGTGATTATCAATGCATTGTCGCCCATTATCATGATTATGAAAATAACACCTCGCCTAAAACTGTTTTGTTCTAAGTTATCATTGACCTACATTGCACACAACATGCAACTTTCTTTAATGGAACTGCTTGAACATACCCCCTAATAAGCTAACATCAATCTTTTGGCTTCTGCACCCATTTTCGGTGTTTTCAAAAGTTCAGTTTTCGGCTTGCTCCCGGCTCTCGCTCCCTCGCCCTCACTGGCTGGCGTTTTCTACCACACTTCCTCTCTTCGTCTGGTTCCATTATCCTTTAGAAGAACAGAGAACTAATCCTGTGACCCTCTAGAGGGAGGTGATGAACATGGGACAGTGTAAGGAGAGGAAGCATTACCTGGTGATCTTTGTGATAAGAGAAAGTAAAGGGAAAAATTAAAATAAGATTGCCCAGTCACAAACAACTCCGTTTTTAAAGACCATAAAGTAGGTCACCTCCTAATCTTGTGTTATGATGAAAATATGTTTTTTTATTCATCATAGCTCAGACCTGTGGTGCTAAGATACTCTCTGTTGAAGTGAAAGTGAAGAGGGCGGCGGGGGGGGTGGAGGACGAGAAAATGAGATGATAAGATGCCTGTAAGAGAAGTGAAGATGATCATATTATCGATGATGAAATGGTAGCACATTTCACCAAGGTCGCTTCGTATTGATTGACATAGAATGAAACCGGCAAAGTTTCGTGGTTTTTCCGTCTGCCCAGCACGATCTTCAAAATGGCGCCCACTCCAAAAATTGGAGAACTCCTCCATGCCCATGTTGCCTGCGTGCTGGTGAATTCCTTCTTTTAACATCTTCTTTGGTCAGACTTAGGGCCTGGGGGCTGGAATCGACTAGCAGATCGTAGAAATCGATCGCTTTTGGTCTAGATGGGATGGAAGAAAGAAGAAAAAAATCTGGGAAAAAAAAGAGATATTAGATTCTTTCTTACATTTTTGTCCTCCTCTGAATCGTGTATCTGACTTGTGTAACATGTATAATATCGGCAAAACGGAAAGACGACGCGACGCGACTTGAAAATAAAATGGGTTCCATGTTTTCGAATATGCCAATTTTATTTGATCTAAGTCAATATAATAACGTTTCCGTTCTTCTTCTTTTCTTGTTTTTTCCATTTTGTGGAACATTTATTTATCTACCCTATAACGCTTCTTTCATTCTATAGACATACGGTATGTCATTATGAAATAGAAGAAGCAAACTGAAAAATATAAATGTTATAAACTGAACTCACTTGTTCCTTTCCTAATTTTTCTCACTTGCATAATCTTTGCGCCAAATTCATTTTCAGGAATCTTATCTTTTAGTAACATATAAAAATTTTCCTGAATATCTAAAAAAAAATATGAAATGTTAATTCAATGAGCTTTTTCCATATGATAATAACACTATTCATTTATCGTTAGATTTAACCAGCATTAATGAGAGATAATTTGCCTTTGATGACAGCGTTACGTTAATGATGTATAAATATATCTTTCAAATTTCAAATGATTTGGCATTATCCTGTTAATTATAAAGTGAAGAGATCTATTGGTAATACATGTAGAATATTTTTGAATTCTGCTCGGAATTTTTTGCCAGTGTTGGTAATGTCAATAATTATTAATATATATATGTTTATATATATATATATATATATATATATATAGCGAAATTAATTGGTTTATAGAGAGTTTTAATTGGTTTATAGAGAGTAATAAACCAATTAATTTCGCTATATTATACAAAAAGGGAGTTGCCAAGGTTGTTTGTGTGCGCATCATTTCACTATATATATATATATATATATATATATATATCTATAAATAGAGGTATAATGATGGTGAAAACAGAATTTCTGATCATCATTGAAGTTTAGATGCTGTAAATAAGGTATTAGTATATAGCTATGAAAGTAATCGGGAAAAATGTCTTTTTTAATGTTGAATGTTTTGAAATATATAAAATATTCATAATTATTATGAATGACAAAGCCGCAAATACAAATTCAACAACAACCATTTATCATGTTTATTGATGCAATCAGGGGTTCAAAATCATCATTATTTTGGTCAACAATTGATAAATGATTGTATGTGTCAATAAAATAATTCCTATACCCTTTATTCAATGAACGCAACCTTGACTGATTCTGTAGCTTATTGAAGTAAAAAGAAGAAAAAAAAAGGAAAACAAAGACAAAGAAAATAATAGTTTATGTTGCATCCGTGTCGCTTGCGGTTACATTGTTCGAAAAAAAAAGGGGGGGGGCAATCTTTGATATAAGAGGATTGTAAGAAGAATACTCATCATGACAAATTATACAAACCGCCCTTGTTATAATGATCCGCGAGTTCAAACTATCGGCGGATTTGTAGCAAGTCAGCACCCCAAGAGCTTCGGCTGGAAACGAGACCGAAGTACCGCTTATCCCCCTGACCTTTGGACAAGCTTAATGTTTGTAGATTTACTCTAATTTAGGAGACGTGTTTACTTATTAATGAAGATCACCCGTTTAAGTATTTTCTTGAGTGCATTAATTCACATACTTGTGGAATTTGAAACAATGAGATATTTCTCTAATAGGAGACAATTATAATTATGTGGAGGAATGTTAGACAAATGCCGACAGTCACACATTATATTTCCTTCAAAATATGAATTAAATAATACAATTCTATTTAGAAGAATAACGTTACTAATTCATTCATTAACATAATAATGAATATGTCTATATATTTACATTCATTTTCTGTTACCACTGATGAATATCAGCATTATTTTGGCGTCGTAATCATGAATGACCTTGGGAAATTGCAATAGAAGTGATACACCGCACTCTATACCGAAAACAAGTCTGAACCGAGTGCAGGGCGCGCAAATATAGCGGTCACCTCGCACTGTCCCTACGGGCTCCGGTAGGCTTGCGACCAAGGTTGTGTTCCGCACTTTACCCATCAACAAAAAATTGCTGTCCCTGATATGATTTTAGCAGTATTTTCTGGATAGAGTGATTTTTGTTGTTGTTGGTATGTTTGTCTATATATCGATTGAATATATTACTAATATTAAGTTCAATGTATATAATATTGGTACGTTTGAAATTAAAAATTCGATGATACGTACAAAAGTCATGGGTATATTTTTGTATGATATTTTTTGCACGAGACACCCCCCTTTTTTTATAGCCTATTTTATTAAATCATTTCTGTCATCATTCCGTATACTGATGTTGCCTTGATTTACTTCAATTTATCTCAATGTAAATACCCATTCCCATTGCTTCAGGCAAACTGTATTGTTTTACAACAAATTACGATCATTCATCTCACCCGACGCTGCACTTTTTTAAAATTTGTTATACACAAAGAAAAATAATTTCCATTAAGTAATCCTGGTCGCTCGAACATGTATGTTGATATTGACAATGTATTAAAATATTGATTCAATCATATTGATAAAATTATGATATCTATTCATATGATTGTTAGTTTAAATAAATATGAATTAATGAGCTCTCTTCCTCAAGGCTGAAACTGAAATAATGCTTCTTGGTTATTCTAGTATTTTAATATAAGACGAAATCATTGACACTTATAATTATACAACATGAAATTCGATGTTTATCAATTAATACGGACGAATCGAAGACACTGTCTTACAATATTATATTGTTATATAGTCATTCATAATATATATACATAATGGACAAAACTGTTATAGAAATCTTTTGGAATACATGCTATGCGTGTTGACCATATTTTCCAGAATACACCAGGGATAAACGGGTTACATTCTGACGTGGCTCACTGGTCTTGAGCTGCCCTTATCAGCTGCAGAACTAGATAATCATTCCATAACAATACCCATTATATAAAAATGAAAATGAATAGAAGCAAGCGCAGTGATTAAATCGATGGTATTAACAAAAAATGTAAATAACAGTATCAATAATTGAATAATGACAATTATTTAGGGGCCCAACAAATTTGTTAAATCGTGATTTTTATTTATTTTTTTTTAATCACCTTTTCTTAACAAATACTGGATCGTACAAATTACGACAGTCTGGATTGATCATCCTCTTATCCTTTATAAAAAATAAGAAAAATGTCGCCATAATTGGTTGAATCACCTCCCAATCGAATTTGTATAGCAATACTATGTTACACCCAACACGTCAAAATCATGATAAATGATATAGTAATAGCATAACGTGATAAACTTATTTTATTTTAATTCATTTTGTTTATATTTCTATAAATTGTTTGTAAAATTTACTTTGAACTGCTTTAATTTACCGCTTGCTTCAGCTCACCTCTAGTATGTAAATCGTTCGTATAACCCCTTTCTGTCGGCTTGCTTCAGGGCAGGATTGTCTATAATACGATCTGTAAATGTATCAAAGGTATTAAAAACGTTGAATTCTATGTCGGGAAATTCCAAACAAAATACATATCTTGTAAATGATACTTTATCCCCTATTGGTGTAAATATGCTCGTGTAATTACCATTACTTAGCTTCTTGCTTTTCAAGCTCGATCTAGATTTAAACCTTTTTTTTTTTTTTTTTTTTTTTTTTTTTACAAAATTTATCAGGCGATAAATTGGTGCTTTTAGCATTCATTGATACATTCCAAAGGTTAGAATGTTCTCTGATTTTAATCTCATGAGCAATTTTCTGGTTAGTGATTTTATAATGTTGTGTTGGCCGCGTATTTATCTTTTGAGTAAAAACTTTTATTAGGACTACAAAATGGAGATTTAGCCATAAATTGTGTGATCTTTTGATTGTTTAGATTGAATGATTTTTTTTTTCGTTAAAAAAGAAAAACGATTCGAAGATTTATTTCAATTTAACCCATGTAAAAATGACTTTTAATATTCAGACGCTATCTGCGGTACTTTTTTAGTAAATTATTCTGTGATGCAGAATTTTAACGTTATCATAAACTGCAGAAATAAATTTCATCTCAAGTATATTTAATCATAGAATCTAGAACGCCAATGTCTTGCAGTTTTTATCTAACTTTTGTTTTATTTTAGTAATGTCAAGAGACGGCATAATCTATAAACATTTTTTAAATGAAATAGATTGGTACCATTTGCCCTGTTAATTGTGACATACCTTGACTTTAAAAATAAGGTGACATTCAATGATTAAATAAAAATGTATATGCAAAAAATAGCCATTGCTAAATATATGAAATTGTAATTTTGTAAATATACGCTCTTATACCAGCCTATCATGGCTTCATTTTATTTTATCTATTTCTCCCTTTATATCCACGTTCTCCCCCCCCCCCTCTCTCTCTCTTTATCACTCCCTCTCTCTCTCTTTCTCCTTCTCACTCTCTTCTCCCATATCGTGATATATCTCTAGCTATTCTTCACCCCTTATATTGTTTGTCCACATCGCTTGATCATCATCAATCAATGTCCAAATGTAAAATAACCCGAAAAATAGAACTCACAAAGCGCTTCTACAGACGATAAGGAATCTCACGGAATGAAAATAAATTGCCTATAAGTGCACGTATTCCGGTATGGAGGTATATGTTGGTGGGCAGATTATTTTTTTCATTTCAGAATTTTGTATTGATTAGAAAAATATGACCCGAACCGATTATTATCTACTGAGAGGTATATTCTTCCTACGTTTGCCACTTCACACTCTCCAGTTTGAAAGTATATATTTATATATATATTTATTCACAAATATAGATAACGTTGTTTACATCATGAGAATGTCAATATGGCATGCGATAGAGCTTTCACGATCGGCTGTAAATCTTGGTATTATTTCACTTTTTTTTTCAGAAAAGTTTAAGATAGAATACACAAATCGGAAATTACTAACTTGAAATTTTGTTTCTTCTAATTTCAATGAAAATCAGTTGCATTGGAAATTTCCATCCCTCAAGATATAATTTTATTCAGAATTATTGACGAATTATTATTTTATTAGCTTCGCACCATCTATCATATTAATCACAGTTAGAACAATCCCAGCACATTGATCATGTTGATGTGCATGTACATGTAGGGCCTATCATAGAGGTCGATATCAAGTATTTTTTAACAATAATAAACAACAAAGCATATTTATCTCATTTTTCCGATGACTATTTATTTTTTCGTTGTTTATATATATATATATATATATATGTATATATATATGTGTGTGTGTGTGTGTGTGTGTGTGTGTGTGTGTGTGTGTGTTTATGTGTGTGTTATAAAAGCCGTATGATACTTAATAATGCATTTATAAATTTGGGGAAAATACTATTTGACACTGATACATTTTTTGCGATGTCTAAAATGTTAAAAGAAAACATTTTATTCTATCATTCAGGATATAATGATCTTTTTAATTATCATTACTTATCAAATTACTGCCTGAAATAATGTTTTAAATATCGTATTCATGTGTAATCCAGTCAGGTCATTATATCCTCGGCTTTAATTCTTCTTAAAGCCCAAGTATAGTTATTGTAGAGAAAATTGCATTTTTCAAAAACTTACTCTACTTGTCCTAATATTGTCCCAATAACATATCAATACATGGGCAAGTAATATAACCATGTGCCATGCATGTCTTTTCATGATATGTTATAGTTAGCATAAACATGGGGAGATATTCATCAAAATGAGGCCATACTTCCTTCACTCTCACCCCAGAACTCTGGGCATGCCACACCACTGCTGACTGGTATGGCGTGTGGGCATTCTGTGTGTATCAGTCTGTGTATCAATAGCATATACTTTGCACACAACCACTGCACATTGCACTCTCCCCAGTGTGATCCTGTTTAGGCACGGCCCAGAAACAAATCGATTTACACAGTTTTGTTGCTAAATTCAGGTCTTAGAGTGGATTTTATAACAAATAATTTTGAACACAGATGTTATTTGAGGTATTAATTTATATTATTCTGCTATGGAAGTAAAACAAAAAATATGTTCTCCCAAAACTATACATGAGCTTTAAGTTCAATTATGTATTGGAATGAAAAATTGTATGAAAAAACCCGTTGCAATCAACGATGCTTCTTTTTTTCAGTTATTCAAATACTGTAATTGACGAGAGTAATTCTTATATTATCGTAGAATGCTGATTCTATACATGTCAGTTTACCATCGGCCTTCAATTCGATAAATAATGTATATATTAATGTTGCCTTCTGTCATACTACGTCAATTGATGAGTTGGCAACAAATTCAAATTCAGAAATAAAATCCATTAATAAACTGATTTACATTTTATACATCGAAAAAAATCTAAACGTACACTGTAAAAAAAAAAAATAATACAGCAAAGTGATGTCAGCAGAGTCGCCATACAAAAATGTAATTTAAAATAACACTTTTGCTGTAAATTTCTCCTCTAATAATTAATGAAATAGAAGAAAAAAAAATCATTAGAGTTCTATTGCTTACACAGTTGGTTAAAACGGAACAAATGTGTTACTCCTGATGTATATTTTGTATTTCTCATGTAATTATTTGCAGGAGAAATTTACAACAAAACTGTTTTTCATAATACGTTTTTTATGGCGACTCTGCTGACAGCAGATTTGCTGTAAAAAATACAAATATTTTTTACAGTGTAGTACGAAAATTAGGTCTCCGTATCCATTCTTACTTTTTTAAAGATTTAATTAGCAAAGACAATTCTAATGGTCAACAGACTGTAGTTATCATGGTTATGTCACAATTGAAAGTATCCGTTATTTATACCTGCGAAGAATTGAAAATAAGATATCCTAATCAAAAGTGTGACAACAATGTAAAAAAAAAAAAAAAAAAATCTGTGTTTTGAAAAAAATAGTATTACAGTACCGTTTAATGTATTAAATCAAAACGGAACGAATGTGTTAAATCTGACCCATAATTCGTATCTCTCACGTAAATATTTGCAGGAGAAAATAATAACAATTCTTTAATTTGGTATCAGAAGATATATGGTGGCTCTGCCGACACCACATTTTCTGAGCATACTTAAAGGACTCCTCCGGGCTGGAGTTTGCATTTATTAGAAAAATAAAGTAAAATCTAAAAAGCACAACACTGAAAAGTTCATCAAAATCGGATCAGAAATAAGAAAGTTATGAATTTTCTTAGGTTTTGAATTTTTTTTTAGGAAACAGTTTTTGCCATCTTCAAATTGGCAAACTGATGATGTTTCAGTCCCCCTACTTTCTTTGTATTTTATTGTATGAAATACCAATTATCAAGATTTTCTGCCCCAAGGACATCAAAACAGGGATTAATCCTTGTGGAATGTTCAAGGTCACTAGTGCTTTTACCTATTTCAGTATGAGGGATAGATTTTCTGTATACGCAATATATGAAAAAATGAGAAAAATAGGATTTCATATAATAAAATACACAAGAAGTAGGGGGACTGTGACATCATCATTTTGCTCATTTGAATATTCAAATATTCAAATGAGACAATGAGACAATGCTAAGAACTGTTTTACAAAAAAAATTCAATACCTAAAAAAGTACATAACTTTGTTATTTTTCATCCGATTTTGATGAAATTTTCTGTGTTGTGCTTGTTAAATTTTTCTTTACTTTACAAAACTTTTTAATTTCAGCCCGGACTCCTCCTTTAAAACTAAATTTACGAAATCTAAGAAAGTTAATGCTTAAACTGTCGGAACCCTAAAATAAGAAAATAATGCTCAATTTCCATGACTAAGTCGTTATGAAATACATGCCTATTTGTCGATTTCAACCTTTTTAATTCCACCTCAACACCCATCAAGAAGTTTTAATAAAAAATGTAACTTTAAACGATGGAAATGTCATTATATGAATAAAGTATATCATGAAAATATATATATTTACAGGAAACTTATCAACAGATTGTGATGAGCGACTTAGACCCCGTCGCAAACTTTCTCAAATTAAGATGAGCCGTATGAAATTTGATCTCCATGGTTTATAAAACTTAATTTCAGACCCCCACTGGATTAACATTATAATTCATATCCTAATTACATATTTTTGTATTCATTTTAACTGTGGGGTGTTACACAAATTTCGTTATGACATTAATAAACTATTGACAATACACGAAAATATATTTTATATTTATATTTCTATTTACGAAACTGTTCTTTAAACTACCAATTTCAAATATAAAAGAATTGAAATTAATATGAGCACCAGTAATGTAATTTAAACAAAGTTGACGGAAAGGGGCGAAAAATCAAAAAAGATAAATAGAATCCATACACCGTGCGGGTGTTACACAAACTTCGTTATGACATTAATAAACTATTGACAATTCAATAAAATATTTTTTTTTCTCATTTCTATTTACGAAACTGTTCTTATAACTATTAATTTTAAATATAAGAAATAGAAATTAATATGAGTACCAGTAATGTATTCTAAGGTAAGTTGAAGGTAAGGGGCGCAAATCAAAAAAGATAAATAGAATCCATACACCGTGCGGGTGTTACACAAACTTCGTTATGACATTAATAAACTATTGACAATTCAATAAAATATTTTTTTCTCATTTCTATTTACGAAACTGTTCTTATAACTATTAATTTCAAATATAAGAAATATAAATTAATATGAGTACCAGTAATGTATTCTAAGGTAAGTTGACGGTAAGGGGCGCAAATCGAAAAAGGAAAATAGAATCTATATACCGTCCGAGAGCTAGTTGCGATTTAAAAGAGTTAAAGTTGACATAAATGATGAAGAATTTGAGTTTATTGTATTTATGATTGAAGTGAGTATCAACAGTTTTATTTTATTCATAATTATTTGAGGTTTCATTAGATTTGAGATTTTAATTTTGGTTCAGAATCCGAGTTTTTTCTTCCTCGCTTATGTTTTCTTTCGTTTTCGGTCTCTCATTCGTCTCTAAACTCCCTTTTCATCACCCATCTACCCTCATGTCACTTTATTTCGTTTTAGACCGTCGTCGAATTGGACATTTCTTAGATTGAGATGAGGAAATGAGATTTCAGTCCCATCTTGTAATTCCATTTCAGTCAAAAGACGACAAATAAAGTGAGCAAATACTGCAAGATGGCGAGATACAAAGCACAGGACTAAAAAATAGTGGTGCGGGGAATGGCGAGAAGGAAAAAAAATGGAAGGCGTTGGCAAATGGCGGCGAATAAGACCCATGTCCCTCTTAACTAACTTACATGAGGTAGCGTGGTGTAATTGACTATCGCTGAAATTGTGTTCCTGAGGTGACCTTTCCGTTTGAAAAGGCATAGCACTGAGTCCTTGTCACGTAGCGCTCAACACTTTAGAGCTCTACTTTTGACACGGCAATTAGAGGCACAATTATCTGTCCATCACCTCTACACGATAAATCCAAATGAATTCAGAGATCTGCTATAATTAAGGAACACCGATTCTTTACTTTCACTTTATCTTACTCTGTTTCGTTTCCTCTTTTTCTTTTCTTTAACCTTACAGTGCCAACCTAAAGAAGTCCAATATGAATGACCGCGTCGGTAAAGTGTCGCATTACTTTTCTTCGTGCCTCTTTGAGGCCACCATACATCTGTCACTCAAGTTCAGACCACGACTCCAAAAAGACGCCATTTCTTGATTCCAGACTAAGATATTGCAATGCAGACTGACCAAAAGGTATTGAATGACAGTAGTTCATTTAAAGTTTATTCCAATCTACAATGCTTCTTTTGATGAAGTAGCTATATAATATTACGTTTTTAATCATATCCGAATTCTGTATCATTTGATAAGTTAATTAAAAACTTTTCGAATTAAGTTTGTCGCAATATTTAGATAATTCTTATTGTGTGTTGATTGGTACTTTTATTATACATTTCTAAATGTATACTAATATTTCAGAGTGTGTACATCACTATCAAACATACGTTATTGCATAAAGGTTATCAAATTAGTTCCGTGATAATAATTCCGTCATGATTTTGATTCAAAACGCTAAAATACATCAGATGCGACTAGATTAAAACAAAGCATATTTAATATTCTTACATTGATTTCAAATACTTATCACCAATATCATCATAACAACTATATTCTAGGAAGAGGGAGAAAGAGAAAATATAGCTCTTAAAATTGAAGATAGTTGATATATCGCCATACAATACAAACAAAAAAATGACAAAGAAAAAAAAATAAGATTGTCCACGTAATCATGTTAAAAAAAAAAAAAAACACGAAAAAAAAAAACACGAAAAACCGCACCGTTTGCAAAATTATCAATCAATGGAAGTTGAAGGTATTATTTGCATTACTAAGCGGTAGGCTACATAGTTATACAACTGAACAATTTGCTTATTTAAAAATAAAACCATGTTTATCTCCGTATATGTTATCATTTGGAGATTAAGAGTGATTGTGGATTATGGATCTGTATAATATAAATAACGAATAATAATTCAGACATTATCAAAAATGTGTGAAAGACAGCAACATATATTTAGCTCTATTATTTTCTTATGTATTGATATAACTTGCACCACTGACCAAAAATACAACGTCACTATGCGCGTAGTCACATTGGTCCAGCATTGTCCAAGTATAACTTTTATACTATTTTCTTTCGCATTACAAATATACTTCTCCATCAAAAGCTCATTAACATGTTGACTGTGTCCTCATATCGTGGATCTAAACTGAAAACCTAATATTTTCATTTGATTATTTATGTACAACCTACTCTTCCAACTGGGTAAGCAATTGCAGGCCTGGTTAACTGTACACTTTGTCAATAGGCTGACTGCAAATATACCATGTCCGTTACGCGTTGGACTTGCAAACACATTCGGGCTCTTTTAGTCAATTTGAAGACAGATAATTATGCCTGTCACTTGTTTTGGAAGTAAATAGCACGACCAAGATTTTTGCAAACATCATAATGATTTTGGACAACAGCTCGAGACAGTATAAGATACTTTGCTAACTGATCTAGCATTCTTCAGATGTATGCCTTCTGAAGCAGACGTTCCGATCACACGATCATTAACTTTATGCAATGCGGGATTGCCGCCAATACTTAGCACCATCTGAATGGGACATTCTTCCTGAACTTCATACACCTTTCGTGAATTTTGATTTACAGCCTTTGAGGAAATGTATTTTTCAGTTTTTTTTTTATTATTATTATTTTTTTAATAATAACTATACGTGAACAGTTTTGCCATGAGAACTGGAAATCAATTGATTATTTGAAGTCATGTGTAAACTGTTGTCTTGTCATGCTTTTGAGTTTTGAACAAAGGCACAAATCCCGATTGAATCTCAATATTTCATATTATATATTTTTCTGGTCAAATTCACCTTTTGTTTAAATTTATTCTTAAAAAGCTGCATCACTTCACCATGATCCCTCGCATTTATCTCAAAGTTGATTTCTATCCTTCGGGTTTATGCAGGGTTCTATAGCTTCTGATCACTCGAGCGTTGAAAGCTAATGGTACTATCTCACTTCGCGAAGACAGTTTTGAGACGGTTATGTACTTGTCGCTGAGAGTTTCAAAACCGTCTCAAAAGCGTCTCAAAGTAGTCCCAAATCTGTCTCCGCGAATTATGATACAACCATCAGGGGTTCTCTGGGGCGTGCATCGCTATTATAAGGGCTTTCCATAGCTCAGGCGGTAGAGCAGCTAAAATGGTCATCAGGAGGTCATGGGTTTGAATACCGATGGAGTCCCAATTTCTTTTCTCATTTTTTTTTTTTTTCGCTTTTGATTTTTATACATTTTTGACATGGATATAAATTCGGAAATGATGTAAGGAACAATAATAGAGCTAAGGTTGAAAATATCAATAATGAATAAATATATTCTTTGTAATGCTCGGGGGAAAAAAACAAAGCAAAATTGGCGTCACTTTGTATACTTCCCACAGCTATAGAGTATAAGATACAGCGATCGCCATGACACTTACACAGTGTTTTATTAAACTAAATTAATACAAGTTTATGTCACTTCAATTGATTTTACATACTGGACACACAAAAACTCTTACAACTATTAAAATTTATGATTTCTTTTTAGACTTGAATGCTTTTACATCCTGAAAACACAATATTAATATTTATGATTTCTTTAGACTTATGCAGTTGACAACCGAAACTCAATTTTTAAGCCCAATTCTTTCACTTTTATGTAGCTCGAAAAAGTCTCAATCACCGCAAAGATTTTTTATTTTTGATTCCATCTGTTGATCAGAAACAAAACAAAGCGATACTCAAGTTTAATTTTGGTAATTACAAGGTCTGATATTAATGATATAAGGTTGTTTCTTAACGTGACATCCGGGTACCTATTACAATACTTAAAATCTTCTTTTTTTTTTCTTTTTTTTTTCGATAAGCATGATATGTTTTGAAATGAGGCCCGTTATCTTTTAGGTATAATCGTATCATGTACATATTTTAAATAATGCAATCCCATTAAATGTACTGAGTTAATATGATCTATCAGGATATATCGTCCATTTGGAGGGTTATATCATATCTACCGTAGATAAAAGCTATTTACATGTATGTCATTATAAGCTTTAGATCTACCCCTCTAATTGTAAATTGATTTATCTAGGATTTAATTATTTATTTAGTATATGCAAAAAGATATCATTGAAAATACAAACTATATCTCGACGTTTTGTTATATATATAGATTAATCTAGATGAAAATTTGAGCTATGTTTCCCTTTTAATTGTTTGAAATTTGCGCACTGTGAAGTGCATGATTAATGCTACCCCAGAAAACTTTCCCCTGTTAAGAATAACTATTCTCTTCTCACTTATTATACAGCCAAACAAAGTTCTTATCACTAATCTTGATACCATCTCATTACTTCCGGTTCTCCGGAAAAAATTGACCTTTATGAATATTCAAAAAGATGACGTAAAATCATACACAGAGAGCTGTCAATCTGATGATTGACACGATGAAACGAGGAGGCTGTGTGGATATAGCTAAAGATGGGATGAAGTGGGAGAGATGGGGAGAGGAAGAGAGAGGTTTAGAGATGGGGGAGGGGGAAACAGATGCAAGCGACGAAAATAAAAGCGCCAACTCCATGGAAGAAGAAAACCTGGAAATGGTTTTGAAATGTGATCGTGTGACGAAAGGAATTGATTGCGTGTTTCCATTGAGTGGGTTTCTATTGGGAGAAGGTGATGGTACCCATGATGCTTTGTGGTGGTAAGCCCTCAGACCCTAGTGTCGATCATGTAGACCCGACCTTGGGGTTTCTTACCCTACGTTCGCCATGTTTGATCAAGCTCGCATTCGTTGTCCCCTTGGCCCCAATCGAACGACCTGGAGTTGATTGCCAAGGTGAACAACTACCCCCCCCCCCTCTCTCTCTCTCTCTCTCTCTCTCTCTCTCCCTCTCTCTCTCTCCTCTCTCTCTCTCTTCTCTCTCTCTCTCTCTCTCTCTCTCCTCTCTCTCTCTCCCTCTCTTTTAGCTCCATCTCCACTCCTCCTCTTTCACTCCCATTACCTTCTTCTTGTCTTTATCGTGTTCTCCCTTTCCATCTGACACAAACATCCTCCATTCTCACCTTTACTTCCCTTTTCGTCCCTCCACCCTTTCTCTTTCCCCCGTCCCCCCCCCCCTCTCTCTCTCTCTCTCTCTCTCTCTCTCTCTTTCTCCTCATATCTCCCATTTCACTCTCGTGTCATTCTGATCCTCTTCTACCAATTCCATCCCTTTTCTCATGTACTTTTATCTTTTGCATTTTATCTTGACTCACTATCTAGTTCATAAGCATATAAACTACTTTTGTGATTCTATTATCGTTATTATATACAGGCCTATATAAAAAATTAAAACAATAAAATAAAAAAAAATCTCTCTCTCTCTCTCTGTCTTCATCTCTCTTATACCATGTATACAAAGGATTGTAAACTCTTGTTTCTGTATCGTTCTCTTCTCTCACTTCATCATCCCTTCCTTTCCCTATCTATCATTTTACCCTCACGTCTTCTTTCTCCGTGGCCCCGCTCCTTATGTTGTCTTCAAGATCGGGCCAGGCCTGACGAGAGGTTAGGTTGAGTGGCGTCGAAACCCGCTTCAACCACCTCGGGATTTCACCCGAACATGAAGTCAAACCTAGGAATAAAGGACCGGGCGTGCTCTACTCGTACACGATCAGCAGTTCCACCCCATCTCCCAAATCCCAAGCCGGCTGGCCAGGGCGCGAAGCACCAAACCAGACGGATTAAAAAAATATTCCCTCTCCGTCTTTGCGAACAGAGAAAAAGTAGGAGAAAAGTTTGGGGCTTAAATATCACTTGGTGTATTTTCTCCCCTTTTATATACATTTTACAATTCGAGAGCAGGACAGAATGAAGGGCTTAGTGGAGGTAAGAAAAGCCGAACAGACGGCGTGTTTTTCGTTCACCTTGACTCAATCATGTCAATAGTTTTAATCAACCTCACATCTCAGGTTTCTACGCTTTCAAGGTTAGCGAAAGGATGAAAGAAGGATGAGCTAAACGCAAGTGGGAAGGAGGAAAAGATTACAGAAAGGACTGAACGAAAGAAAAAGGAAGAACGATATGGGATGAACTGAAATAGAAACACAATAAAAGACAGGTGGAAATGAACAGGGAACGGGAGAGGGAAGTTTCAGAAAATTATGAAACTGCTGAAATACAATTATAGTAAAACTGATATAAACATGTTCAGGCTACTACCAACCCTTTTCGTTGAATGGGCAAGCTAATATCTACTAGTGTGGACTTTCTCAAGCCAAATGATCACCAGTAACACGCCATGTTTCCCGCAGTTTAATATTATTTTCCACTTAAAAACTATACTCAACAACCCCTTTTCCACAGCAAAAAAAAAAAAAAAAAAAATGTTGTTGAATACCAAACAAAAATGTTCTTCTGACGAGATTTAGTCTTTCTTACTAATCACGATTTTTATCATTTTTTTCTTTCTACTTTCTTTTTTAATTTACATAGACGATTTCAAGATGGTCTAGTTCTGAAACACGATTAAATTTCCTGAACGATATGTAATCAATAACCATTAGAAAATTGTCATATTGTGTATTTAATGATCTTCTGTGGCAACCTTTTAATAAATATACCACGCATATTGCTTTACAATGAAGAAGAAAAAAATACTTCAAGCAAAATTGAACTATCCATGCAGACATCTGTGGATTTCCTCAGGGATATTTAATGGGTCCATTGCTATACGCATTGTAAAGTCCCCCTCTATATGCAGGATATTCAAATTGGCAGCACTCATAGCCATCCAGGGGGCATTTCATCAAAGGACTTGTCGGACGTTTTATCCGACAAACTGTTATAAGCTACTGAAATGCTAGCATATGATTGGCTGAGAGAAAATTTGTCGGATAAAATGTCCGACAAGTCCTTTGATGACATGCCCCCCAGAACTCTCTCCTACTGAAAACACAAGCACGAACAAGACAAAACTTCAAGACTCTCCTCCAAACATCTTTCGTAATTAAGTCTTTACTCATAATATGCCATGTTCTTTAAACTATTAATGATCTGTAAAATGTTTATTAGGAATCAACTTGGACTAATGCCTTGTTAGAAATACAATGTATAAAGGTACAACCTGCTCTAAGCATGCTTATCCTGTTTCATATATTATTAATGCATTTTCATTGCTTCGTTTAAAATAATCTTTTTAACATTAAGCTGGTATTTTTTGTCAATCTATTCACTATGTTATTCCCTATAATTGTAAAGCGCATATAGATACTTCTAATTTCATTATTAGCCTCATATAGTTAATATTAATTCTATTTTATTTTCATTCCCTTAACAAAAAATATATTTAAATTTGAATTATTTTGAAAGTTGAATTACAAGCCTATAAACATGATAAATGTATTTAGCCTGCATAGTAGTATAGCCGTCGTTCACCCACAAATTCACATCTTAATCAATCAATCTTAGGGTAGATGTAGGGAATACCGGCCACTTAAGCTCATTTGCTTAATTAGCACATGAAAACAATAAAATCACAAAAGAAAAAGATT